>JAOEHI010000024.1:1918231-1942741 GCA_025447815.1 Percopsis transmontana
TATATGTGTGTGTGTGTGTGTGTGTGTGTGTGTGTGTAGAATATCCTAATGGATAAGGCATTCAGGGCACAGAGACAAATTCTCTGCAACCTGACTTGACACTGCTGTACTACTGCCCAAAGAAAGAATATACAAACCCTTAAAGCTTTGCTGTCTGTTTTTTGCGTCCCTTATCATTTCCCCAACATTTACAGATCAAGAGCAGAGGCTGGTCTTCTATGTAAAGGTCAGCATGCATGAAGGTGAGAGATTTATAGGCTACCGTGTTAAGACTAATTTGGGGTAAATGTTAATATTTCAAGGAAATCCGCTTAGTATATGACCTGTGAACATGCGAGCCTTTCACATGAAAAGCAAGCCACATTTCATGTTCAACAAACAGTAAAAGCTCCACGATTTAGTTTATGTAATTATAGTAGTCTAGTAGTCTGAAAAAACAAAAACACACTGCTACTGTGGGGAAGTTATATAGATGTCATAGCTACTGTAGCCTACATGTCATCAAACTTTTTTTTGTAATTTTTAGTTTCATTCTAACTATTCACAATTCCAAGCAGAAGTCAAAATCATTCGTTTCTATGTTGCAATTGCAAATGGCAGAAGATTTAATTGGGTAGGCTATAACAGAAATGAGCTGAGGTAAGCTTTCTTGAAACATTACTGTTGATATTGAAACAGGTCACTACTCTTGTTTCTTGGCCCTGTCCTGAAAACCTGAATATGCAAATCATAAAATATAATATAGTATATTTTTCTTATGGATTTGACACTTATTTTCTTAGTAGAGGTGACCATGCATACTTTTCAGACATGTTTGATACTCCCTGTAAACTGCACTTTCTGCTTAAAAGCACATGCATCCATGAAGTATCACATATCTCTAGTGTAGTGTAATGTAATGCTAATATTGTGAACGTAGCGGAGTTAGCCCTGTTCTAAACAATACTCCCAAATTTCTCTAGCCTTTTTACATGCTCACTGTGCATTGGTTCTAGTTAGACCATGTATGTACGCTTCGCATACCTTCCATGCTATCCCCTTTGCTCTGTTTAATGGTATCGTCCGCCTCTAAATGACGTCAGCGAGTCTGCTTTCAGAGAATAAATACAGGGGCTCTGCGCCACACAGATCACACGGATGAATATAGCAGCGACCAGCGAAGAACAGACATATTACTTAGAAGCGTTTCGCATATCACGCAATAATATAACAGTTTTGTATTTAACCGTTATTAAAAGGCGTCAATAATGATGAACGGACAGATGAACGGGTTTCATAACTCTCTTATTGACGAGGACTGCTTCTTATTCACCTCGGAGTCGGTCGGAGAAGGACATCCCGGTGAGTCACCGCGCTAGTTAGCATATTGCATATGACTGCGTCTCTTATCAAAATAGAACTACTGTAGACACACCGACAGTCTCGGTGACGGGACGATTTAGGTATGACACTGTACGCTAACAATCCGACCTTAACGTGAACAAAACGAGCTCGTTTGCTCTTAACGTATAGTTTACTAAAATCAATGCACTAATGTATGTGATAGAAACCTTTACGCACAAGTATCGGCGGTGGCTGGGCCGCTGCTAGCTAACATTAGCAAGCCGTGTTTCTTGGCGCGTTACGACCGGTTTGGACCTGCCATCCCATCAGAATAACACACGGGCAGTATTCTCTGTATGAGTTGAAGGTTATTTGTACTATAGCATTAGTTTTATGTAATCGACGATTAAGACATTTATTCCATTACCATTAGTGTTATTGTGTACCGGTTCTTGGCATGTTCATCCGGCTAATGCAGCAAGTTACTACGTTCAGAAGAATGTCTTTAGATGGCATCCTTAACGTTACACCTTTTGTCCTCTAATTTTCTGTCCCTGAGGTACTAGGAATGTAAAGGTGTATGTTTAACCAGGCCATTGTAAATTGGTGCAGAATTGCCGGCGTGTCTCCAGCTAGTTTATCCACACGTGAACATACTGAAATGGCGACGGCCCGGGCTGAAGGCTAAGGGCCCCTCCCACAGAGCACGTGCTGGTGGAGCTAACATGCTGTGTACTTGAGTAATGTTCGTGTCAAATAAGTCACATCGTGTTTATGCTTGCTACGACACATTGTTACGATTTTTTAAAAGATACTAAAACATGCTAAATAACGCTTTCTATCTCTTCACGTTAGACAAAATTTGTGACCAGATCAGTGATGCTGTACTCGATGCCCATCTCAAACAAGACCCTGATGCCAAAGTGGCCTGTGGTAAGGCGTTCTCAGTGTCTGTGTATTCAGCTCCTGTGGCTGTCAAAAATTGTTAAAGTCTTTAGTGGTTAAGGGTTAATAAACCTGAATAGGATATGAGTCATGTATTGTAATTTACCTTGTGAACTCTTCACATGCAGAGACCGTTGCCAAGACTGGTATGATTCTCTTAGCGGGTGAGGTGACCTCTCGTGCCACAGTGGATTACCAGAAAGTTGTCCGTGAAACCATTCGTCACATTGGCTATGACGATTCTTCCAAAGGTGTGGGATAGTTTCCAAAGGATGGTCATGTTGAATGTGCATCTCACTTAAGTTGTAAGCGTTCTCATTTTTAATTGGTATTTTTCCTATGGGTTGTCACCATTTTAGGCTTTGATTATAAGACCTGCAATGTTCTTGTGGCTTTGGAGCAACAGTCTCCTGACATTGCTCAGGGTGTTCATATTGACCGCAATGAGGAGGACATTGGAGCAGGGGACCAGGTCAGTAACAGCCAAGGAATGTGCTTTTATTGGCTCTGTAACTCTCTTAGTAGACTCTGTACAGCATGTGTTTCTCTCGACAGGGCTTGATGTTTGGCTATGCCACTGATGAGACCGAAGAGTGTATGCCCCTCACCATTGTCCTGGCCCACAAGCTTAATGCTAAGATGGCTGAACTGCGTCGCAATGGCACCCTGCCTTGGCTTCGGCCAGACTCTAAGACTCAGGTGAGGCATTTATTGTTTATGTAAAGTCGCCAATAATTAGTAAAAGTATTTTCTGGCTGTTAAAGGTGAACGTGTGATATTTTAGACCCAATACCCGATTGTATAAATTGTTTAACCCATGTTCACTCAAGTAAGATGTAGAGGCAGATAATTTTATGGGAACAGACATTTTTTTTTTAAAACTAATTTAAGGCCACAACTAGGAATTAAAACTGCCCCTTAAACGTCCCTTCTCACCCCCTAATCCAGGTGACGGTGCAGTACCGTCAGGATCGCGGTGCCATGCTTCCAGTGCGTGTGCACACCGTGGTGGTCTCAGTCCAACACGATGAGGACATCTGCCTGGACGAGATGAGAGATGCTCTGAAAGAAAAGATCGTCAAAGCTGTGGTTCCATGCATCTACTTGGACGACGACACCATTTACCACTTGCAGCCTAGCGGGCGTTTTGTCATTGGGGGTCCACAGGTGAATATAGGACACGTTTGTGGCATGTTGGACAATATGGCGAATACATCGGCGATGGATATTGCTGTGTTTTATTTATAATTTAAAAATTTTTTTTCTTCTATTAAATATTATTTCTGTTTAATTTTTTTATTAAGTGATGAGGAGGCACCATCAGGCAAATACAAAGTCAATGGAGAGCGAGAGTATGACACGTTTTGCACTGTAATTGGTCTGAACCATTCAAAAAGTGTCTTCACACTGCAAGCGAACCGAGCGCAGCTATATTAGCGGTCTATCAAGTTTATGTAGCTTCATAATCAAATCCTCAAGGTTAAAGCCTGTTCCTTGCAGGGCGATGCTGGCCTCACGGGGCGCAAAATCATCGTTGACACGTATGGCGGTTGGGGTGCTCATGGCGGTGGGGCGTTCTCTGGGAAAGACTACACTAAAGTGGATCGCTCTGCTGCCTATGCCGCCCGCTGGGTGGCCAAGTCACTGGTGAAGGCTGAACTGTGCAAGCGGGTGCTTGTTCAGGTGAGCTGGCGTAGAGGTCAACAGTCCCTGCAGTTGCAACAGGCTACCTGAAGTTTTCCGTTTGTTGGCATACTTATGACCTACGGTTGTGCTGTACTAGGTGTCCTATGCCATTGGAGTTGCCCACCCCCTCTCAATTTCTATCTTCCACTATGGGACATCCCACAAGAGTGAGAGGGAACTGCTTGACATTGTGAAGAAGAACTTTGACCTCCGTCCTGGGGTCATAGTCAGGTAATGAATATCTTCTGCAGCTGTCAGACTGACTGAGCTCTTGGCTCCTTGCCTCTTGGCCTTTTTTTGTCACGAAAGGTTAAGTGTAGATGAGCAAAAAGACCTACTGCCTGTTTTTATTGGGATGTTGTTAAAGACTCCATTTGTTAAAGGCTTTTAGCTCATTCAAAGAGAATAGTGTGATTTAAAAAAAAAAAAAAAATTGGATTAGTTAACTTTCCGTCTGCAAGCCGCAGTCTCCACACTGCTCAAGGATGAGTTTGGTTGACATGGTAAGTCTCGAAGCTTAAAGTTTCTTTTCTTTTTTTTATTTAACCAGCCTGTCGTAAAGAAGCTATGCTCTTTTGCAGCCCTTGACACATTGGCTCATTTAAGTGTTTCTGGCTATTTGGATCTGAGATTATTCTTTGACTGCTGTTAAATGTTTTGATCATGTATTCCAGGGAGCTGGATCTGAAGAAGCCCATGTATCAGAGGACCGCAGCCTATGGCCATTTTGGCCGAGACTCCTTTTCATGGGAGGTGCCCAAAAAACTGAAGTACTAAACTTGTTAAGCTTTTCCTCTCAGGCTTGATGGTGTATACTACAGAGAAGCCTTCAAGTTCCGGGGGTGAAATGCCTTTAACTCTTCTCATACGTCATTTACCTCCTGCCTATCTCACTCTCACTCTACATCCCCATTTTGTCTTGTTACGCTTTTCCTCCTCTTGGTAATGTCATGCTAGATCATAGGAGACATGCTTCACTAATTTTATGTATTAGGGTGGATTTGGGTTCCTGAACTGAAATGCACCTGTGTGCTTTAATTTGTCCTGCTTTTAGATGTTTCTAGGCTCCCCAGGCTTTCTCCTTTCCTCTTCCTACCTAGTTGACGTCGGGTCTTTCTGTTTTGGCATTCCACACGATCCATAATCAGCAGTCTTCTATTTAGTGTTGTGGATAACTGTATTGGCCTCTATGCGATAAACGTGTTACGGTGCTAGTGAAGTAAGGGACTTGTAGGGCATCAGAAACGTGCAGGCCCTCTCTACCTGAAAAGATGATTTTGGTGATCAGCAGTGTTGTCTTATAGCTTGCCTTCCCTAACCTGGTTCGTGGCTTAACCTAGTCAATGAACATTCCTGTTCGTCAGTCTGCTAAAATGTCTTTTTTGCGTCTGGTTAGCTTTACCCCTCTGTCTTTGTGGAGGATGCCAGAATGGCACAATTAAGGGTCTACGGTTTCTGCCATTCTCCAAAAAAATGCTATGCATTTCGGGCTGGGGAACAAGCCAAATTTGGTCAATACCTCTCACAGACCTCTGCTGTTCTGACGTAATACAGAAAAGTCAGAAGCTGCTAAGTCCTTGCTTGGATCTGTGGGGGTGATAATTATACTTGATGGGGGTAAACGTATTTTATCAATGAATTTTTTTTTAAACAGTTCCTTTTGTAATGTTTTATGACGGTGTGACAAAGCTCCGTTCCTAAAGTATATTGATGGCAGGTGTACTACAGAGAAACCTGATTCTCCATCTTTATCATAGAGGAGTACCTTTGTCGCAAGGAAGCTATTATTGGCTAACAATAGAAATGGAAACTTGACACTATTTATTTGTTCTCTGAAACTTAGCGTGGATACAGAGAAGCTGAGGTTCAGACGGTAGCTTTAAAGTAGTTGTTAAATCTTTGCATTCTTTGACTTGGTTACCCATTGTATTTCGGTGTTTTGCTTGTGGTTCCAAAGTGTTGTACAGAAAAGCTTTGGTTTGCCCCACAAGGAATTGTCACTGAATAATGGGAGTTCATATTGCAACTATATTTGGACCACAAAGCATTTTTGAGGGGGTGACCTTGGAACTCTCATACATGTCTAGTACTGTATTTCTGGCCCTATCCTCATCACAAATGGGATGTCAACGTTTGGTTGGTGTTGTACAGAGAAACCAGCCTTGTTTACATGGTCATCTCTTGTGTTGGATAGAATGTCATGTTTGTTCCCATTTACAACTCAAGAGGTTGTCCTGTTGGCTACAGCGAGTGTAGGAGTGCCTTTCTATTTCCTCTCCCCACCCCTTTGCTGAACCACTCTTTTCTTTTCTATCAACATGCGTCCAACTTCCAGAGGTACAAGTAGCTTATACTGTATTATACTTAATGTTTTCAGAGTGGATACAGTTTCTTTGTCATGTAATAAATGCTACTTTCCTTTCAAATGTCTTTGCTCTGGTTTTTGTGACGTCAGATGTGCCAATGTCAAATATTTCCTTTAATTTGTTTTAAAAGGCAGTTGGTTGTTTGGCACAATGGTATAAGACAACAATATTACAAAAAGGGCAAAATGACTACATGGAAAGAACTGATGATAATGGGCCAGCCCCCACAGCTGTGTTCAAGGATAAGCCTTAGATAAACGCGAGAGATTTGGTAAAGATGATCAAATCTGTGCCGATATTGCCCAACAAAAATGTGACACTTTATTTTTTTATAAATGATTCTATAACCAAAGTAGTATTGTCAGGTAAACGGAGATGGCGCTTTTTGTTAAACTCCGCCAATTGCATTTTCTATAGCATTCTCAAACTGCCAAGTGACAAAACATTTCTAGAGTTCAGGCTATGTAGGGGAGACTGGGATGGTGGTAACATTTTTGACATTTCTGTGTGAATCTTGGAGCTCTTTTAAGACAGTTCGTTCAAAATGTGATACAAACTAGTTACATGTGTCTGCTATTAAACTGTAGCTGTTATCGCTGCAACACAAACAGGGAAAAAGTATATAACATACCCTGGGGTGAAATGTAAAATGAAATTATTTTATCAAAAACTTTAGTAAAAATGTCTTAGTCAACTTTTTAACATAATTGGTGTGTATGAGTGTGAGCCAGGTATGTTAGTTACTTCCATAGTGACAAACATTTGAACATAATGAAATTTAAGCAAATGTGCAACTCAAAATTAGTGTCGGCCTGCTTGTTTGTCTTGCACTGTCAGTCACAGTGGTGACAGACATGGCATTCCTGGAGTGCAGGCCTCATGGGCCCACAAAGTAACGTACAGGTCTAACATTTGAGGATAATAATAAAACTGAACAAGCTAAAATTTTGCGTGGGGTGGGTTGTATTTTCATTGTTATAACTAACCCAGAGTATTGTAACCATACTAGCTTACCTTACAACTAACGGCTATAACATTAGCACTAACAACTTGCATGAAATATATCTACATAGACACACAATACACATTATTTAAGTTTGAGTTTAACTACCAAGCAGGCAATGATGTCACAAAAATGAAGTGGGGAAAAAAATACTTAAAATTTTTTTTTTTTTCTTTCTAAAATGTGCAGTGTCAGAGTGCTGCTTTCTCACATGTGGAATAAGGACTAAACAGCATGTGCAGAGTGAATTAGGTGATTCCAAACTTGGAGAACTTGGACATGTTACAACTATCCCTGGTCTCCCCTACTTGGGTAGGCTAATGCACATTAATCTGCTTGTTTCCATGCATTGTGCAGCCAGTAAAATGAGGGGACGGCCAACAGATGTAAAAAAAACAACGCGAAAGTCCCATGAAGAATTAGTTTAATCGTACTAGAGCACATCAAAATTTGATGTTGATACAATTCGGGCAAACAAGTGGATTTCAAAATGTTAAATAGATATTCATCTTAAACGAGCTTTAAAGCAATCCTGTTCTCCAGACAAATTAACCTGTGTATATAGCTCTTATAACATTATCATAATTTGTATGTGCCCTTTTTCTTGGAAACCCTTCAGAAACCAGTGCAAGAATTCATTAAAAACTTCACGGAAGCTAAATGTGTAATGATTATGGAAAATATCTTGTCATATAAATTGGTCATCTCAGGGTTGGTTAGGTTTTCCCCTTCACCTCTTCTTTTTAGGACAAAGACCTATTCTCAGATTCCAGTATTTCAGGCCTGTTTTTAATAGCTCTTTGGAGTCCTTTAAGTGCTGAATTGGTAATCCTATAAACTTCTGTTGCATAATTAGGTTAACTTTTTATATTATTTTTGCAGAATAAACCATGTAAATTGTTAATATTTAAAGAGCAGCATTTGCCTATTGGAAGTTTCAATGTCTCAAAAATACATGGATGCATCACATTAGTGAATGAGAAACCTTCTATACCAATCCATAGGCCTACGCTCTGTGGATATATCCATAGTACATGTCACTTGGTAAGTGAAATCTATCCTGTGACTTGTGAAATTACTGAAAGTACCCAATGAAATGAATGGGGAACAAAAACAGAAAGTACTTATTTGAAATAATCAAAGCCGATTACAATTACTGTTTAATCCCAATGGCTGTATAAACCTGTGACCCCAAATTTCTGGAAGGTTTTGTCTTATTCATTTGAAAGCACACACCGTGTATTTCTTAAGCCAAGTACAAGATTACAGTTACTGTATTAGATAAGAGCCATTAATAGTATTCATACTAAATTACATCAAATGTGTCAGTAGTGGACCGCAGCAGCTGTCTTTTCATGACCAAGTTGGCTTACTCAAACAACTATATTTAACTCTGAAACGATGGGGGTCGCACTTGGGTTACTGGGGTTTAACAGCCTTGAATGGGCAAGACCTTTTATTGTACGATTGTACTCTAGATGGAAACAGCCGATTTTTAATGGAACATCATTCTTGTGTTCCAATGGCACGTTGTGTTAGCTAATCCAAGTTTATAATTTTAAAAAGGAAAATTCATCATTAGAAAACCCTTTTGCAATTATGTTAGCACATCTTAAAACAGTTGTGCTGATTAAAGAAGCAATACAACTTTCCTTCTTTAGGCTAGTCGAGTATTTGGAGCATCAGCATTTGTAGGTTCTATTACAAAATGGACAGAAATATTCTGAGAAATGAAGACTATTCCATGCCAGAAATTACCAAGAAAACACCAGTCAAGCGCTGTCCACAGGGCATGACGTTGCAAAATGGAGTGATAGCCTTCAAGATCCCTTTTTATCCTGTACAAATCTCCCATTTTACCACCACAAAGCACCCCCAGACCATCACATTGCCTCCACCATGCTTGACAGATGGCATCAAGCACTCCTTCAACATCTTTTCATTTGGTCTGCCTCTCATGAATATTATTCTTTAAATATCTTTGTGATCTGAACACCTCAAACAATCCAATTTCCAATTTTCCTGTCCACTGTCTGTGTTCTTTTGCCCATGTTAATCTTTTCATTTTATTGGCCAGTCTGAGAATGATCGAACCCACAACTGCTAATGATCCATGATACTTAACTAGTCTAAAGAAGGGAAGTTTTATTGCTTCTTGAATCAGCACAACAGTTTTGAACTGGGCTAGAATAATTGCAAAAGGGTTTTCTAAGGATCAATTTGCCTTTTTTAAATTACTAAAACTTGGATTAGCTAATTAGCATTGAAACACAGGAGTGATGGTTGCTGAAAATGGGCCTCTGTATGCCTATGTAGATATTAAATTAAAAATCATCTGTTTCCAGCTACAATAGGCATTGAACCTTGAAGACAACATTAACAATGTCTACACTGTATTTCTGATCAATTTGTTATTTGACATAAAATGTGCTTTTCTTTCAAAAACAATGATATTTTTAAGTGACCCCAAAATTTTGAACGGTAGTCTACATTAAAAAAAGTAAAATAAAAAAAGAGGCCCCTATAGAGAGATCTGCAGGGAGAAAAGTTGCTTTGCGTCACTGTGTGAGCAAGACAATAGTAGCTATGTCCATAGGGTGCATCCAATAATCCATTTAGAATGCATCTGAATTGAGTGCAGATGTAGGCCTATTCTTTGACTAAAAAGCAATTCATTATGAGGCTTAACTAAGTCTACCTCAATAAAAGAGGTAGACTTAGTTAAGCCAAGGTTCCAAACTCACAAGCTCTCTGGCGTGCAGTCTACACCAACTGTTCAGTTTACAACCGAATCAACAGATTTGTCTTGCCTCAGCTTTTTAGAAGTAGTTACATATATAAATTATATGCAATGCAATATGTGATGTCAAAAATACTGAACCATAATGTTAGTATTTTCTTTCCACACATGCATCTTAAACTGTTGGGATCTTATCACTGTCTATTTCAACTATGAGTTTCCATAGTGTAAATGTTTAGTGTGCACAAGCAGTCGTGCCCTCAGGGTTTGTTACATAACAGATAATGTGGTGCTAAGTATGAAGGTGTGAGTGTGGGTTTGGTCATTTTCAGCCAATTGCCGAGAGGGTACCATGGGAGTGTGCAAATGCTTCCCGTCTCCCTTCTCATATCAGTTACATGCCAGCTGAGGACTGGAAAAAAACAATTCTGTCAGAGTAGAGGGGTGTGAACCGAAGGGAGTGTCTCTTAACCAATAGCATGACAGTGTAAAATCTTAGCCAGCCATGTTGTCCCAGGATGAAGTTTGCATACTTTCCATGTATTTATGAAAACAATGAATTAATCTCCCACAGCAGTTGGGTTTCTGGAGCTTTACTCCTACAGGAACATTTTGTCTCATTTTCAGCCCAGCCCTGGGAAACGTCATCTGGTCATTATCTTTTTGATAGATCAGTATGTGTGGAAAGAACACTGCATGGCTATTCAGATTAAAATAAAATGCTTTCTCAAGCATAAAACCCAAACCACATTACAGATAACGTTCCCAAAATATTCTAGTATTTCAACCAGTTATCTTTTTGTTTGCTAAAATGTTGGTTGTTACATTTGTCATTTGGAATAATTGTAAGAAGGGTGGATTTGGGTTTATCCTTGAGTGCTGATTACTACTGCCACCTAGTGAAGTACTATGAAGAACTTAAGCTATAGTACTGGCTAGTTTTAAGTCAGTAATCATTGAGAGAAAATATGTTAATCTATTTTGTCCCAGAATTGCTATGTTTCACTCCAGAGAGCTATTTTGCCTCTAGAAGCCCTAAATTACTGCTGTAACTCACCGTTTGAAATGAATATGCTTGTGGATGTTGGGGGAGTAACAGAATTATATGAGGAGGAATAGCAAGGGGTTTCAATCACATGGATAATTCCGGACACAGCACGGTGTCCCTTGTAAAATGTTCTATTAACGTTTATGATTATGTAGTAAATAGGACAGAAACTGAAAGGCATTTTACTTTATGTACGTTATCAATCCCTTCAAAAGGGAAATTCTCCTTTAAGCTAGCTCACTGGAGCAAGTAGCTATTAGTTATCTTGTTCAAAGAAACTTAAAAAAAAAGGTAGGACTACATGTCAATGATGATACTGACCACTAGGCACATTCTATGGTCATTAGACATCATAACCCCTTCAATAAATGTATTAATGGATTCCATATGCAGAAACTGAAATTACCACAGTATCAGATATAGTAACAAAAAGTAAATAAGTTACATACAAAGATGGAAAAAAAAATACAGTTGTCACACAAACACATAATGGCTAATCCACTGGACTCTTCATTAAATAAATAAAAATAAAGTTTCAAGGATACCAGTGTGTTAAAATGTTCCTTTTACGATTAGGTCATTTTAGCAATCGCTTTAATCCAAAGCGACTTACAATTGCATGCGGCTATTACATGGAGCAGATAGGGGTTAGGCATCTTGCTCAGGGATACTTACAGGTAGGCCAACTCTGGGGCTTGAACCCACAACCTTCTGGCTGAGAGTCCAACACCTAGACCATTTGACTATCCTGCCCCTAAAAATGTTCCTTTCATAGCACATTGTCAAAAAATCTCTGTAAACACATTAGGGTGTAGGGGGTCACAGGAAAAAAAACACAGGAAATGTAGAAGGTAGGTCAACAATGCTCAGCTTCAATTCACTTCTAAACCTTCTTAGGAGAGAAGGCACCTCTTTCCTTCTCTCCTTAAAAGGTCCGACATTGGTTTCTATTTCAAGTCAACTTGAAGACACCTTTATGTCACTGCTCAGGCTGTGAGGTAACAATGCAATGCCGTGCACTGTAGTAAACACGAGGATGGTTCAAACACCATACATCTTTCATGTTACGTGCTATTAATTCATTACCTGGTATACCCAAATGTCACAAACACAGCCGTACTGTCAGTTCAGTTTTAGATCTCTGCTGACAGTCACTGTACAGTATTGCAGTGTCTTTATGTAGCGAGGGACACCGTTGTGTTGATGACATGACTGGACCTCTAGCTGCTCGGCCATTTTGGTCTTCCTTCATAGAAGTCAGCGTTTGTCACATCTTTTTTCCATTTCCTTTTGAACACGGATGACTAGAGCTGCCCTCATGGCCGAGTCCAGAACATTTCTCTGTGCAACGCGTTCCACCACCTCCTCTGGCTTATCCTCCTACAGCAACAAGGCACGAGAACAAACAACATGGAGCGATGCTATTAGTAATTTCATGGCTCCAATTTCCTATTATTAGTGCTACTATTAGTACCTAGTAACAGTGAGGTACAACACAGAACACTTACTACACAAAACATACATGTCTAGCATACTATCTAGTCTTGAAATGTAACTTAATTTAATCACACTTACATTTCTTGAGCTGATACAACTAAATGTTCTGATATAAGTAAAAGCGGAATCGACTGTATTAGTAAAGAAAAATTGGACATGGACAAAATTATAGTGAGCAATAAGATGATGATGGAATCATCATTCAAATGGGTGTGCAAACCTTGTGAACAATGAAGGATGTGATAGTACCACAGTCGGCTTGGTAGTCCAGCCAGAATAGTTCAGTTCCATGGGTCTCTGTCTCTGTGCTCGATTCACTCTCATTCCACTCTTCAGTCTCAGCCCCTACGCCTGGTTCTGACCCATCTGGCAATCAATATAAACATTGTTAGTTAAGTGTCATCAGCAAAGTCTGGACTTAAAAAAGGTTAACGCCGGTTAATCTTACGTCTTCTACGAGGATGGTACACTTGGATGTCAGGCCGACGAGGGCGTCTGGGGGTTGTGGCGTGCCTCCGGCGTTGAAGCTCTTTCGCTTGCTTGACCTCTTTATCATAGTCATCTCTTAAAAAGATTAAAGTTTCATCATTGTCTTGGTTATGTGGTAATAGTATACAGCTATATCATTTGGTACAAAAATCCAATAAAACGGGCAAGGAAACACTATTGCTCAACATAGAGTTAAGGACTTTAGGACTAGTAAAAGTTCGGGGCGTGTCATGTTTTGACATGGTCTGTATGCGCACAAAGGGCCGTGGTCATATAAATGTTATAGATGTGTCACATAAAACAAACTTTTTAAAAAAAATATTGTATTTACTGACATTTACACAACCTACATGTCCAAAGCAACGTTAGCTAGTAGCATTAGCAAAAAAAATAAAATAATAAATCACCTGGCAATCTGGTTTCTTCGAATATGGTGCAGGAAACCGTGGCTCATATCTAAACGACCCCCAGGTTTACATTTCAAGTCATGTACTTCATCGTTCCTTAAAATATCCATTTTGACAAATACTTTAAATCTCAGTCAATAAGTAAGTCACCGTACCCTACACAATGCTGCACAATAGTAGTTTCCTGTCCAATTTACATTGCTTCCGGTATTCACAAAAATGTAATTTATTGAGAGAATAAATGACGCAAATGAAAATGAACTACCAAATTATAAATTATTTTAAAACTAAACACCTGTAAAAATGTGTCATATTGACAATGGATGTTTGTGGTGAAGAAAAACAGATTTACAGATGCGGGCACGAAACTTCGGGTAAACTAAACTAGTCGATCCTATTTTGATGCGCACCATCGCGGGTTTTGTTCTGTGCACCGAGTATTACCACGCATAGCTCGATCAATTCGGTATTAAGTTATTTAGGCTATAATCGATCATCTGCTACGGCTCTCTCAATGAAGCGAGAACGAGACATTGAATTTGACGATGATGATGAAGAAGAAGGAGGCAAGTTTATATTAACACTAGCTGTTTTTAACCGTAGCATACTCTGATTAGCCGGTAGCTAGTAGCCAGGTGTGTTCGATTTAAATTACTTCGTGTACTTGCGTGCACGAGCGAAGCAAAGATGGAGTGAAGGCGCCGCATTTCGACCGCCCCGTGTTTTGTAATTGATTACCTCTAATCCTTTCAAATGAAAAACTTTGCGCTACCACGTAGCTGGTTTGCAGCATTTGTTCAAATATAGTTCTTATTTTCCACTGTTAACTAGCTCACTCTATATTACAGTGGCAGCCAAAGTCGTCCGCGGACGAGTCATAGAAGACCGTAGAAGCCGCCACTGTCCTTATCTTGACACAATAAACAGGTAGGCTAACATTAAGATGTCAGCATATAGTACGGTAACAACGGCAGCAGATCTGTATTGCTGACCTGTTGGATGTCTCCTTTCTTCTTATTACAGGAGTGTGCTGGACTTTGACTTTGAGAAGTTATGTTCAATATCTCTCTCCCACATAAATGTATATGCCTGTCTTATATGTGGGAAATACTTTCAAGGTAAGTTAACTGTAAGCTAAATGTTTCTGAGAATCAAATACGTAATGTGAACACTTAGTCAGTTTGTACATGTATCTCTTTCAGGAAGAGGACTGAAGTCCCATGCATACACTCACAGTGTACAGTTTACCCATCATGTGTTTCTCAATCTACACACACTCAAGTTCTATTGTCTACCAGACAACTATGAAATCATTGACTCTTCACTGGAGGACATTACTGTAAGTGAAATGAAGTTTTCCGATATGTTTATTACCAAGCTTGGAAATTGTATGCAAAATTAAGTCACAATTTTATATTTGACATTTTATTTTCTCTAATTTCTCCTTAGTATGTGTTGAAGCCAACATTTACCAAGCAGCACATCTCAGGGTTGGACAAGCAGGGTAAGCTGTACAGAGCCTATGATGGAACCACCTACCTTCCAGGCATTGTAGGGCTCAACAACATCAAAGCAAATGACTACGCCAATGTGGTTTTGCAGGTATGGATGCTGTGCCTTGTTAGATCGGAGTTGTTGTTTGTTTTTTTAAGATAAGATGGCACTTCTAATAATTCATGAGGAATTATTTGTAGGAGCCATAAGTGTATTTATGTAATTAGTTAGTGTGTTGTTGTTTGTGGGTGTCCTGGTTTTATGTTACTTATGGTATCGTGCAGCACTTTACGTCACATGGGTTGCACACTACTGGACTGGAGTACACCGAAATGTTATGTATTTAAATTTGTGTTTGTCAGTATACGGGGGATAGAGAGAGGGGGTGAGTGATTTGGAGTGAAATTTTCTGTTGACTGCAAACCGTTCGCAAACATACCATTTTTATCTATACATTTTCATCATCACAATTAATTCTAAACAGCTTACTTTGACTCTGGAGTCGTGGATCCACTGCAGCGGATCACAACTTAACTTGTTAGCCTCTTAGCTGCACATTTTTGGCTTGGATTGCCTCTATATTATTAAAAGTAGTTCCAGCTGCAGTCAACTAGATAAGTGTAAGGCAGATATGAAATATAAAAAAATGCAGAGTAAATAGATAGCGCATATCTATTTAATATATAAAGTGTATTAGTTATATGGAAAGAAACGGTTTCACATTTGACTGTGTTCCAATACTTGTAAACCTGTACGCATTTTCCCCCCATTCAATTAATTCCAGGCTCTGTCAAATGTCCCTCCATTGAGGAACTATTTCCTGGAAGAGGAAAAC
Source organism: Percopsis transmontana (assembly GCA_025447815.1). NCBI lineage: Eukaryota > Metazoa > Chordata > Actinopteri > Percopsiformes > Percopsidae > Percopsis > Percopsis transmontana. The sequence goes on from JAOEHI010000024.1 coordinate 1,934,065, forward strand.
TATCGGGGTATCCGCCGGCCTCCCGGGGACATCATGTTCCTCCTAGTGCAGAGGTTTGGAGAGCTAATGCGAAAGCTCTGGAACCCGAGGAACTTCAAAGCCCACGTTTCCCCCCATGAGATGTTGCAGGCCGTTGTGCTGTGCAGCAAGAAGAACTTCCAGATTACCAAGCAAGGTATCTTGGATAGATATCTTAGTTAGATATTTAGTATTGTATTATGCACTGCAGTATCGAAGAATAGAAGATAAAACAGCCTTGCATAAGTAGCAGCAAATGAAATAGAAATGCCAAATCAGTTGTTCTGTGTTCTGCAGGTGATGCTGTGGACTTCTTGTCCTGGTTTTTGAATGCCCTACATGGTGCTCTTGGAGGCACAAAGAAAAAGCCTTGTGAGTATAAGATGTAGTCACAGATTCTATTGTGTAATCTAACATTTTCTTTCCTCTAACACTAAACCTGAATGTAGTTCACAAAACCAAGTAAAACCTCAAATGTTTAGTGAAGAGGCAACATTCTATGGCTGAATGGGACTGATATGGGGAGACTTATCTATGTGTTTCTGCTATTATAGCAATCCTTACCAAAGTCTTTCAAGGCTCCATGCGAATCTTCTCCAAGAAGCTGCCACATCCAGATTTAGTAAGTTTTTAGCTTGCATTGTGTGTGTGTGTGTGTGTGTGTGTGTGTGTGTGTGTGTGTGTGTGTGTGTGTGTGTGTATATATGTTAGATCCTTTATATGCTAGATTATTTACTTGCATTAAGAGACATTTCTTTAGCTAATTAGTGATAACTCTGTTGGCATTGCTAACTAACCGCTGTCTAAAGCAGCCAGTAAATAGGAGTTTCTGTAGTGTGAGCAACTTCTAGTGTAAACAAATGCCATTATCCGGGCCAGTCAGCAATGTATTTTTCAGCATATTTGTGTAGTAAAAAAGGAAATATTTCAACCCTTTAAGGTTGACAAATGTTTTTGAGATAATTATTGACTTGATCTGAGCCTATTTATGTGGTCTTTTGAGAGGTCAACACGTTTTTCAAATATTTCCAGCCACCAGAAGAGAAGGAGGCCCTGCTCCTGAAGGAGGAGTACCAGGAAGAGATGTCAGAGTCCACCTTTTTGTTCTTGACCCTCGATCTCCCCACAGCTCCATTATACAAGGACGAGAAGGAGCAGCTTATCATTCCCCAAGTCCCTCTTTTCAACATCCTGGCTAAATTTAATGGCAGTACAGAGAAGGTAATGATGGGGCCTTCCAGTTTTAAGGACATCACCCTTTTATTAGCAAGAGACTCATGCACATGCAGGGGTTCTCAACCTTTTTACCCCTAATCCCCCCTCCATAAAAGGGGTGCATTGCTTGTGATCCCCCTTGTGCACGTGTGAATGAACCTTAATGTCCCAAAAAATATCTCCTTCACCCTTCTTTACATCGTTTTGTGTCCTTTGCTTGCAGGAATACAAAACCTACAAAGAGAACTTCCTGAAAAGGTTCCAGCTGACCAAACTGCCTCCGTACCTAATATTCTGCATCAAACGCTTCACCAAGAACAATTTCTTTGTGGAGAAAAACCCTACTATTGTTAACTTCCCAATCACGTTAGTACTATTTGTAATGCTATACAAACTTAACAGTCATTTGATCCTTGGTTTTTGTCTGAGGGACTGGGAAGGTGATGTGATCTGTTCGGTAGACGTAACCTAAAACCCCATGGGACATTTTTGTATTAAATGATCATTGAGCTACATATGGATAATGCAATGAAAATGATAACTGTTCAGATTGGATCTTTAGATCTCATGCGTTTACCATGAAACTTTCGGCTACTCTAAAATCATTATTTAAGTACTATTTAGTTGTATTTTTGTTACTAGTTTCATTTACAGAAGTTACAAAAAAGCCAATGTTGTTTATAGGGACTTTAAATGAGCACATTCCTTTTCAAAACTTTTTTTACACAAATTTACAGTACAAAAAAAAGGGTTAATGGCAAAGAAAATCCTCAATGGAGAATGGGGGCATTATAGACTGTGTGATCTTTACCTCTTTACTGTAGCACGTTTTACTTACTCAGACGTCTTGAAGGCAGAAAGAAATGTGATTGGTTCAGTCGAAAACCCAATCGAAATGTAGAGGATGCGGTGCTTGTTTGCTAGCTACATCACATTTTGCATCACATTTTGCACATAATCTGTTTATGTTCATTTAGACATAATGGACAAACTTAGTCTTCATCAGAAAAGCTAAAGCTCTTCCTCCTAAGCAGAAAATTGTGCACTTCAATTTCAAGTGAAACGAGCACCGCCTCTACATTTCAATTGGGTGTTCTACTGAACCAATCGCATTTCTTTCTGCCCTCAGAAGATGTTTAAGTAAAACTAATATGTGCTTTCTGTAACTGTAAGATGATGGATGACATCTGTCATTCATAACTTCTTCCTTATTTTTCATACTGGCCTGTTTGTCTGTTATGCTAGGAATGTAGACCTTCGTGAGTACTTGACGGAGGAAGCCCAAATCACAGAGAAGAACACAACCTATGACCTGGTGGCCAATGTGGTTCATGATGGCAAGCCTGCTGAAGGAGCATACAGAATACACGTCCTACATCATGTAGGTGACTGTTTAATATGCTGTGTGTACAGTACAATTGCTTGATAACACCCAGTGGAACCTCTAATGAGATTTGTTGTCATGTACCAGGGTACAGGGAAGTGGTATGAGATGCAGGACCTGCAGGTGGCGGACATTCTTCCCCAGATGATTACATTATCAGAGGCCTACATTCAGGTAAGTGTTCATAGCGGTTTAGAGACCCAGTGTAAAAGGTACACTCCTTGGTTGTGTTATAACGCCCCCAGATCCTTTCATTTCCACCCCACCTCACTGTTAACTGAAATTTGAAACACAACTGTCTACAAAAGCTGCAAGGGTCGAGGAGGAGTTTCCCTTTTTTAATAATAGTGTTTTTATTGTGGCTACTTTTTAGTTTAATTGTATCTGAAAAGTTGCTTGGATCTCTATGGTCTTTCTTTATAGTAAGTGTTACCCTCTGTTCTAGATTTGGAAAAGACGAGAGGGTGACGATGATGCAAACAGCCACACGGGGGCGTAAGTGAGGCACAACATTCCTCATTGTAATGAACCTGAAATAGGGATGCCATGTTGCAAGTGATTTGGATGAGTTTCTCTTAAGAACAGAATGGGGTCCTGCAGCTACTGAAAATTAGATTTCAGAATGGACACAGGAAATGTAAATGTTTTCCCTTTTCCTTTTTTATTTTTTAAGTTTCTTTTACTTATTGGAAAATTGTGAATTAAATTGACTCCAAAAAAATCTTTCAGCTTTTCCTTTTTTTTTTGTTTTGTTTATTTTTCAGTTGTTGTTATTATGACATTCATATGTAGCTTTTCATTGCAATACAGTGTATTGAGTAATCAATAGTCTAATTACTCATGCATATGGTGCATTTTTATGCAATTCTTACTGTCAAATAGACACGCCAATATATACACACTCACATTTTGCTGGAGGTGTTCTGAATACTTTTTGCCTGAATCCGAGCCTCTTGTGTGCTACAAATGTGTTCGTTGTTTGATTTTAAAGAAACGTGCAAGTGCAAGCAGAAGTAAAGGGTGAAAAGTAAAACAAACTGTGTACACGTATACTGTGTAATTTCATTACACATATTGTGTAAACTGCCAGGAGATTTTTTTCAGAGCGTCTGCAGGTTTACCTTCTAGGTCCACATGTATTTCTTACAGAAGGCCACATTCTAGGGTAGGAAATGAGAGGAGTATTACTTTGTAGGAAGTACATATGGAGGACTCAAAGGAGGCATTTGATGTGTAAAATGATTTAAAGTTGACGGTTTTTGAGTTTGGTATTTTCAGAGTTATGCTATGGGTTGTTATTTGAGTGACAGGTGATCTGAGCTGATGATTAATTAATAATATAATGATAATAATACAATGACTTACATCACATTGCTTTGCAGTTTTCATATCTTTGCACCGGTAGTCCGGGCCCAAGGTACAGTGGTTCTGTCCAAGAGGAACCAAATCCTTTCCCCCAACACACAGGCCAGCTTTCTGTAGGATGTGAATAAGCAAAGGTTGGATTTGAAAACCACCTCTACACACTACACTGTGATGATGACTGGGGTTAGCACTTGTTTATCAAGCTAATCTGCCTATTTATATATTTGTCCTACAGCACCTGTAAACAAGATGCCTACCTTCTCCTTAATACTTGTGATTGTACTCGCTCTGTCACTTTGGATAAACTTGTCTGCTAAATGACCCAATTGTAAGCCAACACAGAATAACAGATTCATCTTAATCCTTATACATTACCTCACATGTGTCTGGAGCACCCAGCTGGTTTCCCAGAACCCTCTGCAACTGGACGGCATGAAGGTTTGTAAATGCGTCACACTGGAAAAAGCAAAACGCGTGGCTATGAACTTTTACATCTCAACCACTCTCCTTTTAAACACTGGTCATGATTCTGTCTTTGCCAATGTTTGAATGGCATGACTCCTACTTCTAGGTGCAAAATACTCCATGATAAGAAGCTGGAGTGTCTCGTTAGGAATAGGGGTCAAGTGATGTTGACTCACTCGATCCCCCTGGCTGAGTAAGGGCTAAGGATTAGGCTGACCTTAGGGATTGCATTGGGGTGATGGAGGCAAACAGATTGGAGGAATGAAGTGGTCTGGGGTCCGGTGGCGTTGAGACCCTGGTGGAGCCGACTCAGGACAGCCAGGACACGGCATGACTCACACTCTGAGGTGGGGGGGATCACTAAAAGACACCACAGAGTGATACCATTGGAACCATAACATTGACCCAGTTATGATGCAGGTGCAGCCCACACAGACTCACCTACACTAGATGCATCCTTGAACAGGCAGAGATGCAATATCACACAGATGGAATGAGGTGCAACTGACGATAATAGGAATTCAATGATTTCCTGGCCGTACTTGTGGATGAAGTCATTACATTGGTCTTTATAACTGCCAGGTAGAAGGTCACACACTTCTCCCATGAGATGAACTATAGCGTCCTGCAAGGTGAAAGGAGAGAAGTGGATAGCATTTGAACGGTTTACATTGTAATTAAAGACATGTAACCAATGTGAACTGAATGAAGGGTCACCTCAGTTCTGTTTTTAGGCAACATATTCTCCAGTTTCTTGATGAGGAGCACACACAGGGTACACTGAGGGCCGATCTGCACCAGAAGAGTATGGTATCAGTTGATAAGATAAAAAATGTCCACATAAGTTTCATTTAATGTTGTTGACAATATTAGCAATTTCGCTTTCTCACCTGTGCGCTTGCAGGTGTGTCGGGCGCAGAGTTGGATAGATCATCGTCAGCAACCAACGTAGAGATTTTCATTAGTTCATCTCTCTACAAAGATAGACAGACATGATGCACATGGCATGAATAAAGGGTCGTACCAGGTGACTGGTTATGTATGAACTTTGGGCAAATATGTCTTCACTTGTGAATTGCACTCGATCTTGTGATAAGCGGCAACATGCCAAGCCTCAGTTGTTGGTTTTAGTTCAGAAGAGTTATATTTTGCAGAACAGAAAGAACTAGTTTCTATCTTAGTTTTCCCCCATTGCCAATTTAAATAATTTAATAAATTAAGCAGAAGTGAAAGAGGATGTAGCCTATGTAGCCTGCTAAACAAAAATAATGATTGGAACAGAATGTATTATGAAATTGTTAATTAGGCTACATTAACAATTAATCACATTGTTTTAGGCTACACGTTTAGTCTGTTTGCAAAGACATACACTAACCACTGTCCTAATTTGAGTTTTGTTTCAATGCTTTCGTTTTCATCGAATGATTATTTTATTAGGTCTACTAAAAAAATCACATTATGTTTGGCGCGAATGTGCTTAAGGATTTGGTCGATGGTTCATCCTGTCTCTGTTTTATGGATTTATATTTCTCATAATAGATTACTAAAAAATATTAATAAGCTAATATTATATTATTATTATTTTGATTATCTACCGATTACACAGGAAAACTACGTCTCACCAAAGAGTCCTTTATGTCCTTGGATGGGACAGGTTCGTAGATTATCCTGAAGTCCCCTTTAATAAAAACGCCCAGACAAAGAGAGGGATATGGAATCAATGATCCGAACTGCTACAACAGGATAGAGTAGGCTATAGCTTACCTAATATACATACATTCACTAAATGCTGCAGCAAGCAAGCTCTTAATAAAATGTAATTTTACCAGGGCACAGAGACGCGATGACGACTGCAATGAAAAAGCTGAACACTGCCATCGGTTAGAAGGACAACGTACGATATTGTGCAGTTTATAGGAAGCCTTGCGCGGATAATATCATATTATTACGATGCCGGAAGCATCATCCAATGATGGTCATCCAATCAGAGCATGTGGTGGAAGGGCATGTTCATGTTGGTTAAAACCATTTCTAAAACTCAAACTGCACTCGTTTCAACCTTTTATGGACACATTTGAATCAGACATGCTAAAACTAGGGTCCTGTTCCAGAAAGAAGGATTTGCTAGGTAATCAGATTTGTAATACTCTCCCTGTCTGAATCTCAGTGAGCATTCCCATAGGCGGGCAGCGCATTCGTGTCATTCGTTCTTTTTATAGTGTCTATGGTGTCATTGCACACAATTAATGAATGTATGAATGAATGTCATTTGTTAAATGGTCTCTAAAGATGAAGGCACATTGTTATTATAGCATTATATAAGTTATTGTCTAATAACCTTTTAAAATAGGTAGGCTAATATGTCCCAGTAGATCTAAAAAGAAAAGTACAGTATTACAGTAGGCTGCTCCATATTAATCCATCTTATTCCAGCAGATGGCGGTAGTATACCGTTTTTTTCAGGACAGGACTGCTCGGAAGTTTTGTGGCGTTTTAAAGCGTTGTGATCTCCGTGCTAACAGGTTGTGCACTCGTATAAGATGGCTCATATGCAGTTATTGTTGTTATGCTATATGGAATGTTTTCATATTTCATATTTTATAAAAGTTAATACGGAGTCAATCTGACAATGTAGCCACATTATGCTTTGTTTATAGATAGATAGAGATAGATAGATACTTTATTGAAGCAATGTTTTGTTTATAAACAAAACAATGAGCATTTATATTTTATGGGCTATACATTCCTAAAATATAATACGGAGGCTGGTTTGTCTGGCCACTGCCTTTCAAGCAAACTCCAATGTTGGGCTATCTTCTTAAAAACGAACTTCATTAGGCCCTTTGGCTTTCAAAAACCACAACTTAAAGCTAGTCTACTTGAAAAGTCTCTAGGGGCTGTCTCGCTTTTAAGAAACGATTATAAATGTAATCCTACTGCCAGTGTTTCAAATATCATCTACAAAGTCATCGCATTTTTACCATAAATCCTGCATTTTTACCATAAAGCCTATTTTCAAATAGACTACCTATTAACCAATAACACGGGGCCTTAATATGTGGCAATTAGGGGCCTATTATAGCCTATTATATATGCCTATATATTAGACTGTGGTCTTAATGGCCTTAATTTGTGGCAATAACTACCGACAACAGGTCCACCAAATTTTTAGCGTAGAAGAAAAAAGTTTCGCTGTGGTGGTTTAAATGAGTCTATGTGGCCCGTCCTATTTAATCGAGCATCCCAACATTCCCCAGGGCCTCGGCATCTTTACTTAAATAAGTAAACAAATAAATGAGCGAAGTATATGGCGATCGATGGGGACGTGGTGGGTCGCATTAGTTCTGTTGTTTTCCTCACAGTGGGGAGAAGGGACGGGAACCAGCTGCTGCGTCTACAGGCCAACCCCCACACGCCCCTTTTGACCTCCGCGGACCCACTGCAATCCACAGAGAGTGGCGCTGGGATTCCCATGGGAGCGAGGGAATGCTGGAGAGGACGAGTGGCACACGATCCCCTATTGTTCCCTTTAGCAGTCAGTGATTTCTGCCCCGCCCCCTCCAAACACGCGCTGACCGTCTCAGCGGCTTCAATTGATTAGGAAGACGTTTGTGGTTGGACTAATCCCCATTCTCGCCTGGCTATCCGCTTCAAAACACGACAAAAGCCCCAAATTCATATTGTCGATATGATAAGCATTGCATAGGACTGCACGCACATGTGGGGGAAAGTGAAAACGCAATGTTTTTCCCTGAAATAGTCAAATATTAGGCTAGGAGCTATAAGCGTCATATTTGGGAGATTTTTTAGGCTTAAATTTAATTCTGATATGAGGTTTTCTCGAAAATTCTCCAATCTTCAATGTCTAATTGTCAATTGCTAATTGTTTTTTCCCCCTCATTTGTAATGCAACTTACATTGCTTGTAATATGGTGATTTTTGAATATTAACATAGGCCTACAATGTCCATTAAAACGATAATCAATCTGTAAGAAAAGTCGGCATAGCCATATAGCTAAACTTCAAATGATAAAAAAGGGTTCAAGATTGGGGGAATTAGTTCTCTTTTTCTGTTTGCTTTCCTTTGATGATGCTTTTCTTTGATGATGATGATTCTTTGGTGATTTTTGAATATTAACATAGGCCTACAATTGGCCTACAATGTCCATTAAAACGATAATCAATCTGTAAGAAAAGTCGGCATAGCCATATAGCTAAACTTCAAATGAT
>JAOEHI010000024.1:1964941-1984035 GCA_025447815.1 Percopsis transmontana
CCCCCCCCCCCCCCCCCCCCCCCCCCCCCCCCCCGCCCCCCCCCCCCGCCCGCCCCCCCCCCCCCCCCCCCCCCCCGCCCCTCGACTTCTTATTAATTATGCAAGATTAGTCTAATTATAATTCAGCAAATGAATGTGTGGCAGAAGGTGCGAGGCGATGGGGCTGGGAGATTTGCATGTTAAGTGGGCAGAGGGAAGCGGCTAATGCATGCTAATATATGCGTCAACGTCTCGCTTTAATTTCAGCATTTGCAGCTGTGTGCGTCCGAACTGAGGGGGGTGAAAAGTTGACTGAATGGGTTTTTTTGGGGAGGAGGCAAAGGTGGGGGTGTGAGTTTATTGGAGTGTTAGTGTGTGTGTGTGCGTGCACGCGTGTGTGCATGCGTTGGTAAATGTGTGTGTGAGTGTGTGTGTGTGTGTGTGTGTGTGTGAGATGTGTGTGGTATAAACAAGGAGTGATAAGAAGAAGTCAACAAACAAGGTCAGGAACCCCAAGCTAATGTGCACCCCACCAGAGATGGACAGTCACGGGCCCTGTGCAAGGCTGGGGGGCTTGTACGACAGCCCAGTGTTTCCACAGTCACAATTAGTGGTCACTGCTGGTTGGGCGAGCACAAAGTGGCCCGGGAAGCAGGTGGTAAGAGCAATAAGAGGGAGGACTGTGACTCACTCATATACCCAGACTGCGAGCACAGCCATTAAGCCAATGTGGTCACCCTACTGTACTAAATGAGCTCACTGTGCTTTACAGTGAGGCTAAAAGTGATCTTGAACTTTAGGGCAACCCTTGACAAGGATGACTTCTCTTCGACTTTTGGGATGAAATAGCCCGTTTGCTCACTGTGTTCATTGAACAACTGCATTTAACTCTTTTGTGTCTTAACTCTCGTAGAAGACGCTGGTCAAATCCTTGTGTACCGACAAAAGGTAAATGAGACAGGGGAAACTTGTGGAAACACCAGGTAATGCTTCTCCCAGCATTGAAGACACATTAGAAGTATGTTGGAACACAATGGTTGAAATAATAAAACAAACGCTGATAGTTTCACTTCATTAATTACAGCAACCAAAGAAATACTTCATCTTAAGCGTCAACTCACAGGTTAGGAAGCTATACAGTCAAGTGTTTAGTAAAATAAACTAGACCACTTTTTCAGATAATTTGCTGATAAAAGGGTGAAAACAAAGGAACAAAAGCAAAAACTAGAGATTGTGAGGAAGCAAGTAGTTTAGGGGAGGGAGAGGCTCTGACATGGCCTTTTGCTCATTTCCACCCCGAGCCCAGCATTAGAGTTTTGAGGTTGGAGGTCCAAACTCTCTCTTATAAATTATAATAACCCTCCGCCAAAAAAAATATTGATTGTCCTCAACTGAAATAGCTCAAATCAAAAAATATTGGACATAGTTCTGGAACCCAGTGCTATTTGTTCGCCAGGACCTGTTCACAAGGGAGGAAGCTGGAGGGAGTGATGGCAGAGGAGAGAGCGAGGAAAGGCTGAGAGATTAGTATTCACCGGGAGGGACCAGGGCTCTGGGGCCAATATGGACTCCCTCCTCGAGCAGTATCTCTCCATTAAGATGACTTATTTTTGTCCAGAGCACAGTGTGGGTGGGATCAGACCCAGTGGTCTACAAACCCATGTCTCCTTTCTGTGCCGTTTTCCCCCCCGTGTCACCATTGTTGTTTAATCGGAACAGTAACGGGTGTGCTTTTCGAAATCCGAGCGAGAATGTGTGGACATCTGGTTCCCAGCTATTTTTGCGTCTTTTTTTACTCAGCGAACATCTATTTGTGTCATTTATCTCCTTCCCTAGCTTCTGTCCTGCTCCTGTAGCCTCAGCATCACATACCTGTTTTATATACAGTACCTCTCTGGTCGCCACTACAAGCCCCCCCCCCACACCCACACACACACACTCACACACACACCCCCACCCTCAATCTGTGGTGGAATGTGTTCTTGTTGTTCCCATCTCTGTCTTTGCCTCTCAGCGTGGGGACTTTGGGATTGCGGCAGAACTGCGTTGCCATGGCAGCGCGCTGTGTTGCCGAACCGTGCACACCTGGGATTTGGAGTCTCTCGTTCTCTCTCTCTCTCTCTCTCTCCACAGTCTCCCACTATCACCCATATATATCACATCTATATCCCATCTCTCTCTCTCTCAGGTGTAGCTGGGTCTATCTGCCCCCCCCCCTCTCTGTCTGGCTCCACACTCCGTCACACTCCAAAGTAAACTCACATCCATAATGAGACGAGTGTACATGAAAACGAGAGATGCTCCGCGTCCACACCGCTACTCTCTCTCGAACCTCCTCATTTCCCTCTCTCTGTAGCCGGCTCCGCTGCACTCCCCTCGCCGCTCCCATGTGGGGGTTCAAATGCGGCATTGCGGGATACCGCGGTCCCAGGAGTCCCCTGGCATACATCACTGTCTCTGGTTCACTTTGAAACACAGCAGCGGCTTTCCACTGGACTACACTTCAGATTCTCATCACTTGATTTACAGTGTAATAACATTGACTCTAATACTAAACTAAACAGCCGTGATTGATGCCAGAGCTGTAATTAGACACACACACACACACACACACACACACACACACACACACACAGAGGCAATGCCACAAGTTCTGCCTCATAGCCATATTTAATGTCTCCTTTGATTAGGGATTCTGTGTTGCTGGGCAGCAAATTGATGCAGAAAAATAATTTTTTAACGTCCCTTCCAAGTTGCTGATGTGCAAACATGTGTGTCCTCTTCTTTACCCTTTGCAGGTTTTTCTTAAAGTTTTTCCTGAAGTGCAACCAGAATTGTCTGAAGACGGCAGGGAACCCAAGGGACATGCGAAGATTTCAGGTAAGGGCCGATGAGGGGGGATACAATGTGAGATGAATGTTGAATGAGGTAATGTGTTGAGATAAATATGTGCATTGCATGTATTTCACTGGTATCATATTCTGTAACCCTGCCGTCCCTCTCTCACTGGAACATGGGTGAGATATACTGTAACGTAATTACAGGGGAACTCATAGAGGGAAAAAGGGAAAGTTTGAAAAAAAAAAATCAAGATGGAAACAAAGCGGAGGGGGTTAGATGTGTGGGAGAGACAAGAGGGGAGACAGGCAGGAAATAGGTTGAGGTGTTTCAGGAAGTTGTCAAGAATTGAGTGATTGGCTCCAGATGGAGGAGGTCATGCTCCGTGACCCAGGAAGTGGTCACAGGGGACGCCGCTGCCTCACTTCCTCCGCTGTCTTTCAGCACCAGTGGCCCCTGTCTGGCATTCTCCCTCTCTCTCTCTCTCTCTCTCTCTCTCTCTCTCTCATTCTCTCTCTCTCTCTCCCTCTCTCTCTCTCTCCCTCTCTCTCTCTCTCTCCCTCCCATCTCTCCCTTCCCTTCCCTTCTTCTCCCTCCTCGCCCGAGCCGCCTTCCACCATGTTTGTTTTAACTCCTGCATTGTGACACATGCCGAGGAGTTATGAGCTCGGAGGTGCTCGGTTGCCCTCTTCTGCAGGTTGGAAGGCGATCGGGGGATGGACATGGGCTTTCCTGCTGCTGCTAGATCGATAATTTACAGTTATTTTTCCTTGGACACCCCCCATATGCTACGCTATACAGCACATGTGCTTATTTCCCTCCCTCTCTCTCTCTCTCTCTCTCTCTCTCTCTCTCTCTCTCTCTCTCTCTCTCTCTCTCTCAGAGCCTAGAAAATGACTGCCATGTGTTTATTGGAAGCTGGTGTTGTTGTGTTTTCCCCCCTCTGCTAGTTACTTTCTAAAATACATATTAAGGTGTTGCTCTTTCATAGGCTCTTGTTTGAGTAGAGTACTTACCTCACACTTATTAACTCCGTTGTGGGAGATATTTACACATTAACACCCCTAAATATCCATGCAGGGAGGAAAAACCTCCCCGGATGCCCTCACATTCTGACTGTGTGTCCTCCATGCAGAGCAGATGTTGGAAGACAAACACACACACACACACACACACACACTGTGGTCAGAAAATAAAATAAAGCGCCACTATATATCACCAACTCCTTTAACGGCCAGTTAAAAAGATTTGCTTCTTATGTTGGGTGACATAGACAGATCAGGGGCAGGCAAGGATCGGGTCTCAGATGGGGCGAAGAGGCCATAGGGAGACGGTGTCCTCGCCACACTTTAGACAAATGATGAAGATCCTAGCCCGTGTCCCATTACACTTTGAGACATAGCACTCTCACCTGTATGCGGGAGAAGATGGTTGCTAAGGGATTTCGCTGCTGTAACCGGAGATGGGGACACACTGGCTGCTGTCCAACTCATACATATCTCTCCTTCTCTTTGCTCCTCTTCAGGTGGTCTTGTCCAGCACAGTGAGCGTAGACGGCCACGTCCTGGCCGTGTCTGACAACATGTTCGTCCACAACAACTCCAAACATGGCCGACGGGCCCGCAGGCTCGAGCCTGGCGAGTCTGTGGAGAACGCTATGGAATACGGTATGAAGCACCACCCATTACATGCATGATAGTGAACACAGTGACACCGTGGTGATCTTGCAAGCTCCGCGGGTTTTCTGGAAACACTCAGCATGCATAATCGGACATGGTAGAGGCGGTGCCAATAGGCGTCAATGTTAGCAGCCAGTTGGACCACATTCGACTGACCACAACACGTGACAGTGGTTTTCAAATAAAGGCCCTTCTTTGGCTGTCTGCGTTTACTGAACTACTCAACTAGGTGCTGATGTGTCCAGGATTTCTCCAGCCATGGTCTCAGGCTCATGTTTCCATACATTCGTCCACATGCAGAAAACTCAGTGTTCCCTAATGGCTAAATGACCCCTAACGGAATGTGTAGTTTTATGGGAAACGTTAACCAGGCATATTTCCCATGCAGCAACCCCGTGCATCAAGGCCATTAGCCCCAGTGAAGGCTGGACCACGGGTGGAGCCATGGTGATTGTCATTGGGGAGAACTTCTTTGATGGACTGCAAGTGGTGTTTGGCAGTATGCTAGTCTGGAGCGAGGTAGGGATCTCGGAGTTGATTACACACTGATGGTATGTATTTGACCGATGGTGTTGCTTTGTGTCACAGCCTCTGTCTCGTTCCTGCAGTTGATCACGCCCCATGCCATCCGCGTTCAGACGCCTCCTCGCCACATCCCCGGCGTTGTGGAGGTCACATTGTCCTACAAGTCCAAACAGTTCTGCAAAGGAGCGCCTGGACGCTTCATTTACACAGGTGAGCGAACAACAAAGACCTTTTTGTAGATGTGACATGTTCTGTATGTATGATCTGATTTTCACATAACCATACATGATTTGTGATTTGGTTTTAGCCCTGAATGAGCCAACCATAGACTACGGTTTCCAACGGCTTCAAAAGGTCATTCCTCGACATCCAGGTGACCCGGACAAATTAGCCAAGGTAAGACCCTGATACCCTGAAAGACATTCTTTCAGGGTACATTCTTTCAGGGTATCATTGTGTTCATTGTGACTCTATGAGCTATTAAGCTACACTTCCTTCGAATGGAACTATAACATAAGCTTCTTTCCATGTAGGAGATGCTATTGAAGAGAGCAGCTGATCTTGTGGAGGCTCTGTACGGAAACCCTCACAGCAACCAGGTAAACAGGCAACTTGCTGCTAGCTTGATGGCTAACTGTGTGCCTGTCAGCCAAACGTATGCAACTGAATACTTACTAGCGCTGTCTCTCCTGCAGGACATGCTATTGAAACGCGCGGCGGATATCGCTGAAGCCCTGTACAGTGTGCCCCGCCCTCACAGTCAGCTGCAGGCCCTGCCCAGCTCACCGGCCCACGGCAGCGTGATGGGCCTGGGCTCCTACCCTTCTCAACTGGGAGTCAGCATTGGAGAGCCAGTGCAGAGCAGCCAGGGTGAGTCCTGAACCACAGGCTACATTTGGGCTATAGCCTGCGTCGACCCTGTGCTTTATTCTCAACATTACAAGGACTGTACTCTATTGCACGTTCCCACCAATTAATACGTCAGAAGTCAATCATCCACGCTTTGCATTAACCTCACTCTGTGTTTATTACTTAACTGTCTGTGAAATGACCGTCAATTACACAGTAAATTACCAAATAACATACAAGGAAAATGATGAAATGTACAGTCTAGTAATTAATTAATTAATTAAAATCAATTCATTAACAAATAATTACCCAGTATATAAGTGCAGTAATAGTACCAGTAATGCATTTAAACATAAAATAGTAATGGCAGCAGTGGTGTGTGCAGTCACACCTACTGGGACATACTGGGTAATTGTTAACTACTTAGTCATTTCATAATATTTCCAGTGTATTAGTACATATTTACAACAAAAAGTGGGGCCTAAAACACCCTGAACGTGTTGTATGTGTCCAGGCTACATCCGTAACTCCAGCAGCCTGTCCCCGCGAGGCTACCCCTCGGCCTCCACCCCTCAGCAGTCGGGCTATGGGCCCAGCGCGGGGATGACGGGAGGCTACGGGACTGTCCCCATGACCAGCCTGGGAGTACCTGGCTCCCCTGGTTTCAGCAGCGCGTCTCCGACAGGCTCCCCCTACGGTAGTAAACACCATTACCTGTAAATTCACATGGTGTTCTTTTACATTGTAGCTTGCCTGACCAACATGGCAACGCATCTTGGCCTCGCATTTAACAGTCAGAATCCGGATCAAATTTACAGTTGAACTATAATTAATATAATAAATATAGTATGCCAAAAATCAAGCTCTGACAAAGTTTGAAAATGCACACACCAGCAGTATTTGCATTAAAACTAAGTATATACTGTATAATGCACATTCATATTCTATATAATGAAAATTAGTGAATATTTTATTTGAAAGACACAGTTACAGGGCTGACCATATTCATGCGTGCTGTACACTGGTGTGTAATGTACCTCTCTGTTCCACAGTAATGCCGTCTAGCCCCACCATACCAGGAGGATCCAGCTCCTCGTCGTCCCTCTTGCCTTTCTCCTCTTTCCCGTCTGCTGCCAAACAGAAGAGTGCTTTCGCGCCTGTGCTCAGGCCCCAGGGCTCTCCCTCCCCTGCCTGCCCAGCCTCGGGGGGCAACAGCTTCAGAGGTAGCCACCCAAGTCACTATCTGACCCCGCTCTCCGAACTCACCAACGCAGTCTAACCGCTTGAACTAAAACTCACAGCAAGCTTGACTGAGAGCACACGACTGAGCACATGGCTGGCCTGTTCACGGATGTACAATAATGCAAGGAAGACTGACTCAGACTAGACTCATAGATCTTTGTATATTCTCTTTTTCTCCAGCAATGGCAGGCCTGGTTGTACCCCTGATGTAGCAAAGCCCCGGGCCCCCCTTTCCTACCCCTGACCAACACTCCACTTAACCCCTCTCTTGGCACTACGAGGGCAGGGAGAATAGCACACTGACCCGCCACACGTAACAGATCGCTTGCTTGTTAGTCCATGTTAGTCCACGGGGTTTGAAATGTCCAAAGACGTGCCATCCACTCCAGAGAGAAGGGAGATCGCATCACCTACCACGACAGCAAAGACAGACAGAAAACGGATAGCAGCACCAGACAGGCTGGTGTAGCTGGATTCTTCAGGAGGGGACTGTGCTTTGAGAGGCTACAATGAGAATAGGAATCCCCCATCAAGCTTCGAAAGAACCTGTATTACATCTGGCCAACTGTCACGTGAAGTGCTTCATTCTTCCAACACTTTCCCGAAACTTGGCTACCGAGACGCACGGGAGCCAGTGGGAGGGCAATCAACCTTGCTGATGAAGGACAGCACAATGAAGCTCTAAAATGCTGGGTGCTAAATTAGTCTGTCTTATGGACACGTTTAAAGGCATGTGTGTACATTGTCTGTGAGCTAGGGGCAGGTTTCTTTTGTAGTAAACAATTTACATTAAGGAGAATTTACATTCCAGGATGATAGGCCCTTTATATTTTGTTCCGAAGGTTTAAAAACCCTTTGTTCCAAGGTTATTAAAGGAAGTCATATATTGATTTATTTAAAAACAAGCAATTTAACTTATTATAGTTAGTTTAGGGAATAATATAAACGTGTTTTTATAAATGTGGTCCTTTTGGCAACTGTTATTACAATAAGGTTATCACTGCATTTCCCTTTGCATTGTTCATTATCAGAGGTAAAAGAAGTAAAATATTACAATTTTAATTAAAATCAAATTTGGCTCATCTGATTGATATCAAATTTTAAACGTCATGTGGACGGCATTAATAAAACTGAATGTCTATGCTGTAAAGGGAAATATTTTGTAGCCTTAATTTTATTTGTTTGATTTTTTATGCATGCCTTTTTTTTTTACACAGATGCCCTCATATTATTTAATTCCACCTTGTTAATTTGAAATATTATCATGAACATAAGGCTACAAGATAGAGATTGCATTATTTCATATAGGTGTTTGAAACCAGTGCAGGTTTCAGTCACTATGCAGTACAGTAAAACAAGTAGAAAGCAGACTAAGAAAGGTTTACATGTTGGGTGTTTCATTAATCTACGTAAAATAAATGTTTCAGATTCAGTGGTTTTAGCAAACACAAAAACGTCATACTCAGGATAAGAAGACCGTGAACAATGATTACATCATATAAAATGTCTTTAGTGTTGTTGGTTTTATTTATTTAAATTTTATTAGCAATTCAAATATTATTTTCTTTAAAGCCATCTTTTTTTGAAATGGTACAAAAATTGTTGCAAATGTGATTTGTATATCTCAAGGTGTAATTATATTTTGTGCTCCAATAAAACAAATACGCAAGTGGGCTTTGTTTCTTTCAGATAGTAAATGCCACACTTTATTTTACATTACTTTATTTGTATTAAAGTGGTAGTGCGTATTTATTGGCCAGAGGGGGCAGAGCGGAGTTACCATGTGTATCCACTACGCCACAATACCGCAACAACAGGACATATGTACAGTGTACCTGTCCATACAGTGAATAGAATAGAATAGAATGGAAAGAAAATAATACATCTTTATTTGTCAATTTCTTGTAAATGTAAACATGTAAACATGCTAAAAATAAGGAGTTGCAAATATTGCAAAATGAGTTGCTCTTAAACGAGGGATTTAAAGGTGACTGGCAAACAAAAATACAAAATCAGGTCTTACAGGCTTCTACATTAGGATGCATAAATACGATGAAATAAATACAATATTTCTACATATCGATATATTCTTCCTACAACATGCTACAGTATTTCCCAAGACTGTGCCGGATCTATTTTTGAGCACGGCCGTCACCTGTACGCTGCTTGCTACAATAGTTTGTACACACAGTCGATGAGGCGCAGCCTCTTAATTGTGATGCGAGCGTTAAAGACTGAGTAGAGCATGTCAAGATAAACAACACCCCCCACACATTTTTCTCCTCTCCAGTAAGCCGCCTTTTCTCTGAGGACCAAACCTCTGGGGGCCCCTGGTGAGAACCACATGAGTCTCTCCCTCTAACATGCCCTCCTTCTCTCTCTTTACATTTCCCCCCACCCTCTCTCTCTCTCTCTCCCTCTCTCTCTCTCTCTCTCTCCCTCTCTCTCTCCCTCTCTCTCTCTCTCTCTCCTTCAACACACAGGCCGGCGCACCACTGTTCCTTCTTTTTGTCAGTCTTTGTTTTGAAGCCCTTCATCCTTCTCAGTCTTGACTCTTCTCACTCGTTCTCTCCCCCCGTAATGGCCCCTCTCCTCTAATGTAATTAGCACTGGTAAAGAAGGGCAGTTAATTACCCACTCTTTTTTGATCGGGTAATTAATGTTATGCCAGGAAACAGCAACTGTTTCATTAACGCGACGCTCAAAGCGGCGATGGGGGCCGAGTGGGATCCAGTAGATGCGTGTGTGTGTGTGTGTGTGTGTGTGTTTGTGTGGTAGACAAACAACATATGAACAACTGGGCTCTGTCAAAAGAGGGACTGAGGAGGTGGCACTCCGCTAGGCCGGCCCCGCCACGGAGGGCCTTTGTCGGTTTCCTGCTATCTTTGTCATTAACCAAGTGGCACTTGTCAGAGAAGCCAAGCCTTGTTCCTTTATCCTCGTCCCTCTTGTATCTCCCTCCCTCCCTCCTTGCTGTGCCGCTAATTTGACAAGTTAAAGTCAGCTTTGTTGTCAGCACCTCCGCATTCATCTTATGGTTCCCGCTACAGAAGCCATATGCTGCTCTTTCACACTGTTGTGTTAGCTACAGCATTATGCTGGATCCACCGCACTTAGATCATAGATGCCTGTAAGGCCTTTCACACCATACAATACACACTAAAACAACAAAATATCTACCTCATGTGACTTGTAGTTCACATAATACCATATCAGTTATATTTCTCAACACTGCTAAAATGATTACATCTCGTTGTAGACGCCATGCCATACAGGGGAGTAGGGAGCATAGAGCAAAAATTGCACCCTTCCCCACTTTACCTCTCTAGGGATGTGTTTATGTTTATATACCCAATTAGCCCTCTGGCCAAAGCATGGCCATGCATTAGGCTGGCATTAGCCCCGGGTGTACGCAGTGTGTGTGTGTGTGTGTGTGTGTGTGTGTGTGTGTGTCTAATATGGTACAGCCCTCTATGCGAGCCTTATTAGTTAGTCAGAGCTTGACAGGGCTGGCCTACTGTAGGGTTGAAGGCATGGCTAGATTGTCTCCAACCCACCCAGCGCTTGTTCTTTGCCTTTGGCCAGCCAGTAAAGCCTGCATTGTCGCCCATTAGACCACCGGACCCCTTTTCTCTCTCAAAATAAATCCCCCACCCCTTATGCTGTTCCCCTGGGTGTCAGTAGAGTGGGGTGGCAGATGGGACAGACAGAGAGCTGCCCCGTGAGACCAGCCCCCCCAACACACACACACACACATACACACATGCAGACACATACATAGACAAACACACCCGCACACACACACACACTCACACACAGGCACACATAAAACACACAAAGATGAATACACACGCAAAGGTGCATGCACACACCTGCAACTCTTCGTATGACACACACACTGATATGCGTGCATGCACACAAATGCACAAAAACACAGCACACTTGTAGACACACACACATACACACAAACACACACACACACACACACACACACACACACACGTGCACACACGTACACACAGCAGCAGAAGCCAGCACCCCCCCTGCCCCCCAGACACAAACCTCATCTGTCAGCCTGCTGCTTTGTCCACACCACAGGACAAAGTGACGTCTCTGTCCCTGCCTTCCAATCTGTGGTGTGTGTGTGTGTGTGTGTGTGTGTGTGTAAAGAGACAGTGATTTTGGCTTTCAGGTAGACTTACATATAAAAAACGATTTGAAGCTACCTTCTGTCCCTTCATAAAACCTACAGCTGGCCATGTATTTTGTAATGATGAATTCTGCTGACCAAAGCAACATTACTCTGTCACTTGTCACTCCAAGGTAAGCTAGATGTTAGCTAGATGGACAATGCTAATCAGACAAACAAACAAAGACAAAATCATTGTTGGTTGTGGTCCCTTCTACTGTGGTCACAATATTAATATAAATTCTCCTTTAATTACTCCCAGCGGCGTTTTGAGAGGACATTTGCGGTCATTCTACGGTAAACTGTAGACAGCTCTACCCTTATTTTAGCTACATGAAAACCCATCTCTTAAGATCTGTTTTTTCTCTATTAGGCCTAATATTGACAATTAACAAGATTAAAGTACTGGGGATATAGTTTGCTCAAAATGCATGTATTGGCTGTTTTTCTTTCGTGGCCCGGTCTAAGGTGAGACGGCCCCACACAGTGATTAATTACAGTCATGCCCAGTGACAGAGGTGGGATCTCTCCAAGTGGTGTCTGCAGCCGACATGTAGGGAAATCCAGCCTGGCTAATTGACCCAGCTTCTGTAAGGCCATCCATCACCCGTGGCCCAAGTGCCCCCGTAAGAAACACATTATTCAGGGGGTAAGTTAGTTAACCAACTACCGCTCCACCGTTCATTAATGGTATTAGCTTTTCTCCTGTCTCCGCAAGTCTTTGGTGGGCTATTGGCAATTTCCGCAAGACGACTTTAACTTCTTTTTTCTTTAATTCAGTAGCACTTATTGTATTACAATGCCCCCCAAAACCCTACATTTTAAGAACATGCACTGTTTATGTTTAAAATACAATTGTGTGCGAAAGTGCATGTGGCTGTTGGGGGTAGGGTGGAGTCAGCCTACGAACAGTGTAGGGGGAGGAGTAGAGAGGCACACTTGGAGTTTTTAACCAAAACAACGGTAACAAGGGTCCTTCTGTCACAAATTGTGGAGGGTCCCTTTATCTGCAGTAATTTAGACATATAGTTACAAGAAGCTAAATAACTAAAGTGATAGGCCTACAGTACATCTCCTCTGTAGTGTGGAGGTGGGTGTCATGATCACATGATCAGTGAGGAAATGATCTCTTCCTATTTAGAATTGGGGTCATGAGGGGCCTAAGAGAATGCAAGGGAAGCACTGATCTATTGATCTTGGAGTGAGAATATTATATAAATGATTGCATCAGCCACTAAAAAGGTTTCTCTTATAATTTGTTTGTGTGGTGTTGTGTTCAAAGACCAACATTGAGCGGGGATGATATCAACGTGGTTCTGTGTGCACGGTGGCAGGAAGAGACCGGCCAGAGAAAGATGGACGGGTATCTGACAGCCTCGCTCTTCTTCACACCTGGTCTGGGCCAACATGTGGTTTCACTTCGCTCTCCAGGAAATGTCCCTCCAGCAGCGAGAATGCAATGCAAGGAGGGGAGAAACACGGTGTGGAAAGACGGGTGAGAGCAGCACAAATGATTTCTCGTCCCCAAACGTGACTTCGACATACCGGATTCCCTCCACATTCTCCACTGCACGTTTGTAGAGGCAGTTTGCAGCAGCTTCGTCAGTAGGCCTATCTACTTCCCATTGTAAATAATTAACCAGTGATAAATTGTATTCGGTCAAACATATCTGCGTGAAAGATCACCAGCTAGAGAGATATAGATAAATTATAAACTGATCTTAAAAGTCACCGCTCAATGTAACTTTTTCAATATTCCTACTCTTTAAATGTCTATCTATCCTATATTAGGCAGCTCCAGAGTACCACCTATCGGTAAAGATCAGAACTTCACTTACATCGCGTTTTTTATATTGGCCTATATTTAATATGCTGTAAAAGCAGAGGCTGTGTTTTCTTCCTCGTTACAAACATCTGGGCGTTTTGTGTCTATGTGCCTCTGTGTAGTTCTGTCAAATCCAGCAACACTGTCATTGCATGTCTGAGGTGACAAGATTGCAAACCGTTTTATCTGGCTTCCTGTCTGTCTGGATACCAACATGCATAAATATGCAGGAAGATATCTAATCAAATAAATCCATTCATTAAATGAGCTGCTGGTATTTCTGCTTTTGCATTAATTACATAGTCATTACCATATCAATTAGAGAAATCAGAGATCATGTAATTAAGGTTTAACCAAAAGCACCTGCTGCCTCTGTGTTGTGTTGCCGTGTGTGTTGTGTGTGTGTGTGTGTGTGTGTGTGTGTGTGTGTGTGTGTGTGTGTGTGTTCCAGCCAGCCCTAATCTAATCTCTGGCCTTTGACAGGACTCTCCCTCATCAATCTAAAGCTGTCGGAATTCAGCTTTAATTTTTTTTGTTTTTGTTTATGAAGGGGGGGGGGAGGGGTAGTGGAGATGTTGTCATGGCGATCCAATTGATTGGCAGAGATGCCTGATTAGAAAGGAAGAAAAGGGGACAGGTGGGAGGAGGCGGGCTGTACATCTACAGGAACAGATTGGGACAAAGTGAGGACTCTCCTGGTGTCAAGGGGGAGTCGCTGTCTGTTTGGGCTCCAGTTACATTATGTCCAAATATAACCAGTAATTACTTTAACAGGCCACTGAGGGCATTCTGGGGCCCCAGTGTTTGACACAATATCACCAGATGTTACCTGTTTAAATGTAACTCATTTGAATGTAGTTTGTGGGACATTGCTGACAATCGCTGCACTTGTGGAGCCGCACCACCAAGTAGCTGACATGTTTATGTTGCTGCTTGATCCATGGTGTGTGTGTGTGTGTGTGTGTGTGTGTGTGTGTGTGTGTGTGTGTGTGTGTGTGTGTGTGTGTGTGTGCCACCTGTAGGGGAGAAGATGGATGGAATGAGGAAAGGATAGAATAAGGCTTTTAATGGGGACTTTGAGAAAGAGGAAGCCATAAAAGAAAAATACACAGAGGAAAGGAGACAGCAGAGGGGAGGATATGAAGAATGGTGGAGAGGAGAGGGGGTGAATGGGGCGGCGGGGGGGGGGGGGGGATCTTCCCGTGGCACTGGGCTGTGCTCCCTTGTCCTCCAGGCCACTTCCTCTCTTCTCTGGCTTCTACTGCTCTCCCCTGGCTCTCTTCACATTTCGGTTTAGTTTTGTCATGCACACCACATCAGCCTCTAAACACACACACACACACACAAGCCTTAGGTTCAGGTCATCTCCTGTCCAATAAATTCATTCACTTTTAGATATTATAGACATTTTTAAATTTAGAAATAAATAAATAACATATATATTTTAAATAGTATATAATATAATAATAATTTTACTGTAGGTGTATGCTGAACCATGACACTTCTCTTTGTTAGAAAGACACATGCTTATAAACTGTCAGCTAAACTGAGCCGCTACTATTGCGTTTCTAAACCAAAATCATACCACTAGATGGCAGCAGTAAGTTGGCTTTAAACCTCCAACAAGGTGTATCTCTTTCATTATTAACAATCTCGTTGTTATTCTCGTTGCATCCACTATCAAGTACTGTTAAATAGACTGTTTTAATAGAAGAATCAGGAAATACAAAATATGAAATATTAGCATTAGACTTTTAAAAAAGGCCGAATGTTTATTTATATGGGAGAATTTAAATCTACTCACTTTCACTCATCAAGTAGGACGACAGAGTACTACAATTATTAGGCCTATATATCTGCATTGCCTATATTAACTCATTGTTATGAACTGCAGTCTATTCTCTCTTTAACTAAGTCGCACTAAACATCTTTTTAAAACCACAGTGATAGAGGAATGCTGTCTGGGCTGTGTATGTTGCACTAACTATGCTCTGAAACAATGCACCTTAATTGGATTCCCATTCCAATCCAATCCAATCTGTGCCTTAGCCTACTACTTTGACAATCAGTGGTAATACCAGTGTGTTGTAATACCTATGTCCATATGTAATCCATACGTCTGACTGAGGTTGTGCCAATACTCTGATCTGCTGCCCACACAAAGGTAGAGATAAATAATGAAAGGTATGATTTAGTATCAGTAACAACCTACAGCCTGTTTGTTGCTATAGGCCCACAGAGTGGCAGGTTAGATAAGATGGCAGAGTGAACCATATGGGAGACCGCAGTTATTAAGCCTGCCCTTGGTTTGTTACCTGCCATATGGCATTCCCATTCAGGACTGTCTCCTTTGGTCCGCCGCCAGCATAGCGAGGGAGACTCACCGAAGGAGCCCTTCAGGTCTCACAGCTCAACAGCTTGACGCTCTGTCATGTTACACTAGTGAAATGTCAAGATGGACGGCACTGGAGGATAAATGGTTATTAGACAGTAAATGGAAAGACATGGGTTGAAAATGTCAACTAAAAAAACTGCAATTTTCTCATGTATTGATTTGGGAGTTTATGAGATTCAATAGACTGAACTTTAACTTAAATATTATTTAGGGAAATAACAATTTTGGCTTCTTAATACTATTAAAACTAGGCCTGCTTGTTTTGCCACATGCAATGTGTGTTGCCTTGTCAGAGCTGTTGCGAACTGAAAGCCTGTGGCTGTGAACAGTTGGCTGTGTGGTGCAGTGCAGTGTTGAACCGTGCTGTGTACACGATTCACATTTCCAGTAGCTACTCGCGACGCTATAGACCACAGTCTATAGCGTCGTAAAAGGTGCCTTACCTCTGCCACCGCTACCACACTTGTCAGGAACCTGTCCCGCCTGTCGATGTATATTTTCACTTACTTAAACGCAAACCGAGTAAGTGATAAATCTGTCTTCCTCTTTGCTGTAGTACTAATCTTTAACGTTAGATGGGGCTGGCTGACCTCTATTTGTCATTAGTCAATGTCTGTGGCGGCCAGGCAAAATCTGTCTTTCTTGATGGAAAGGAAAGGTAACACATTTTGATCCATTTGAAATCACCGAGTAGTGTGTGCAGGCCTAATATTTCAGCAAAGATTGGGCCTGTGCAGGCTAGTGAATCGGCTTCTAGAAGAACCACGTAGGCTACGACACAGTGCAGAGGATAGCCAGTAGCTGCATCTCACTGTAGGCTGGTGGTGGACCTGTGCCAGCTGAGCCACTAACGGTGTGTTTAAAAAACATAACAAATTCGCAGCTTTGCATGAGGTAAGGAAAGCCCTGAAAAGACTTGCTTTGCTAATGAGTAAATAAAATCTTCTATTCTCTAATCTGCAATTAGGATTTGCCAGTCTGATTTAATGTAGTGTTTATTTCAGATAGCCTACTCTCCAGACCCACACGCCCATGTGATAGGCTGTCTCTGGCGAAGAGCATGACTAAATTAGACCAGTTAATGAGAATATTCCCCGGTGGATTTTCTTTCTGCTTCCACCTGTGGAGTGAATGAAAATGAATGTAAAAATGGCATTTAGTATCAAGAGCCACCGGTGAGTGAATGTCTTCAATTCGTCACATCACTCGAGTTTCTCTAGTCTCGCGTCTGCAGACACTTATAAACCAATGAGAAGCGTCACTGAATTTCTACCCTTTCCATTTAATAAAACCTCATACTGTAGGCTATTCTCGATCACATAATTTAGTCCAATAGACAACCGTTGAATACTAAAATAAAATCTTTAAAAAAAAGGATTATTCCATGTAGCTATGGAATAACACATAGAAGGCATGGTTTGCGACTATGTCTTCTTGGTCTATTTTGCGAATTGACCTTTTTAAAAAGTAGGCTAAACGGTGGTTTTTGAAAGTATAATTACTGTGGCTGGCCATTGAACTACTAAGCCCGCGCCACTATAGATGTAGACCTACGTTTCTTTTAGCAAACCCATTGTTTACCAGCCTGTATGCTTTGAGATTAGCTATGTCATGGTATTAGGGCCAGGATTGACATAGGCCCTACTGTACACTACAGTGTACACCCTATGTGAAGCTGATGTACTGTAGCTATCCTGTGGGTTCGATTTAATGATAAGGTCACATATAGGCTAATGTCATGTGTTGAATAGGCCAGCCTCTCTTTCTTTCGCTGAGGCAGGTGTGTGTGTGTGTGTGATGTCACGGCTGCTGTTTCTAGCAGAGCAGTGGAGCGGTTAATGTGCTGGTGGGTGCCCGCCACCATGGAGAGCCTGGAAAGTAGCTGTGTGTTTCCCTGTCCCCCCCGATCACACAACCTGTCCCTCTACTGTATGCAAGTCAGTGGACCGCCCCACAAACACAGCACTGCTGGAAGTATGCTGAGGAAATGATAGCAGCGTTGCCAACGTCTTAAGGCTGAGATGATTCATTTGAGAAGTAAACTCAAGCCTAGAACCTCAAATGATTTGCCCAGCTCACTGTTTATGTTTGGAAACTTGAGGAAGATTTTTAATAGCAACACAGATAAATAAAACATATTATAGTTAAAAACATATTATAGTTAAAACCCCTAGAAATCGAGAATAGAGAGAGAACAATAGTTCTAAAGGAAAAAGGATAAGGCTAGCCAAGTATTACCTGGGTTTCATTGTAGAGGCATAAAGCGTTCTTACTGTAATGGACACAAGCCTGCACAGCGAGAATCAAGGAAGTGGATTACTGGCGAAACTTGCATCCAAACAGAAATACAGCCCTGTTTTGGGACATTTTTGAATGACACCTATATTTGCAGACATGCACTATTGCTAAACAAGCATAAAACGTTTAAAAACAAGACAGTTTGGGTGAGTTAGCAATTGTTTTGTGTAGTGCGTAAGTTTCCCTTTTTTCCATTATATTCTATGGAATCTCTTCAATGGAGATCCTCAGAACTCTAACCTGAATTATTTGATTAGATTTTGGACTGAAGTGATCACATGATTTAAACTTGTGTCCTCTAGTGAGGCACTAAGCGGTTATCGGTGCATTTCAGTTCTGTTGTGGGGGTGGTAAGCCCTCTGCTCCCGAGGTTCATTCGTGCTTTAAGTGGTCCTACCGGCTGTGTTAAAACTCACTGCTAAACTGCTCTGCCATTAGATCGGCTGAGATGCCGTTAAATAAATCACTGCCTTACCACGGCGATCAGTCGGGGTGGCTCCGTTTGAGCTCTCGTGAGTTTAGCCCTGGGACTGAGACGTTTGCAGAGCTGTCAGTCATGCGCATCACATCAGTGTGCGTACTGTAAGATTGATTCGTATGGCACCACCGCAGACAGGTGGCAATAACAGCAGCCCTATTCATTAGTATGCTCCAGTGTAGAGAGCTGCTATCAAAGGGACAAAGGGATACCTGGGAAGGAAAGAGGAGAGAGATGGAGAGAGAGGAGGAGATAATGTAGCGTATAAGGAATGTGTGAGAAATGTAATAGCCAAAAGAGATGATCTGTAATGGCGATGAAACCAGTCAACCAAAAACGTTCACAGATATCGTCCTCCGACATACACATTTCATTCAAATTCGGCCAGATTCAGAGTCGTTCAGCTTTAAATGAGAGCCAACATGCAAGCGTGCATGGAAATGAATGAAAGCATAAGACTAATTTGGCCAGGTAGGAAGTTAACATGCATATCCTCAATTTAGAAATACTATAATTAGCTGAAGTCTGTGAAAATATGTAATACATTGAGAAAAAAATCTAGTAACAGCCATTACCACGCCACGCCTTTCCCCCATTTGTGTGTGTGTGTATATGCAGTGCGAGCTCCCTGTATGTGTGATGTATAGCCAGCCTGTGGGAAAGAGATGTTAAAGGATCTTTTTGCCTGCGTCAGCAGCATTGCAGTGGAGAGAGGGGGGGGGGGGGGGGGGGGGGGGGGGGGAAAACCAAAACCACCATTTAAAAGGTGCTTTAACCGTTAGTACCACGCTGAGATC
>JAOEHI010000024.1:1984135-1995817 GCA_025447815.1 Percopsis transmontana
TTTGTGTGTGAGAGAGAGAGAGAGAGAGAGAGAGAGAGAGAGAGAGAGAGAGAGAGAGAGAGAGAGAGAGAGAGAGACCAGGGCCAGTGCTGGTGATGTGTTTGATCGGAACAGAGTGAGTGTGAGCAGGCTTGATCTGTAATTGATCCTCTGCCTTCTAAAGCGAGGTGTCTGGAAGATGGGAGGAGGTTAGGGAGAGTCTGTCTGTCCATGTCTCTGTCTGTCTCCTTGTCAGAATCAGACGTTGCCTCTCTGGACAAAGTATTATAATCTACAGTATTGTCTACAGTACTGGGGTCTTGTTCTAGTATGTAATTTTCCCCATGCACCTGTTATAAACAAAGTCTATGTGGTGTTTTGTATAATGCAGTCCATTCTTTAAGATCGCTGGAGTGATTTTATTCATTATTTCTCTGTGTCTCAGTATCTGTGTACTGTGTAACCAAGTACTTTAGATATTTCATGGATTTGTTTACTTAATTGATATCTATGTTATCACCTTGACCTACCTGGTTACCACCTTGTCTACTGTATGTAAGCCCTATGTGAGGGTAAGTATGCTACATTGTGACTGGAACATACCTGACATCACACAGCAGGAGGTTGCTGTGATCCCTACTCAGTACTATTGAACTGTTCACTTTCACCGAGCTGTCGATGTCTGGGCCTCACACACCATCTATTACCAACCAGAGGCTCCATCCATGTCCCTCTGACGAACGCCATCTGTTGTATTTGTGATGTCTCCAGAGTGTCCCCACAATGTCCCCACAATGACCTCAAGATGCTTCTATAATGTTCTCATAATGACCACATGGTGTCCCCATAATGTCCCCATGTTGTCCCCATAATGACCACATGGTGTCCCCATAATGTCCCCATGTTGTCCCCATAATGACCACATGGTGTCCCCATAATGTCTTCATGCGTGGTGTTGCTGCCACCTGCATAATACTCTCCTCAACCCCAGTGCATTGTGGGAGCTGGTAGGTGCGGGTGGGGGGAGGGGGTAGGGGGTTATTTCCACTTCCTGCCTCTCGTCCCCCTTCCCCCACCTTCCTCCGACTTATTTTACTTCCTGTGTCTCAATATGGCGTCCACCTGTTTCAGTTTCATTTCCCTGCCATTGTTTCTGACTTTTTTCTTTGTCTTTTCTTGTCCTTCCCTGCCTCGCTCCTTCATCTGTCTTCCCCTTCTCTATCCCCCTCTTCCTCCTCCCTCCTGTCTCTCTCTCCAGCTGTCTGTCTCTAAATGCTGCGATTAACTGGACTCTGTCTTTATGTCGTATGTCCTTTTAGGCTCACGCGGTGCATCGCTGGCTAATCGATCAGGACAGTAGTGTGAGCTCTGAGATGCCGGATGGCCAAGGAGTATGGCACTTTGATGATGAAGTAAATATCCGCAACATGTATCTGGCTTTTTATATTTCTATATATCTTTATACATATATATATATATATATATTTTTTCTATTTCTATGAACATCTTGTATTTGTCACAAAGTTTGTGTCACTGTTGCTCCACTGTTGTTGTTGTTTTATCTACCTTCTATCTTGTTTTGGTTGTGTGTTGCTTATGGTATTGTAGCCTTGGTTCCTTTGACGGTCTAGTGTTGCTGTTGTGATGTGAGCTGACTCAGTCAGGTGTCGTGAAAACAGGCCAGAGTTTATTCTTTCTTCCTGTCCTTGCTTGACGTATTTTATTAACTTGCGTTTTTCTTTTCTTTTGTTTCTTTGATTTTGTTTTTGTTTTTCACACATTTTTATATCCTGAGTGTGTATCTATATGAATATCTATATATCAAGTGTCTGTGATTTCTCTGAAATGAATGTTCTCAAGCAGCATATTACATGGCAAGAGTCCACGGGCAAAATATAGTTTTGATATTTCTAGAATTACCTATAGACTTCATACACAGTAACATTGCTGCGTACTGACCCATACAGAAAATATTGCGACAAACACTGACAGTATTTAAGTAGAGATACTACAAGTTCAGCAGCCAAGCTATTTTTCCTGTGGGTTCTTCTGACTCAGAAAATATGCTTGTGTTTCCATCTGTACCGCTGTATTTGTGTTTAGGATTATACCGGTCAGTTTGTGTGAAAGTAAGACTGTGTGTGTGTGTGTGTGTGTGTGTGTTTGTGTGTATATGTGTGTGCATGTGAGTGTGTGTGAGCGGGGGGGGCGAGGGTAACAGTTATTTATTTTCCGTATGTCTGGTGACGTAGTGCATGTGTGCTCTGTCTGTCGTTGCATGGCTTTAAGCTGTGTATTAGTAGCAATACACTTGTCTGTGTTGTGCCTGACCCTGTGTTTGTTCTGTTGTGCCACGGTGTGTCTTGTGAGCGCCGTAGCCGCCTACCCTGTGCTGGTGTCGTGCCTTTGATAGGGCTGTGTTGCGTCTGTGTATTGTGCCTGTTCGTGTATTGTGCTGTGCCTGTTTTTGTCTGTTTTGATCCTTGCAGTCTGGTGTCTGTTTCCTAATGGCTTTATTGCACCTATCTGATAGATGATCTCAAATCTATTGCATCCTAATGGAGGAGAGATGATCTGAGTGCAATAAGGCTTTTGGGAAACTTGTTCCAGACGACTTGCACCTGAAGATTTCCCCTCAAATCCTGGCTCTCTCCTGGCTTTCATGTCCAATCCTATTGTACCCAGATTCATATTACTCCCATAAACTTTAAAAGCTCACTTAGGGTGGCCAGATCCCCCACAGCCACGTTCAGTGCAGGAACATATCCAGAATAATGATGGGATTATGGTGCATATACAGTACTTAATTGCAACGTTAAGGTATCATATGGGCAAAAGATGTCCCTCCGGTTATTTAAGTCACCTGAAAACTTCCATCTTGGCCAGACAGAACAATATGGAGACTACCTTTCCCTGGATGATGCTCGTGAATGCCACGTTTGATAATGTCCTATTTTTCTTCTGTTCTTCCTTCCGTGTGGATGCGTGAAAATGGAATATGTTTCTTATTTCAGATTTTTCTCCTTTTTTCTTTGGTAATTAAGACAAAATCTTTCATTTTCAGTTTGAAAGACTCCCCTGATGGGTTAATATGAGTACAAATTCCAATTAAGTTTTGAAAACAAACAAGGCCAAGCCACTCATCAAACAGCGAGCATCGACTTTAAAGTAGCCAGTTGTTTGACCTTTTCATGGGTTAGATATGTACTTGTGCCACATTGTTTCGCTCTGCTCTTCGGTCTGGATCCTCTCCATTGAAAACGATATGTGCTTCGTTGCCGACCTTCAACCAATCAGACATTGTTATAATCTTCTAATAAACTTGCTGTCGTCATCATTTAAACTATTCAACTCGTCACTGATTGGCTGGGTTATCTTCTAACCAGAGTATTTTGAATGGAGGGACTTAAAGACTGAAAGAATGTGGATCTTTAGAACATTAGGATGGTGTCAGGAGGCTAGTCGCCGGGGCAACGGTAGAAAAAAAACAGCAGCAGCATACAGCACATGCCTGCAAAAGGCCCTCTGCAGTATATCCCCATCTTATATTAACTGCAGATAGTTGCTGAACCCCTATGAACGCGCAACTCTTCTTTTACTGTTAGGGTGCTCACACTTCTAATGCTAATGTATCAGCTCTCAGAATAAGGGAATTGTGAAAGTGGTCAGTGACATGCAGATTGGCTCTCCAAGCAGTGTGGTGATTTAAAACTCTCAGCAAGCCACAAGCCAGGGTTATGAACCATAAAGCATCGCTTGAGGGCTGATTTAATTTACACCAAAATGAAACGCTCCATCAAATGCCCCCCTCCCACACTGCTGCCTCCTGGAAGACAGAAATATGAGATGTTTGAGGCCTGTATGGAACCCTATAGTCCTCTTTGCAACCAATCATAGTTGCTGTTAGGGCCCTGTAGTAGTTCCCTTATCATCCCATAGCTCTAATTACCCCTCATTGAGTCCCTTGGTGACAGATGCTCGGGCGACCAAACCCCATTCGTCACGGTTTGGCTGCATGGCAGGCTTAATATGGAAAAAAACAAACTGTCACTCTTTGCACTGTCACATAGATTCTCCCCCCTCTCAATGTATCTGTTCCAGCTGCTCCTGGGCTCACTGTAGATGCAAGCTACATTAGGACACCCATTCATGTCCAGCCACCAGCAGTTGGCTGTAATTTGTTTCGGGTAGGGAGACGGGAGTTTAATTTACATGTGAAAGGCCGCAGTGTATACAAATATTGTACGTCTCATTTTTATTCTGCAGTTATTGACGCTGGTTTCACAGAATTCAAGATTAAAGCAAAGGGGGTTTTATTTCCAATATGCAAATTTGCAAAGGTAGTGTAACATTGTATTTGGCAGGAGACTAACCGTAGGACTAGAACAGGATTCTCTCCCTGTATTTTTGACCCATTAGGAACCTTTCCTTGCTGGTGTTCGTAACAGGCAGATACCTCTTGGGAGCACTCTGACCTACTAATACTACTCAAGGTGGAGTAGTCCCTAGTACCTAGATCTGAATGGTTAATTAAAAATAAATGCAGAGAATCTTATAAAAGGTTCACCATGCCAAGTGTTTCATGTTGAGGTGCGGACAAGCTAACCAGCCCTATTAACACAAAGTGAACCCAACAGACTTTTTTGTTTTCTTTTAAAATGGTACTTTTAAACCAGACATTGCAAAATGTAGACCTTTATTCTTAAGACTAAATAAATAAATAAAAATTATTATTTTAGAAG
Source organism: Percopsis transmontana (assembly GCA_025447815.1). Taxonomy (NCBI): domain Eukaryota; kingdom Metazoa; phylum Chordata; class Actinopteri; order Percopsiformes; family Percopsidae; genus Percopsis; species Percopsis transmontana. The sequence continues at coordinate 1,988,857 of JAOEHI010000024.1, forward strand.
CTATTTAAAATAATACTGATATGGTTCTAATACAGCACGCTACATACTATATTGAGATAGGATTCCCACTCAACATGTTAAATATAATAACTGCAAAAATTGAATACTCATTGTCTTTCTTATCTCTTTGTAGAAATAAGAAAAATGTACATCTTAAAGAATTAAATTATTTTTACCTCCTTTATTGACAATTTCTTTGCTGACTCACCAATCTGTTCACTCTTATTTATTTCCTATTATTTTCCATAAACATTTTCTGTAATTTCTTGTTTTCTATTGACCATTACTTTTTATTATTTACAAATACATTTAATGAACCTTATTTTTTCTGATATATTTGGTCTTTTTCTGGTCTATATTTGGTCCTTTTTTACGCATTTTCCATTTCTACCTTTTGCATGTCCACAGTAGTCTGTGTGGTTGTGGGTAAGTCGAGAAAGAGTGGGAATGCAAGAAGAGTTACTATCAATGTGCATGCACGTGCATGGGCATGTGTCTCAGGTGAACGCGCTGAGTGCACGGAAGGCGTATGTCTGAAAATGGAGGCTTTGGTGTGTTGCGTGTGTGTGCACGTGCGCGCGTGTGTGTGTGTGTGTAGTAAGAGCCCCTTCCATATATTGTATTTAGTATTTCTATACGAGGGGGTCTTGCTGTACAGAGGGGGTCTCGCTGTGCAGCCAGGGGCAGCAGACATCCCTTTTAGCTGAAGGCAGCACAGCAGACAGATGGAATATGCATACAGTATACTTGTCCATTCAGAGTTCTCTTTACAATAACATACAGTCTTTTATCCAATTCCTTCAGGTGCTGTGTGTGTGTGTGTGTTGGTGTGTGTGTGTGTGTGTGTGTGTGTGTGTGTTTGCGGACTAGATGGAAATGGATAGACTGATGATGGGGGGAAGTACAGAATGGAGGGAGGGATGGAGGTGTGGGAGGTAACTCAGGCCATGACTCAGCGTTTCAGCGTCGATGAAGATGCCATCGTTCTGTCAACATCACTGCAGAGTGCGCACGCACACGCACATCCGCACACACCGCGCATCCATGGACTGGACTCGTCAGAGCTCTGCCAATGACACACTCCTTTATTTTAACACCCATCACTCTTCCAATCCATCTTTGCTTGGCATCTCTTTTCCTTCGCCTCCTCACTTCCTTCCCCTCTGAGTGAGGAGAATACTATATGTGGCTGGTAATGCAGAGAGGCATGTTTCAGCTCTAGTTTAGCCAATGGATCCCTGCTACTCTCCCAGGGCCCATAAACTGCCAACAGGCTGTTTAGGTAGTAAAACACTAAACACAAAATGTCTTCCTGTACTGTACTTCGACAACCATAGTGGTCAAGTTTCATTATGAGCTAAGTAGGCATGTTACCTAAATGAATGCACATTATATTATGGTCAAACAAGATTACATATTACAAATATTAGAAATACTATAATTACAGTGACAAGACCTCCCTCCCTCAGGCAGAACAACTGAGAACAACTGCTGCAGAGGTTCACTGTAAACCACTGAATTACCTTCTCAAAACGAGTAGTACATTAATCCTGTTTCTGTATGAGACTGAGTAGCTAGCACCTTGCTAGGCTTCAGCATATTGGGCCCTGTGGACAGCAGCAGGTCGGCTTCAGGTCCAGGGTAGAGAGGTCTCTGTCAGCTGTGCACTTATTACCCAGACTGATTCAATTATGGCCTAGCCAGTTGCAACACTAACCTCAGCCCCCCCTCCCCGAAGTCCCACACACACATCCACTGTATGTACATCTATGCCCTCTCACCCTCTCCTTTCTCTGTTATATCTAATTTCCTTTCCTTTCCATGTTATTTTAACATGAAGTTCGGGACACTCTAAGCTAGCCATGGAGCACATCTATAGCCTGCTGAACGAGAGAGCAAGGCCCTTTCTGTTTCTGTACTGCCTTCCCATGTACAGTCTTGGTGCAGTGCAGTAGAAACCTGCGCGGCTGTTACTGAAGCAGAATACTGTAGCAGGCTGGAGCCGAAGGAGATTAAAAACATGATTCAGCGCAGGACAAGAAAAGTCCATCCAAGCAGCGAAGTGTCGTTGTGTCCACCCAGAATTGTATTTTCTAACTTGCTCTCTTTCTCTCTCTCTCTCTTACACACGCGCACACGCAGTAACATACGCACACAGACACACGTGCAAATATCCGGCATCAGCACAACAGTCTAAACTTTATCTCTGTCTTTCTTTGCCCTCTTTGTCCGATGCCGAGTCGAGATTAATAGCTTAGAAACCCGTCCTTTAAACTACGGAGGCCGTGTTGTTGGTGAGAGCCCCGCCTACCTTCACGCTGGAGAGCGACACAGAGAGAGCCGGTGGCGCTCTATCTGCGTTATCCCACTCCACCTTCCCTCTTATGAAGATGAATGACTTTGCGGCCTGCTCTGACATATTGCTGCTGTCATCCCTCTCAACTGGCTTTGTCTTTTCTTCCCTTGCCCTGACTCATTATTGCTAACCCCGTTTCTCCTCCTGTCACAAGTCGCTCGGACTTCACGTCACACAGAAAATCCGTGAAAGGATACGTCTAGACTGTAAACACTCTATAATTAGTGTATATGAGCCGTTACGTAGCGCTACTGTCTATCCCTGTACCGCGGGACAACACAGTAGACCAGTGGTGTTTGATGCTACTTTAGCTAAAACAGACCCCCTGCGGTGCCTTTGCTCACCAAATAAAATGTATTTACTTCCTCCGTTCAGGTAACCACCGAGCTTATTGCAGCTCAGCACAAACCACACACACACACTGTAGGGACATTAATACTGCTCTTGCTCATAGAATGTGCGTGCGTGCGTGCGTGCGTGTTAGTGTGTACATATTCTGTGTGTGTGTGTGTGTGTGTGTCAGCGAATAGTGCCAGGGCTGCAGTAATGTGCTCCGTCACACCAACAGTCTCTACAGCAGTGCCTGGCCTGCACGCCAATACCGCAGAGATCCATGTTGGACACATTATCACAAACAAGTGGACCACAGATTATTAATTATAATTATTCATATTAATATAATTAAATCAAATTTTTATTCGGTACCATGGACACATCGTTCTTGTTTTTAAAAGGCCCTTTTCAGAGCTTCCGTAAATATGAAGCTGTAAAATATTGTTGTCATGTCTGAGTGGCATAGTTAAAAGCCAGCGAAGAAGAACTGATTTAGCTGTGTTTATGTGGAGGCCTCCCCATGTTCTTAGCCCTGGGAGGCATCAGCAAGTGGGCAATAAAGCCCCGCAAAGGCAGTCCACGTGCACGGCCGTGGCCCTTTATCCTGCCAACAAGGGGGTTGCAGACAGGGTCTAGAGGCCGTGTCTGTCCCCGACCTAAATCAACCCTGGTACTAAATAGTAGCACACACTAAATCAGGACCCGCAACCCAGCGCGCAGGGTCGCAGACAGTGTGCATTCACATCATCAAACACGCCAAGTAAATGGTTCTGTATTGTGACCTGCCGTCTCAAGACAATGTGAGTCAATCCGACAGCTCTCTCCCTTTATATTTCAAATACAAATATACAAGACAGCAGTGGATAACAGTAGATCATTTTTATTGGATGTTTGGCTATTGCTAATATAAGGGCCATTTGAGTTTTTTCCTGTTTTTCCAGAAGTTCATAAAAGGTCATAAGCTCTTGATAGAACCCGGGGAAAGTCTGTCATCACCCACTGCACGATTTGAAGTAGACTGGCTGAAAAGCTCTGGTCCCCTCTCCTGTTCAGCTACCTTCTGGAGGCCGAGCATGGATAGGTGATAAAACTGAGAGGAAAGGAAGTGGACGCCTACAGGCTAATTTGTCATGTCTTCAAGGGACATTGATGTCATCGGTCACCTGCCATGCAACCTCTCAACGTACGTCTGCAGGACAGGAGCGGAGAGCCACGTGATGTTGTTTTTGCCCCAGGTCACGGTCCAGTGCCACTGGGTAGCCTGTAGCCCCCTGTCTGCCCCCCCCCCCTCCTCCTTCCCTGCTCCGACAAGCATTTATCTCCCTGCATGGTTTTGGCAGTGATGTGCTTTTCCCAGCATCGAGCCAGGAGAGAGAGAGGGAGAGAGAGAGAGAGGGAGAGCAAGAAGAGGGGACAGAAGTCTAGAAAAGGAGGTCTTTTCAGGCTGGGGGGATGACGGACGCTTTATTAAAAGAGGCAGAGGCTTTTGAGAAGCTGGCCCCTCAGCGCTCCCCCCGTTCCCCCTCCCAACTGTGTGTCTGGCCCATTTTAACGGGGGGGTGGCAAAGCCCCCCCCCCCCCCCCCATTCCCCACCAAGCGCTTTGTCACTGTAAGTCATCTCACAGACCGAAACAGAACCTGCCTGGAAAATAACACAGCCCATTCGCCACAGTAGCATTACGCTATTCGGGGGCCAAGTAACAAAACCAGATTGTCTTGCTTTCACCCAACATACAGGGCACACAGCGGCAGGGGCGTGGCGTGGCCAGGAGAAGGGACAGCAGAAAGGAGGGATCAGGGCGGGGTGGAAGCAGAGCGAGCCGGGGGGGCGACGGAACAACACGAGGGCACACTGTACGAGGGTGTGATGGATGGATGGATGGAGGATGGAGGATGAGAGGGATGGAGAAGAAGGAACAAGGGTAGAAACGAGGGGAAGGTGAATCCCGGGGAGAGCGACAACCTGCCAGAGCTTGCTAGCGGGCGAGCGAGCGAGCTAGCTGCGTGGCTGAAGGGGTTGGCTGTGTGTGTGAAATGTGTGTCCTTAGATACGGGCAGCATTCCTCTAGAGATAAACCCCCCGGGCCCCTTCCCCTTATCCCCACCCTAGCCCGTCTCTCCTCCCACCACACAGGGCCCTGCTTACTCAAGTGTGTGTGGTTGGGTGGGTGGGTGTCCGGGTGGGAGTGTGTGTTCGGTGTGTATGTGCGCGCATGTTTACGTTGGCCACACAGTCTCGGGTGCCCGGTAACACAGCACTCACTGTGGGCGACAGAGAGACAGTGGCGTATTCACCAAAAAGAGGAAAAGATTAAGTGGGACAGTGGCACGGGAAAGAGAGAGAGGGGCCCCCACAGGCATGCCAGGCAAGACCGTCACATTTGGAGTGAGTACTGTGTGTTTATTTTACACTTGTACACCTCTGCTGTCCGTCCATACCTCACTGTCTTCTCCTCTTTCGTGGGATCTGTCCCTCTGTTCATCTCTTTCTGTTAATCTGCCTTCCTGGGTGTCTACTTTGTGGCGGTCTTTCCTTTCGCCATGTACTGTACACCTTCTAACACTGTACTCGGTTCTTCAGTCACTGTTTCTTCTTCTGTCGCTGCCCTGTTCCGTTTTAAGTCCGTTCCAAAGTGTCTGTCTGTCTCATCATTATTTTCTTTCCTGTCTGCTTTATACTTGTCTTGTTTTATTCAGTACACACCTCCCTGTTTGCCCTGCTCTAGCTGTGCTCCCTGGCTACGCGTTTAACCGCTCCGCTTTCTTGACGTTTGCGACCACGTTGTCATGTTTTTGTTACGGACACTGGCGGAGGATGATAAAGAGGCGCGACGTGAGAAAGTGATGCTTGTCAGAGGGAGTGGAAAACAATGTGGCACGCAGAGTAAACACTGACTTTTCTCCTTATAGAAATGATGTGTCACTTGTGTAAAACATGCCAATGTGTCAAGGTTTCCCTATAACGCCTACAGTTGGGAAGTGACTTTAGGAAACAACATGAATATTTGGATGTAAACCTACTTTCTGATCACATACCAACCGAGAGCCTCTTCTCATTTAATGTATTTAACTTGTCCTCCCATAGCAACGTAAGGGAGGAAGCGTGGTTGCTCGGGAGTGTCTGTAAGCGTAGTGATGCATGTGAGTGCAAGATTAGTTTGTGTGTGTGTGTGTGTGTGGGAGTGTGTATTTCTCACTAATCTTCTTTTTGACTTTATTTACTCCTGTGTTTAGTTTTCAGATTGTAAGATGTTAAGCAGTAATACTTGGTGTCAAGTAAACAAACGGGCAGTAAACTAATTACTTTAACAATATTCTTTTATCATGGTTGACTTAAGTTGCACCAAAACTTGAGTTTTAGGGCTACTACCTTGCTGTTATAATGTTGATCTTTACAAGGGATTTGGTTTCATATTTAGGCATTTTAGTTCAAATAATTCTTAAATGTAAAATATTCCACTTGTTTCAAACAAGTGTCAGTATCTTGCAACAAGATAAGGCAGGTTACTTGACACAATCTTCACCCCTGCATTTGCAGTTGTAATTTTAATGTGATTAGTCTTGCTACATTAAATGAATTGTTAAGATGGGCTTTTATATTGCGATGCCACTTTTAGCAAAATTATTATATTAAATTAGGAGAAACTGTAATGGTAATTGTAATATGTATATGATGCAATCCAAAGAAATTCTCCCATTGTAGTTCACACGCATGAGGATAAACTGTATATTTTTTTCAGCAGCGTCATTCTGTTTATCTCAGGATCCATTGGATTATTTAATGAAAAGAATATTTTATCTGTTCCCAAAATGGAAGTAAAGTAAATACTGGGATTAAGTCTCTCCTTCCAGTATACATTTAAAAATGCAGTGAATTTCTTTGGGAGAAGGCCAGGTCACTGGTCATTGCAAATAACCCATTTTGTGCAGAATTAAACCTGACAAGAACTAAATGCAACAACATGAACAATGAATTAATGTTTTTGTAGCTCTCTTAAGAGTTTATGTCTAAATAATTAATTTTGCCTTAGAAATTTTAAAAAAGGCACAAGGTTTCATCATCTCACCGTCCTTTTCTCTAAGTTCTATCTCCACCCCTCCAACCTAAAGTTCTCACTCTCATTTTAATTCCACAAAAGATCTCCACAACCATGACAATCTCATGATCTACAGCCAGGCCTGGTGGTGGTGGTGGTGGTAGTGTGTGTGTGTGTGTGTGTGTGTGTGGGGGGGGGGGTCTAGGGAGAAACACTTGAAGGCAGACTGGGGTG
>JAOEHI010000024.1:1997158-2031382 GCA_025447815.1 Percopsis transmontana
CCCCCCCCCCCCCCCCCCCCCCCCCCCCCCCCCCCCCCCCCCCCCCCCCCCCCCCCCCCCCCCCCCCCCCCAACAGCTTTGTCTGATAGCCCTGCTATCTTCCTGTAAATAGGACTGTGCACATCTGAACAGCCTGCCAGGTATGGACTGCTCAGACTCACTCTATACTCTGTGGCCCTATAGCCGGAAGAAGCTCATTGGCAGCTCCACCACTTCAAGACGGCCCGAGAGACGAAGGGAGAGAGATGGAGGCCAGAGGGGAAAAAAGGGGGAGCGAGAGAGAAAATCAATTTCCAAGACAATTGCAAGTCAGCAGAAAACACGAGACGCAATAGCTTGTTTAAACCCTCCCTGCAAGAACTTCCATAGCCGGCGTGTTCTGCTCCATCTAGTCTATGACCTGTACAGGAAACGCTATGTGTTTAAAGCCAGTCACGTATTGATTAAGGCCACTGATGGAGAAACTATGAAGGGCTTGTCATGCTCGTAGCCTCGGTGTTGTTTAACGCTCAGGAATGTCTAGGTTAATGCAACCAAAGCAGGATTTCAGACGAGCGCAAAACATGCAATGTATTTTCACCTTTCTGCTGTGTGTACAAATAGCTGTGGAGGCACTTAAAATATTTATGATTTGCACCTGGTGCTGTCCCAGCAAATTTGTATAGTGTGAGTGTGTGCAGTGTGGGAACTTTCATAGTATTGTTGGACTGGTCTGAATTACATAATGGTCCTTTATTACCATCAACCCCCCCCCCGGTTGGTCCACAACGACATGCTCCCATTGAAATTAAATGGGACAAATTCGGGACCTGTCATTTGATAACGTCACCGTCGCTGTTTGTGCAGGCGTCCTTGAATTGGCCAGTTTTAATGTATCATTGTGTACTCCAGCCTGCGTAGACTGCAGGCTCAGCTCGGCTGATCGCATCTGTTCCCAAACAGGTCAGTGGTTAGCTGCATGTGTGCGCCTTACACAAAAGTCTATAGGGAGCCGAGGAAGAGAGGGCCTCTGTTAGATCAATAGCCCAACCCCTGTGCATTTCCACAGAGAGAGAAAGAGAGAGAGAGAGAGAGAGAAAGAGAGAGAGAGAGAGAGAGAGAGAGAGAGAGAGAGAGAGGCTCCAGTGACACGTCTTCAAAGTCTCTATGGCTACGGTTGCACATGCCATTTAAATGGTAAGCTATATTGTCGGATCATGCAAGTGACACCCGTGTAAGAAACGGCTTATCCAGTCATGATCCCCAGGTATGGAAGTGGTCCATAGGGACATAAAGACATAAAGCTATAAAGCTATATACAACCTATATAAAGCCACCATAGACAGCAGGAATTGTATGCTAATATTGTGGACATAAAGTGACTCCATCCCTCCAGTACCATCTAACAAAGAGCAGTTGTCAACAGCAAAACTTTATCTCCATTTATCCTTATTGTTCTTCACTCCCTCGCGGTGTTAAAAGCAGACACACACACACTAATGTCAGTGCTCAGTTTGTTCATTCTCTTTCGACACACACACACACGCTGTTGGCGTTTTGTGAAAGTCACCATCCGTTGTCTGTCGGGTGTCCTACCGTGCACGTACCATCATGCGCGCGTACACACACACACTCACACTGCAGTCCACCGGTGAGGCGGTGATGTCATTCTGTGCGCTGCAGCAGAATAAGCAAGCCGGGGAGAGAGAGAGCGAGAGAGAGGAAAAGAGGTAGAGAGTCAAATAAGTGAGAGACAGAGGGATGAAGGAAGGCCGCAGGATGGAAACGGGGAAATTAATTCGACACAGACGGAGAGGAAGAGGGAAACTCAGGCCAGGGGCTTTTCTGTAACGCGATAAGGGCAGCATCTACCCTCGGTATAGGAGCGAGCTTCCCTGCGATGGTACCCGCCACTGCCGTAACAACGGGACGCCCGCTCCACCGCGTCACATGCTGGCATTGCTAATGCTAGCGGTGGTGCTGACAAGTGGGATGTTGTCCGCTTTCTTTTGTTGCAAGCGGTATGATTAATGTGCCCACCCGCTCCCTCGGAGCCCCCCAGCCAACTGGCTGCCCGGCCTCTATTGGCATAATGAGAGAGAGGGAAACGCATTTATCTAAATCACACAGAGTCTAGCCAAGCCTAGCAGAGGAATCACCACAGATCAACTTCGCTCCGTGTGTGTGAGAGTTGGTGGGTTTTATTATTTTGATTATTATTATTATTTTGGTTGTACACGTTTAGGCATATATGCATGTGAGCTTGTGTCTTAGTTAGAGAGAGGTGTGGTCTCCCTAGAAGCTTATCTTGCAACACCACATGCCCAGGTCCCTCTGTAAACAAGCTAACCACACTACGCATGTGGGCCTCCTTTATATGAAGTGACGTATCAAGGCTTCATGAAGCCTTTGATACAGTCTCTGTGTGCTGTGGAGCATCAAAGACTGTAGAGCACACTTAAGGGTTCAGATACTGGGTATAACATAACTACAAGGACAATTAGGAACCCTCAGTTAGACATTGCATACAGTATAGTTATTGAGGCTTTAAAGTACATTTTGTTCCTGTAGAACATTTATTAAGGGGCTAAATGGAACCATTAGAAACAATGCACTTTATAAGCTGGGATCTACACATTCTCTTTCAGTCTTGGTTCAGTATCTCAATCAATTTCACAGAACTAGGGTTGTATCTAGTAAACTCACTTCTGGCTTCACTGGTGTCTTGGTAGATTGTCTTCTCTGTGTAATCTAGTGTGTGTCTCTGGGGGTACCTAGAGTCCAGGGTGTTGGGGGGCCGTAGGTGGGGTCTCGGGTCAGCGTCATTATGCTGTTACCATGCCAGCATTTGCTGTGAGGGTGCATGAATGTGTGTGCATGTGTCACCAGCTGTACTTCAGACTGTTGCTAAAAGGATCCTCCCCTCGTGTCACCATGGCAGGATCTGCAAACAGCTCACATATGCCACTTTAAAAGGAAACTGAATGTCAATATTCACCGTCTTAGATTATACATGGTTCCCAGTGGCGGGGGGAGCATAACAGTTTATGTCTGAGCGAGTTGTTGAACACTCACAAAAACACACAAGAGGTAACAAGCTGTAACCTTCGGGACAGGTGTCCATGATACACCATGGCTGACCAGGGCTACTCGATCACTGTGAGTACATGAATGGGTTTTTGTGGGAGCCAGGGTTGACTAGTAATACAAAATACTAGTCTACGATTAGCTGAATGAGATGTTCCATGATTGAGATGATTTGGTATGTTTTAGTGCTGAAATGGGTTTGTCAGGAAATCTAAAATAACAGTGACAGCTATCAATAGCTATCAAAACAATGAAAAAGAAATAACTGTACAGGTGGAAATCTGTCTTGGAGAGAAGGAAGGAGAGGGAGCATCAAAGAATGACCGATTGTTTGTTAGAGTTAGAGTTAGAGAAGACAGAACTGCATCAGAATTACCTTTTCGAAAGACTTCTCTACATCAGAGAGTAGGAATAAGGGAGGCTCAGCTCATATATCACGCTTTATGACCAACCAGAAGGTCACAGAGATATACTTGACACTTTTTGCTGAGCCGGAAACGTTACTTCATAGTTTTTAACTTTTGGCCTCTCACACTTCACAAGACCGAGTGCGGTGTGTGTGTGTGTGTGTGTGTGTGTGTGTATGTGTGTGTGTGTGTGTGTCATTTGTTGCTATGCCTCCAACTCGGGCATGCGGCCTCTTCCTCTTTACCCAGGGTTCTTTGAGTAAATACTGTGCAACTCCAGCCTTCAGGTTATTAAAGGAGCACTAATGAAATAATCCAGTCCAAAATCCAGTTTATTAATGAGATTGATGCTGGTTTATTTGGATGGAGGCCTGTTTTAAATTAAGCTGTCGTATTTTGTATATATTTTGGCATATCAGGAGTCACTTACGTATACCCTCTCATGACAGCAACAGCTAACAGAGTTAGCAGCTAACTGTAGTGGACGAAGATACTCTCACTGCAGCAGCTAGATGCTTCAAGACGTGCCTTGTTGTATATATTGTGTCAAGGCTTTTCACCCCTTAGCTGCTGCATAGTAATACCCAGTGTTCCTTTAAAATGGAGCAAGATTGTAATTGTGCTTGATTGTAATCTGCCTTGTGTGTTTTGTGTTTAAGATCAGCGAATGTGTATGTTATCATACAGTGCCATTTTCCCTAGAGCAATAGATTATTCTGAAGATGTAGCTACATATTATAATTGGTTCAATGAAATCTGTCATGTGTTTTCTGACCAAGGTTGAGATCGCTTTTTAGATAGAGCGGGTAGGAGCTGGGGAGGGGTGTGAGGAGAGAGGCGATTATGTAAATTAAATGAAAAGGTGGAGGGTTTGCCGCAGTAGAAATATTCACGTGGTTCTCTCTCTCTCTCTCTCTCTCTCTCTCTCTCTCTCTCTCTCTCTCTCTTTTTCTCACATCCCTGCTCCCTCTCTCTCCCCCCGTGCTGCATGAGTGCTCATGTTTCAGCAGCCCTGCCTGGAAGGGACATGCGGCCCTCAGACGCGAACAAATCACAGACCAAAACACCAGCCATGCCATGCGCTGTACCATGAGCCAAGACTACCAAACACACACACACACACACACACACACTTGTTCAGTCTCTTTTTCTGCCTCTCACTTTTGTTTCCTGGCTCTCTCATTCACACACACGCACACACAGTGGAGATCATGTGCCAAGCAACTGCTGGCCATAGCAGAAAGAACAGACTCACTATTATGCCCCAGTCTTATCACTGGCCACCAGGGGAGCAGATAGCTGCTGGTGGACAGATGTTTACAGGCGCACAGGGGACCAGATAGGACACACATACACACAGAAACACACAAGCCAGTGGAATGAAGCTGTTCATCACACGGGAGGAGCAAAATTAGAGGAAACCTGGCCCGGGTCCAATGAGATTGTGTTGTATGTCTTTTTTTTCAATAACAGAACTCTCTCCATCTTCTCTTTCTCTCTCTCTCTCTCTCTCTCTCTCTCTCTCTCTCTCTCTCTCTCTCTCTCTCTCTCTCGTCCCCTCTCAAATGTGTCTCTCGCCCGTCCCCACGTTGTTCCCTCTTTCCTTACGTGTTTGCAGGCAGATGCAGGTAACAGTTTTCTTCGGGCGGCCCGCTCTGGGAATCTGGACAAGGCCCTGGACCATATAAAGAATGGCATCGACATTAACACCGCCAATCAGGTGAGGGAGCCGCACAGGGTCCAAATGTAATTGGGTGAAGTCAATGATTTTGATTTATACAGCCCCATCAGCCCCATTCTGGGTTTGCTATTCATAGTCCATTTTGCTTTGCCACAGAATGACACTTCTATCCTATTATGTAATATTCCCCAGCCAAAATAATATTGAATGGATACGGCAAAGCAATTTAGCTAAAGGCCCTTAATCAGCATTTCAGCGCGTCATTTATTTCTTGGTGCAGATTAGGGCGCAAACTGAAATCTGAACGCGGAGAAAAACTAATATACTAAAACATAGTGTGACCTTGAAAAATATTTTGTGAACAGATATCATTTTGTTTTTCCATAACTCTCTACACTGATATGAATAGCCTGTCAGTGGGAGGATTGGCAGGATTTTTTGTTGTTGGGGGGGAATAAACAATGTACTGTATTCTGTTTTGTTCATATAGCTCTGTATAGAAGTGGTTCTCAACGTGGGGATCACAAAAGGCTATATTTGGGGAGAGTTTAGAGATAATATCTTTGTGAAATAGATGTAATTATAAGTATTATTATCTTTATTATTTTTTCAATATTAACTGTATATGATTGTATATTTGTGTATAAACCAACAACCGTCCTCAATTGTGCACAAGGCAAGGGGGGCTCGCAGGTGAAAACAGGTTGAGAACCACTGCTGTAAATGATTTTATACTGTATTTTTGCATTTTGATTCAAATATGCATTGCCTAAAAGTGTCCAGTGTGCATGATACTGTCTATGTAAGTTAATGGATGTGTTTCCATGCCTGTGCATTTGGAGAGCTGTATGTGCAGGCCTGGTTAGACAGTCAGTCAGTAGCAGGTGGCAGGTACGCCCTATGGGGTCTCCTAGGAAGTGCTTAAAAAAAGGCAGGGGCTTCTTCTCTTCGTCGTCTCCTTCATCTGTTGCCTGGGTGGCCGGGAGGAGCTGTAATCCTAAAGGTTTAGGACTTTCTGCCCACTGGCTACTGAAACAGGGCCAGGAAGTTTGTGTGTGTGTGCTTGTGAGTGCGTGTGAGTGCGTGTCAGTGCGTGTGAGTGTGTGTGGGTGTGGGTGCACGTGCATGTGAAAATGTGCATATCTGTGTTTGTTATTCCTCCTGCTCATTAATCTAACACGGTCCCAGTATCCCCACTATTCACGTCAAAGTTTTATAATTATTGCTGTAGTACATTGCCGCTCTCAGTATTTGTGCTACTTTCACAAGAGAAGGCACTGATAAAAGCCTTTTGCTCACCAATACTGATGTTTTATACCTGACTGCCAGCTATTACATTCCCATCTCCCTATGGTAATGAAGGGAGACATCTAAAGGACAACACATAGAACTACAGTTCTTTCCCCCTGCTTCAGGCATAAATCTCTATGAATTGCAAAGATTGCCTTTGTCATTTTTTTTCCTGTCCCTTTCCATTATTCCTGTAAAGGGATAGTTCAGAATGTTCATGTCTAAGCCATTTTCATGCACCTCTGATGCTGTAAATTTGTAAAAATAATTTTCACAAAAATTGTATTCATAATTTCAATGCAGTACTGTATATCCTGAGTTGTTGTTTCATAATCTAGCTATCGCTAAATATCTAAAGAAAATTCCAAACTGTCCCTTTTAACATGACACAATTAACCGTTTGAACTCGTGTCTTTATAACTAATGGTACTGTGTCCCAGTTAACTGTGGTGGTGACGTCTGCGTCAGTGTGATAGTGGCGGGGCGGGGGCCCGGGGGGTTGATGCGAGACATGCCAGGTGAAGGTGGGGCCTCAGCAGTCGTGTCTCGTGACTCCTCCGCCTTCCCATCATGCTCCTCTCTTCCTGTTTGTTCCTCTTCAAGCTAACGGCAGCGTAACCGGCTGTATGTGTACCACATACGTCCCCCCGTCCCCTCTGTTACTTTTGGTTATTATCTTTTCTTTTCTTTATAACCATCATTGGTGTTTTTGCCCCCCCCCCGCCCCCCGTGTCTGCAGTAGAGTGGTGGTGTGCTGTGGTCTCTCTGCCCCCCCCCGCTACTCAGAGGAACAATATCAGTGATGTGGGAAAGGTCCAACCTCACATGTCCTGTGTGGCTGAAGGAAGGCTGTGTGAGGTCAGACCTATCCCACACGGCTTGTATTCTTCCTAGCCACGAGACCAGCGGCCTGCCATCCCCCTCACCCTCACCCCGCCTCCCCTCCCCTCACCCCTTGCTGTCCCCATTAAGGAAATGGCGACGTTTCCATTTCCTGTCGTTGCTAATGACCTGTCGTTCTGCGGGTGCTGCATGTGTGTTGTAAGTATTTGCCTGTTTTGATATGTTGTTTTTGTTTTTTTGTTTTACTCGCTCCTCAACAGAGGTGTGACTGAGTCAGCTTTGCTCGAGTCCCAAGTCGGTCTCAAGTCTTGAGACACACGTCTCAGAGGCTAAATGTAGAACACCAAGTCAAGTCCCAAGTCCTTGTCAAGTCGCAAGCTAGCCGCAATTTAATGTCTGAAATAAAACTAACTTTACAATTCTTCTAGAAACCACTACCAGCCTCAATAAAGTGACCACAAAACATGCATTAAAAATACAGTAGTGTCATGTCATTACTTCTGCACTTCTAAACCTTTCAAGTCAGGTAATTGTGACTTGAGTCAGACTCCAGAGTCCAAGCCAAGTGACTCAGGCCCCGACCTCTACTCTGCTCCCCGAGGGGTCTGTGTGTTGACATGGTTGCATTTTCTCTCCGTGATAATAATGGTAAACGTGTGTCTTGAGTGTGTACCAGATCAAGGTTCAGTAATCGTAATAGTGTGTTCATTAGGAACCGTGAGAATGAGGTGTGCGTTTGCTCTCTCACTCAGAATGGGCTCAATGGGCTGCATCTGGCCTCGAAAGAAGGCCACGTCAAAATGGTTCTGGAGCTACTCCACAACGGTATTGTCCTGGAGACCACCACAAAGGTACTGCACCCACATTAATCGTCCCAGTAACACCCCAACATTCTTAACCCCATGTCCCACAAAGACTGCTTCCTCTTTCTTTCTCTCTAGTTTATCTATTATCTTCTGCCGAAGAAGGGTAAACTTTTGTCCTGTCTAGTTGTAATACAACAACAACAACAAACCTTTTTCCACACGGCTGTTTTGATTTCATTTGACATATTAGTCCTGTTCTAAGGTCTGGCCATGTACACACACTGCTTTATTAGTCTCCTATGGCAGTTGGGCTGCACCTGTTAGGGCGGGACAACTTACTTTTTTTGATTACTTTTGTATTGTATATGCATTATAACTTAATCTAACTTCAATCCGAGAAGCTGTTTAAATCTGCCGAATAAACTCAAAACACAGAAACCTTACAATGTTTCTAGGGGCTATAAAAGATTTTGATATGAATATATGTTCACCGGCAAGAAAGTTGATCCTTTTCAGTTTCAGTTTCCGGGCTACTGTGAGACAGGTCTGTTCCTGTTTGTGACTCTCTGCTGCTGCAGTTATATATTATGTTCTCTCAACAGAAAGGAAACACAGCCCTGCACATCGCGGCCCTAGCCGGGCAGGAGCAGGTGGTCGCGGAGCTGGTTAACTCTGGGGCCAATGTCAATGCTCAGTCCCAGGTGAGGACACACGACTGGCTGCTTATTAGTGATACTTGTTAGCTTGGACTTAACATCATAAACTGTCTGTGTTCCTATATGTTTGTGTATCTGGACTTCCTCCGTGTGTGTGTGTGTGTGTGTGTGTGTGTATACATCATTCTGTGTGTGTATCTGTGACTTTTCACCGTCTGTTGCTACTGCGTACCGGGACTGCTGTGTGTGTGTGCGTGTGTGTGCGTGTGTGTGTGTGTGTGCGTGTGTGTGCGTGTGTGTGTGTGCATGTGTGCGTGTGTGTGTGTTTTCATTTGTGCGTGTGTGTGAGCAGAAGGGCTTCACTCCACTCTACATGGCCGCACAAGAGAATCATCTAGAGGTTGTGAAGTTTCTTCTGGAGAACGGAGCCAATCAGAGCATTCCAACTGAGGTACGAGCCAATCAGCAGAGAGAACAATAAAACCCTTAACCGAGTTTATAAAAACGCTTTACAGAATACCAAACAGGATACACTATCTAATGAAAAGAATGAAACAAATGAAGCAGGATTTTCAAAAGAAATTTGAAAGATAAGTTCACATAAAAGTCATAAAAATACATTTCTTTTTAGAAGTGACTAAAAGAAGTCACTGACTTTGCTAGCCTGGATGACACTTTTGTGTGTTTAGTATGTACTTTATTGCTTTGAACAACTCAACATACACACTCACAGACTATATAGAGTAGCTGTCACGCTTGCTGTTTTAGTCAGCCTGTCTCCCCCCCCCCCCCCACTGTGTCCTCCAGGATGGCTTTACCCCTCTGGCCGTGGCTCTTCAGCAGGGACACGAGAACGTCGTAGCCCTGCTCATCAACTACGGCACCAAGGGCAAGGTTCGCCTCCCGGCGCTGCACATCGCCGCGCGCAACGACGACACACGCACAGCTGCGGTGCTGCTGCAGAACGACCCCAATCCTGACGTACTCAGCAAGGTGTGTGTGTGTGTTTGTAGCGTAAAAGAGGGCTTACTATAGTGTGTTGTTATGGCGCGTATATAGCTAATACAACATCCTTGAAACACAAGGCTAACAGAGGTTTTACTAACATACATTTTACATCTACATTTTAGTCATCTGGGTTTTATCCAAGCAACTAATAAGAAGTACATTTGCCAATAGCAGACAACTAATAAGAAGTACATTTGCCAATAGCAGACAACTAATAAGAAGTACATTTGCCAATAGCAGACAACTGTAACCTTTTTGAGTGCCTGTGTATTCCCTGCAGACGGGATTCACCCCGCTCCACATCGCTGCCCACTATGAGAACCTGAACGTGGCTCAACTGCTGCTCAACAGAGGAGCCAATGTCAACTTCACCCCAAAGGTGCCCAGTGACTCATCCTTGTTTCATGTCTAGCAGCTGTTAAACTCCCGCGCCTCTCTGTTCTCGCTGGGCCTGCGGGTGTTAAGTGTGTGTGTGTGTGTGTGTGTGTGTGTGTGTGTGTGTGTGTGTGTGTGTCTCTAGAACGGCATTACGCCCATGCACATCGCCTCCAGGCGGGGGAACGTGATCATGGTCAGACTGCTGCTGGACAGAGGCGCACAGATTGACGCCAAGACCAAGGTAGTGTAAGACGTCTGAGCGGTCATTGGCTGACACTGTGGTTCTTAAAGAGGAGGGCAGGAGCATATGATTTAGAAGAAAAAAAAATGAACCCAGTTTTATTGTCTTTAGTAAGATCTTTTATATTATATTATGATACATGCAAAACCGTTTTTGAGTCATAGTTCAACGTGATTAAGAACAACTGATTTAATGCTCTCACTTTGTACTGCATATCCTTTAATACATCTGTATCCTCAACACAGAGCTCTCTCTCTCTCTCTCTCTCTCTCTGTCTCTCTCTCTCTCTCTCTCTCTCTCTCTCTCCCCCCCTCCCTCCCTCCAGGACGAGCTCACTCCTCTGCACTGTGCAGCCAGAAATGGACATGTGAGGATCATTGAGATCTTATTGGACCACGGAGCTCCCATCCAGGCTAAGACCAAGGTAGTCAGCCCCACTTTATAGTAACTATTGCTTATAAAGGCTTTACTAAAAGGTACCACAAATTCATGTTGTGCAACGCAACTGTCCCCGAAAACGAGGGGTAGAGAGGGGTGTGAGCCTCTGAGCTCCTCTAGGGGGAGAGGAACACAAGCCCCTCAGCACACAGGCGTGGGAGGGGCTTGCGCTGCGAGTTTGTAAGTGTTGTAATGTCGGTTTTCAGGCACAATTCCTCACACAATTCAATGAGTGTACCTAAGCTTAGCGTTAGCTTTAGTTTAGCCTGTTTGAACAACACATGAAGCCTTAATGACACTCTCTCTCTCTCTCTCTCTCTCTCTCTCTCTCTCTCTCTCTCTCTCTCTCTCTCTCTCTCAGAACGGCCTGTCTCCCATCCACATGTCGGCCCAGGGCGACCACATGGACTGCGTCAAGCAGCTCCTGCAGTACAACGCAGAGATCGACGACATCACCCTGGACCACCTGACCCCCCTGCACGTGGCGGCCCACTGTGGGCACCACCGCATGGCCAAGGTGCTGCTGGACAAGGGGGCCAAGCCCAACTCTCGGGCACTGGTCAGTATTGAGCACCGCACACTTGACGCGCTGGCCGTCTCCGGGTCGCTCTGGTGGCTGACGCTGTTATTCCTGTGTGTTCCCCAGAATGGCTTCACGCCTCTCCACATCGCCTGTAAGAAGAACCACATGAGGGTGATGGATCTGCTCCTCAAACACTCGGCTTGCCTGGAGGCTGTGACCGAGGTGAGAGAACAGCAGGAGCCACGAGGAAAAAACAAGAGAGAAGTGCTGATTTAAGATCGTTTTAAGATCAAATCATCATGATTTCATGGGGGTCGTTAGATGACTTCAAAATCATCTTAGTTTTTCTCAGTTCTGATGTAGTTTTCTAAAATAGGAAATAGTGTCAATACTGTCCATGGTTGTTTATGTATGTGTGTAATATTGTTATGCCATATGTTATACTATTAAAAGAGAAGTGTTTCAGGAAGGGGGTCGCAAACCAAACCAGGCTTATAGAGCTTTACCCACTGTTTACCCTCACTGGCGGGTGAGGGCGCACTGAGAACAATGCAGGAACCACAGCATTAGTTTGTGAGAGTAATGCCGGAAGTCTCCCCTGTCTGAACAGTCTGGCCTGACCCCCCTGCATGTGGCCTCCTTCATGGGACATCTCAACATCGTGAAGATCCTCCTTCAGAAGGGAGCTTCGCCCAGCGCTTCCAATGTGGTGAGTCTCTTTGTGAGCACCTGTTATAAATCACCCCCACAGGGGCGTGGCCACAGGTGGGAACCTGCTATCATCCTTCCTTCTGCCTGCAGAAAGTGGAGACTCCTCTCCATATGGCGTCTCGAGCAGGACACTGCGAGGTGGCAGAGTTCTTACTGCAGAATGCTGCTCCTGTAGATGCCAAGGCCAAGGTATTTGTACCTTACGGCTGAATAGGATACTTTATTTGTATTTCTTTAGTATGAGACCTCTTGGATTTGATACGTCTCTCTGTGGTAGGAAATACACTGGTGCAGGGGAAGTGGTTTATGGATCAGGAAGAGTTACTGCTGTAGCAGACACTGCTTTTTTCCATGTACAAAGTGACCTGAAGTGGTTTCTGCAATCAAAGTTTAATAAATGTGTGAAAAAGTGAAAAAATGTCTGCAGAAAGCAAAATAAAAGGATAAGCAGTTAACTCTCGTGACCAGAGTGGCCGCCGATTTAGCAAATTACACTGCACTGCTTTGAACATCTACATAATACAGTTATTTTAGTTGTATCAATTAAGCATAACTACTCTACTGCATACCAAGGAACCCATGGTTGACTGAGAATGTGCCTGGTTAAAATGCTATTCAGTGTTTTCCTACAATATGAATAGGCAACACTGTATGCACTAAAACCACTCACCCTCCCTGGGCAGGATGACCAGACCCCTCTACATTGTGCGTCTCGGATGGGCCACAAGGAGCTGGTGAAACTGCTGCTGGAGCACAAAGCTAATCCCAACTCCACCACCACAGCCGGACACACGCCCTTGCACATCGCTGCCCGCGAAGGGCACGCACAAACCATACGCATCCTGCTAGACATGGACGCTCAGCAGACCAAGATGACCAAGGTAACAGTATGCCTTTGTACAAACTGACATATTAGTAATGTCAGTCAAGTATGAAAGAATAAGCATCTAACGGGAAAAAATGCTACATAAACAATCCATATATAATCTCTATGCCCAACGGTGTGTTTGCAGAAGGGATTTACTGCTCTCCACGTGGCCTCCAAATACGGCAAGGTGGACGTGGCCGAGCTTCTGTTGGAGCGAGGAGCCAACCCCAACGCTGCGGGCAAGGTGAAAGGACGCGTCTGTGTTTTTGCAAACGGGTGAAATTGTTTGTTTAGCTAGCTGCTGCTAACTGCATGCTACATTGAGATGAATGTGTGTCACCTTCACCTTCCAGAATGGTCTGACTCCACTGCACGTTGCCGTGCATCACAACAACTTGGATGTGGTTAACCTGCTGGTTAGCAAGGGGGGGTCCCCGCACAGCGCAGCCAGGGTAGGAGAGAACACCCACAACCGGTCCGTTGTCATTGCCATACATGTAACTGTAACTGAACTGTGTGTGTGTGTGTGTGTGTGTGTGTGTGTGTTCCAGAACGGCTATACCCCTCTCCACATAGCGTCCAAACAGAACCAGGTGGAGGTGGCCAACAGCCTGCTGCAGCATGGAGCCTCAGCTAATGCTGAGTCACTCCAGGGGGTCACTCCTCTCCACCTGGCCTCGCAGGAGGGACGTCCCGACATGGTCTCCCTTCTCATCTCCAAACAGGCCAATGTCAACCTGGGCAACAAGGTGGGAGCTCTGCCATGCACTCTTATTATTAACCAAGGTCAAGGAGGGGACCTAGAAGGGTTTTTCTGGGTCTGTAGCCTATTGATGTTAATATTTGTACCCTTGTTGACATTTCCATACCCCAAACAAAATGACAAAAACATTTTACTCCTGTTTCTGAGTTATGATATTTTATACAAAAAGGGTTCCCTTCTTTCTTCCAGAGTGGTCTGACCCCACTCCACTTGGTGGCACAGGAGGGGCATGTTGGCATCGCTGATATCCTGGTAAAGCAAGGAGCTTCCGTCTACGCTGCCACGCGGGTAGGGTAACTACTTCTCAACTGGCCTAGTCTATGGCTTAGAACAGTGGTCCTCAACCTTTCTTAGCTTCTCTACCCCCCTTTTGAATTATTTTCCACGCCCAATTCCCCCTTTATTGGACTAAAATATTTTTTCAGTATAACCATAGAAGAAAAAAAGTTTTATATGTTTTATATATAAATATATAAAACAACTGTATTGATGGTTTGTATTGAGTATTGATGGTTTCTTCAAACCTGCAGAATTACATGATAATATAAGTAAATTATCAAACATTTAATTTGCTTTAAGCTTTAATTGCATAAGGAGAAAACAGATCAGAATTTGAATGTCTTCCTTGTCTATTAATAAAGCCTTAATAGAATTTAGTTGAATATTTAGTTGAATATATAAGTAGGCTGCTATTATTCTTAAAAATATGTCACGTACCCACCATAACCCACCACGCATAACCCCATTTGACACATAACCCCAACACTGGCTTAGAACAATCGGGTTGAATCTGTTGCATCATGGCAATGTCTTTGTCAAAATAACTGGCTCATCTAATGGCCCTGGCTTGCATTACCATCAGTATATTGCCCACCCTTACGGTAGCTTGTGCAGATCTCTGCTGGGTGTGACACTTGAGCAGTGTTTTGACAAAATTCTTATTTTTGTACGTCACTCCTAGATGGGCTACACTCCTCTCCATGTAGCATGTCACTATGGAAACATCAAGATGGTGAAGTTCCTGCTGCAGCAACAGGCCAATGTCAACAGTAAAACCAGAGTGAGTATCCCCTTCTGGTTATGGATATAACTACAGCACATAGCTATTGCAGAATGTGTTCCACGGTTAGCTGGCCTGGTGTATTGGAGGTGTACAGTATGTTCAATCATAAGCTTAAACAAATGTCTGCATTTTAGTTTGAACAGGACTAGAAGTAGGCCTGGATTATCCATAGGGTAAAGGAGGCCCTTGCCTATGGCCCTCTGACCACCAGGGGTCTTAGATAACCAAAAAATCGATTTAAATATCTGGTATTTGCAATATTTAAACAAAATAACACTCCTGAACACATGCCACACTAATGACACATGGATTTCAGGGGCTTCTCTAGGTTTTTTAGAAATGGATATGAGGTCTTTACATTACCTTACATTACATTACATTACATTATATATAAGCTACTGAAAGGTTTAGTAGCCTTTAGTGATATGTGTTTCTGATGAAGGAAGGTTGGCTGTAAGTGTTGGTAAATCATTGCACATGGTAGCCACTTTAGACAATGAGAATAAGTGGACCGGTTAGCTTTGATCCAAATGGTAATTTTGCCAAGCAGCTCTTTTTTGGGTTTTGGAAAGTCTTGCTGTAAGTCTACATGTTCCTTTCAAGTCCAGTCGCTTATTTTTGATGCCATTTATCTCCTGGCACAGATTTATCCTCGCCTTCAGTACCTCCTTCTTCACCGACATGTCTGCTGTTGTGCTGCTAAGAAACAAACTGCTGTCACTGTCAGCAATCCTGTTTGTCCTTTCCAAGAAAACAGCCCCTTAAATAGTGTTGTGTGTAGACACTGGTGGCTAAGACAGGCTTTGCGATGTCAACTAGCAAGGTGTGGGTGGAATTCTGCCAGTACTCACGGTTAGCTGTGTGTTGTTTCACAAAAAAAACCAGAATGAATAGTTTACAGCAATAAAAAAATGTCAGCTGTTTGGCAATCTCAACTATTACACACACAACCACAAATTGTGCTCTCACACAATAAACTGATGATATTAGCACAATTTATTAATGAGAGAAAAAACATGTGGACATGTGCAAGCCGCACTGGTGTGCAGTTTTCAGTTGTACCTAGGCCACAAACACAACTAAATAGTCAGTCTGAAGCCAAGCCAAGCTCCACCTCCAAATGAGTGCTGAGTGTCTCACATTCCTCACTACTCCACCCCACGAAGAGCACTCATAAGCTTGTAGGAAATCTGGGGTTCTTGGAGCACTATAGAGGAGTGGGGCTTTAAGGAGCATTTTTTCCCACATTTTAGCTGCTCAAGTGGATTAAATATAAGTCAATTTTGCTGATTGATGATCTCCCCCTTCCAGGTTGGCTACACCCCGATGCACCAGGCTGCCCAGCAGGGTCATACAGACATAGTGACACTACTACTGAAGCATGGAGCCCAGCCCAATGAGATCACAGCAGTAAGCACATCCATACTCATCTTCCTCCTCCTACTCGGCACGAGACAGCCATCTCTCTGCTAACCCTCTCTTCCCCCTTGTCTTCATAAGAACGGTACATCAGCCCTGGCCATCGCTAAAAGGTTGGGGTACATCTCTGTGATTGACGTCCTGAAGCTGGTCACCGAGGAGACCGTTTCCATGGTGAGGAGTTCAGTTATGCAGCTGTGTCCTGTTTGACAACAGCCTTGGCATTTACCGTCTTTTATTAGATGCGCATACAGTGAAAAGGTCCACGTTTTGTATTCTGTAACCTTCTCTGTTTGGCTCCTTTCAGACAACAACTGAGAAGCATCGCATGAGTTTCCCTGAAACAGTGGATGAGATTTTAGATGTCTCTGAGGATGAAGGTAGTGAACACATGTCAAACATACTTACAGTACATGAACCATGTCAAACAACAGGTATTAGCACAGTGTACTGTGTTCAAGGGTGTTTAAATTCCCTACACAACAAACAATGTAGTTGTAAGTAACCCGTCAGTTTTTAGTTAAATAACCTTTTAAAATGTATAAGTCAAATTAGCTTGTGCGTATGACTTCATGAGGTTTGAACTGGACCCATAAATGCATCTGTGTGTGCAGAGCCTCCTAAACAATCCCTTTTTTGCCCCTTTTTTTAGGAGTTGCACAGCTAACAATAGGTATGAATGCCTCTTTCTCTCTTCTATGTATGGCGTCCATACTGTAGGTTGTATTGAAGTGTGGTGTGGCTTCATTTCAAGCACACTGTCTCCATTTTTCTGTCTCTCTCTCTTCTTTGGTTCATTCTTTCTTTCTCTCTTCCTCTCTCTCTCTCGTGCTTTCTCTTTTTCTCTCTCTCTTTGGCTCCCTGGTGGTGCTCACTGTGATAGTGTCTCTCTTTCCTCATCGGCATGCACCCATAACAGTCCCCTCTGTAGCCTTTATCTACTCCTTCAGTTACATCCTACTTCACTAACTCTGTGTCTTTTTCTCCATGTTACCGAGGCTGGCAACATGACCTGTCGTACTTTTTACACTTACACACATTTGTTCTCATTTCCTGTTGGCATCAAACAATTCTTTATTTAACTTAAAGCTACACTATGTAAGATATATGTATTTTTAAATTTGCTTCAAAATGCGTGACGTGGACACGCTCACTCATAGGCTTCCACGAGTCTCATTGGCAAGCCTAGTAGCAGTGCAGAGATATTCCATTGTCAAGTTTCTCAGCTGGTGGTGCACGCTTCTGCGGTGTGGGGGGCGTGCCTCCTGGATTTCAGTCGACTGATTTGGTGGGCTGGTAGGGTGGCTGGAAGAAGTTATAGACAGCAGACAGAGGGAGAGAGACTTAACTTGCAGCTCTTGCATATTGTGGCTTTAAATAGACTTTTTTGGCGGAAATAAATGTGTAATAAAAGTGACCGCGTCAGAGTCTACACTTCATTGTGACATTGTGCTGTTTCGATGTGTCTCTCTTGTGGTGTGGGTCATCGAGTTTCTTCTATTATTTTACACTTGTGTCTGATGTTGTCTTCTCTGTGTGTGTGTGTGTGTCCCACATTGTGGGGCAGGGTGCCTCTTAATCAGATGTTTAATTAATTTGAGCTATAATGAATTCAAACCTTAAAGGCCTGAATGTTACAACACCCCTTGCCAGTGATGTCAGAGGACCCCGACAATTTAACTAACAGATTATCACGGTGGCTCTAAAGATAGACAGTATCTTAGTGGCTGTCTTAAAGATATACTGTATTTGGCATCCAAATGGACAGCAGCAGATTCTTTCAAACCAGGCATATTGTACGTGCACAAATATGACACCATGTCTTCGACTTCACACAACACATTTATAATAAGTTATTATCCATGAAATTAGTTTGTCCGATTTTAAAAACGGTAACTGCACACGCAGTACACTATCTGTGTACCACATTGAGACACCTACACAAGCTATCACACTGCTGTGCCAACACTTCCTACGCTGATACGGTCGTACGTTATTGCGCAGAAGGAGAGGTTCATTTTATTGCACGTACATTTCTGTTGGTAACCTTGTGTTCTGAGGGGTAAGTGACTACAGCCCAGCTCTTCCCAGCATACATTCCTAAATACATTATTTATTTATTTATTTTTACTAGTAAAACAACATAAGAAACTATTTCAGAGAAGCAACGGGGAGTAGAAAAGGGAGTTGTAAATAAGTTAAGAATGCTTATTCTTGTCGTGTTGTGTAACTTGGTGTTGTTCGTAAATTTTGTTTTGTTTGTGAGTCTGTATTTACATTACTGTGTTTTTGACAAGAATATGTCATTTCATACAAAACTCCAATTCAATAACTCTAATAAACACATTGTTAGAATTACATAGTTGGCCTAGAATTGCAGACACCACTTCAATACACATACATAGTATTGTTCAGAACTCCTGAATCAGAGGTTTCAGCAGTCAGAAACGAGAGAAACGAGTCACAGTCAAGTACTTTATTCTCACTTTCCATTTATACCTATAACTCTGGGGTTGCATTTAAAATCTTGCCATTGGCCTGCATTACCAGTGTTGGTACATTGAGCAACTAAACGCTTCATTCACTGTCCTAACTTCTCTAACAACCTAACCAGCTCGTAATTATTTGTGTTATGTTGTCTAACTGTTCTAACCCCTGGGTTAACAGTCTGCCTGTCTTTTTTTCTTTCTCTCCTTTTTTTTTTGCTGTTTCCTCAACCTGACCATGGTGTGTTCGCTCTCTTTGGCATGTTGTTCTGAAGGAGAGGAGCTGTTGGGGACTGAAGGGGCCAGGTACATGAAGATGGATGACATGAAAGACCATGATGACGATTTCCTCTCCCCCAAGAAAACACTGGAGTACGAGAGAGGGATGGGCTCTGCGTAAGAGGGCTGGGCTGGAGAACAGGGGGAGAGTTGAGGCTGTAGCCTGGAGCTATCAGACGGCTAGCGGGGAATGCACTGTAGCTAGTGGGAATGAGCGCTGCTAGGGGGAAGAGCGCAAGTGTAGCCAAGCATTCAAATCTGACCTGCGGTGTTGTTTTCATCCAACAGAAACTACTCGCCGGCCATTCCCAGGATTCCCTGCGTCTCCCCAGAGACAGTAATCCTGAAAGAGCACGAGATGGATCAGGTACTGTGGAGATAAACCCTGGCAATGTATAGGAGCAGGTCCAGTTTCAACCCTCTTATGGCCAGTCTCCCTTTCGCTTGTGATGAAGCACTTCCTACTTTTGTAATGTGAATGCATTCCATATATAGAGCTGGGTGTCATTGGTAAACCTTTGATATTTATAACATTTTAATACCACGTTTTTTATTTGAAGAAACACTACAGTAAAGACACCTAGAAATAATACTTAAAAACTGCTCTCTCCATATTTATGTTGCAAATAATTAGTTATTTAAATAAACAAGTACATTTACATTTACAGCATTTAGCAGACGCTTTTATCCAAAGCAACAGTACATTTGCTCAGTAGGTCATACCCTCAATTTTTAGTTTTTTTTTATTACGTAGAGATAGAAGACAATATGAAGATAAAGGTTCATCATAGAGAGTACATAAATAATAATCACTATCAGCACACAGCACAAATTGCACTAAACATAATTTTCTTTGCAGTGGCATAAATATTCCTTTTTCTCTGTCTCCCCTAGCAACACACTCCCCTTCCCCTCCCAAAGGAATACGACGATGACTCGCTCATTCCCAGCAGCCCTGCCACCGAGACGTCGGACAACGTCAGCCCTGTGGCCAGCCCTATACACACAGGGTGAGCGCAGCAACGACGCACCCCCGTAAAAACCTTCCCCAGGGGGAGCTGAGGATGTGACGGCTAACCTTTGACCTGGGACGTGCTGGCCTTGTGCTCCCACAGGTTCCTGGTCAGTTTCATGGTGGACGCCCGCGGTGGCTCCATGCGAGGCAGCAGACACAATGGCCTGCGGGTCATCATACCCCCGCGGACCTGTGCCGCCCCCACGCGCATCACCTGCCGCCTGGTAAAGCCCCAGAAGCTCACGACCCCCCCTCCGCTGGTGGAGGGAGAGGGGCTGGCCAGTCGCATCATCTCCCTGGGCCCGGCCAGCATGCAGTTCCTGGGGTGAGGGCAGGATTATACCTACTGTTGTTTGTTTAAAGGTATACTTAGTACGATTTTCACCTCGGTCTGGCCTATAGAATGTATTTGACCCTTGTAAAGCTTTGATATACAAATCCCTCCCCATTTACTTTTTTAGTAGGGTCACACGAAGGGAAGAGAGAGGGAAGGGGTCCTGTGCCTTCAGATGGCGGCACTGTTTTAGGGGTCTGTTCTCAGACTCCGCCCTCACCCAGTCACTCACACACAGTTTTCGCTTAATTCCGATTCCATTGTGATTCATAAACTCATGAATGCCAGTCTTACTTTGTATACCTTTTGAGAAGAACTAGATTTGATGCATATGAATTCCATACTGATAAAATGTATTTGTGCGTGTGTGCGTGTGTGTGTGTGTTGCAGGCCTGTGATTGTGGAGATCCCTCACTTCGCTGCTCTGGGTCGCGGAGACCGGGAGCTGGTTGTTCTCAGGAGTGAGAACGGCTCAGTGTGGAAGGAGCATCGCAATCGCTATGGCGACGACGTGCTAGAAACCATCCTGAACGGGATGGACGAAGGTGGGAGGATGTAAAATAAACGGACAGACTGTGTGGATGTTAACACTAGAAATGCCAAACGTGACATTTTATGAAGTTTGCAAAAAAATGTAAAGGCACAATCCTTGATTGTGTTATAGCACCGCCAGAATCCCATTTCTGTGCCAGCTAACTGTTTAAAACACAACTGTGTGAAGGTGACTTCATCCACAAGGGCAATTCTGGACACAAAGTGTGCCTTTAAAAACTCTTTCCTCCCCAGAGTTGGAGAGTCAGGAGGAACTGGGAAAGAAACGCATCCGCCGCATCATCTCCACCGACTTCCCGCTGTACTTCGCCGTGGTGTCGCGCATCCAGCAGGAGAGTGACCTGATTGGTCCAGAGGGGGGCTCGCTGACGAGCAATCTGGTGCCAGGGGTTCAGGCCACGTTCCCCGAAACAGCAGTCACCAAACGGGTCCGCCTGGGGCTGCAGGTGAGATGGGAAGATGAGGAGGAGGAGGAGGAAGGAGAAGGAAGACCACTAGTGCCTGTTGCCTGAGAAAGCATGTTGGATGTTGGATGTGGCCCCAAGAACAACGGATCCCATCGGCACATTTAGAATGAGCCGATGGTAGTATTTGGACCTTTTTGCTTTGTATTACGCAGTGCATGCACTTAGCACCTTCATGTTACCATGGATTGCTCACCGTCATTCTCATCAGATATTAACATGTCTACTGCTTTAACACATCAGGCCCTAGTTTCCCTTTCAAGGCACAAGTCGATCTAAGGTGTGGCCAATACTTTTTTGCTAATGTCGGGACGGCAGTAAGCGGGCGCAACTCCAGCGCAGATGTAAAAGGGTTGGATTAGAGTGAATGAATTATCAGTAGGAGTGAAGGGGCTGTCTTCAAGTACGGCCAATCAAATCAGCTCCTCTCATTCCCTTTAACAGCAGCACGCTCTCTGTCTCTGCAAGCTGTCAATGTCGTTATAGACGGTGAAAGTCCAGATCGGCAGAAAAGCTTCTCCCAGGAGGAAACTGTCAAAAATTATGTTGTTGTTTGGGAAGTGCACATTCACTAAGTGCGCAAATATGGCACATCTAATAAACCACCATGATACACATGCATATATTTTGTTTTGTGATTAAAAAAGGTTAAGGACAATAGATCACATAACATACAGTGTGTAATTTTGGATAGTTATGTACTTAGTGCACCTTCGCCTAAAGCCCAGAAACTACCACACAATGTCTGCGTCTGCGCTAAAATGTGGTCTGATGCGGGGGCAGGATAATCTAGTGGTCTAGGTGTTGGACTCCTAGCCTGAAGGTTGTGGGTTTGAGCCTACCTGTAAGCATCCTTGAGCAAGATGCCTAACCCCTATCTGCTCCATGTAATAGCAGCATGTAATTGTAAGTCGCTTTGGATAAAGGCGTCTGCTAATTGTAATTGGTCTGACCTGGCGGAGACGCTAGCACAACATTTTGTTTTATTTGACACCAAACTAGCTGTGCGCCCCATGATTTTGACTGACACACCATCTACTGCACCTCCACATTTCGATGCAAGCGATGTCATGGTGCGCCGGGAAATTAGCAAACATACCCAGGCGAGAGAAAAACCACCTCGTGCCCAACAAAATTGTCATTACGTCTGCGTTAGCACTACTGCCGGCCTTGAGCCGTCCGGAAACTAGAGCCCATCATATTTGATCTTATTTTATTGGGTTTACCAGCTTGGACAAGCATTTTACGTTTTTTTTGTTGTTGCTGTTTTTGGGGGGTGGGGGTCATTTTATTTATCATAATTTCTCTTTATATTGCCAAACATTACCGCCAGGGTAGGACAGGGTGATATCCTGGATGTTTAAAGGGTCTGTAAAGGCGTAGGTGTTTGCTCGTTAGACCTCTTCTCAGGACTGTGTGGGCGTGTACCAGCTCCACTTGACTGACATTTCCCTGACGCTTCTATGTCAGTTTTACTGTTAGGGCCACCTTCTTAATGAACCTGAGAAGAGCTTTATACACAGATTAACTCTGTGTGTGTAACACCTGTGTGGGTTTACAGTCCCTTTAAAAATAAAGAATGGCAAAATGGCTACATTTCAGATGGAGCTCTTACTGTAAGCCTAAACAAGTTTCTGTTCAAATTGACTATAGTCACATTTAATTTTAATAGTTAATATTAATGAATAAATGTAATCACAATTAGTTAATAATAGATCAAATGTATTTATCATCATAATAGATCATTTTTGATCACCACTATTGATAGTGGTGGTTGTACTATGGATGAGATAATTTCTAATTAGGAATTCTAAGATTCCATCTGAAAAATGTAATCAATTTTGAATTCTGTCCAAAGTCTGTCTGAGCTGTTTGCAATGTCTTTTTTTCTCCTTGACATATTTCTGTGATTAAATTTCACTTAAAACATTATTGTAAAATCTACCCATGACCACAATACACTGTCCCATTTGGAGACTAGTCAAGAACATCACAATTTATTAATGATTCATCTTGGACCTCTCAATTTCACGGTTACAATATCTGGTTTTCAGTGAAAAACACAGAAATATGCATAGACCTATCTGTTCAACAGCTTTTTATCCACAGACAGAAACAAATGTAGACTTCCATTGCATCATGTCATATTTACTGTATATCATATATACTAACTTGCAATCATATAGTCCCTTAACTGCCAATGCTAAACATACAGTAGTGACAGTGAATGTAAGCAAAGATACGTGGATAAGGTTATATAAATTCCTTAAGATGGTTTATTTCATTGTCTATGATGTTTATGTATTCATCATCTATTTAAGTAAGATATTTCGGTCTTTTATCATGTAAACATGGCCTTGTGTGGAACCACAGTGCCTTTTCCTCTGATATAATTTTGTATGATTGTTTAACACGTTGTGTTACAACTTTTACAATAAAAATATGATGTAGAAACAAGAAAGAATTTGTGTTGCCATTGTCTTTTCAAATACATCAATCATTTAATTTACTCTGCGCTTCTTTCTCTCTCTCATCTTTAATTTTTCAAATTTGTTTGTCCTTTCCTTATTTTTTCATTACACCTTCCTATGTATCCCGTTATCTCCTTTATTCACATATCCATATCTTTCCCCTCTTTTCTGTCTTATTGTCTTCCCGTTTTATTCCTACGCCGATATTATGCGTCCCTGTCCCTTGCTGCCCCCCAGGCCCAGCCAGTTCCAGATGAGCTGGTTGCGAAGCTGCTAGGTAATCAGGCAAACTTTAGCCCCGTGGTGACGGTGGAACCTCGGCGACGCAAGTTCCACCGGCCCATCGGCCTGCGCATCCCCCTCCCCCCATCCTGGAAGGAGAGCCCACGAGACTCAGGGGAGGGGGACACCACCAGCCTGCGTCTGCTCTGCTCCGTCATAGGTACTGCACGCCGGGACACACAGCTCATAGGAGGCATACGAAGCTCCATAGAACTGTATGCATGCATGGCTGTGGGGGTGGGGGGTGGGGGGGGGGCGCAGTAGAGAAGAATGTGAGCCTAGAAGAGCTGTGGGGGGAGGAGTAGAGAAGAGTGTGAGCCTCTTAGTACTCAGCTGTACAGTGCATGCACTCTCAGTTTCACACTAAAATCTTGTTTTTGTAGAGCTGGTTTTAACCGCAATGGGAAATCCGTTTGAGCAGTGTCCCACTAACTCACTACCAGTTTATCTTCACAATGAAGATTTATTCAATGAAAAAATAGAAGAGATATTGTCTTTCTCTCCTTCATGAATAATCCCTAGCGTTAAACAGCATGTGGATGTGTGGTTCTCTGTATCTGACGATAAAACCCATTAACTACTTTGTCCACCTACTTATCTGTGGGCCCTGTAGGTGGCACCGCCCCAGCCCAGTGGGAAGACATCACTGGCACCACCAAGCTAATCTACGCCGAAGACTGTGCCAGCTTCACAACCAATGTTTCAGCACGGCAAGTGCTTTCGTACCATTCATACCATTCATAGCATTCATAGCATTCATACTTCCTGGGTTTTGACCCTTTTGAAAACACTATCCAAAGAGCGGCTAAAGTTAAACTGTGCGTCACAAAGATGAATTTGCAGCAGTTAACAGAACGCGCTCTTGTTCCACTCCAGATTCTGGCTGTCAGACTGCCCCAGGACGGCCGAGGCCGTTTCCTTCGCCAACCTGCTCTACCGGGAGCTGTCGGCTGTTCCCTACATGGCCAAGTTCGTGGTGTTTGCCAAAATGAACGAGATCCGCGAGGGCCGCTTGCGCTGCTACTGCATGACCGACGACAAAATGGACAAAACCCTGGAGCAGCACGAGAACTTCACCGAGGTGGCCCGCAGCAGGGACATCGAGGTCAGCGCATGAAGCGCGCCTTGCTCAATCAGACATTCTTCTGATTACATTTCTTGTGGTAGCTAGTAGTAGTAACGGGCTTGCCCTCATCTACCGTTCACTTTCCCACTCTGTCTGGCTGATTGCTGTGCTGCCCCCTGCAGGTGATGGAGGGCATGCCACTGCACCTAGAGTGTTCGGGAAACCTGATGCCTGTGAGGAAGGCCACCCAGCAGCCGCGCTGCTTCAGCTTCCAGGCCTTCAGAGATAACCGCCTGCCTGTCTCTGTCAAGGTGTTGTGTGTATGACTTGTCCCCTTGGCATCCTCTCTGGCTATTCTTCTCTGCTGCGGTGTCTGACATGCGTCTTGTGGCTTTGTGTTGCAAAGGTGAGAGACAGCAGTAAGGATCCCACTGGATTTCTGTCGTTCCTGCGCAAATCCACCAAGTATGAGGACAGCCAGCACGTACTGTGTAACCTCAACATCACCATGCCCCCCTGTATCAGGGTAAGGCCCACACTGCCGCTGCCCTAGGGTTAGGGAGCCACACCGAGCCACATCTCCCGCCTCCGATTTAACTGCTGTTCCTTTGGTTTATAGATTGTGGGGAGTGAAGACCGGAGGCGAACTCTGACCCCGCTGGCACTGAGGGAAAGATACAGCGCTCTGAATGAGCCCGCTATGGGTATGAAGCTCTCTGTACATATTTACTTGCTTATTGTGAGGGAAATGACCTGATACACACACCAACATCCTATGATCGACTGGTGACCTGTCCTAATCTTTTGCACAACTACCTCCTGCTGTCTCAGCATTGTAACCTTCTGTCACCATTGTACCTGTGTCTACTATTTATCTTGATTGATTATCATTGTAAACTGCCCCTCTGTATCTAGACCCCTCTCTATACCAGTAGTATAAATATCAGTAGATGTCTTTTCTTACTCAGAAACATTGTGCATCGCATGCTGTATGTGTTTCTCCTTGGCCATTCTTTAATCAATATATTCAGAGTTGAATTATTTTATCTAACACACAAGATGAGTGATTGAATTCCCAATTGACATGAGCCCACGCCATGCTGGCGTAGGCATTCCTGTGAGATTTGTTATGTTCTGGGTTGTGCAGCATCAATGAGTGCCATGGAAAGGACCGAGCTGAAGATGGCTGTGATTGCCGAACAGTTAGGACTGAGCTGGGCTGGTGAGTAATTGTATCTGGGTCCACGTTCGTCCTTAAGTGTCTGTGTGTTTCAGGAGATTCAAAATCTAACTTTGGAGGTTATTTTTTGCCAACCTGCAATGATGTCTTCTACCTCCAATTGGACCAGGAAGAACTTAAACACAAAATGTGTAGGGAATAAAATGGAAGAAACCTTGAGAAGAAAACTGAAATCATACAAAAGAGGGATAACAGAAGAGCATAGCACAGCAATAGAAAAGGACAAGATGTAATATAGACTACATGATAATAAATAAATAAATAGTACTTTCTTACTTGGTTTGAACAGAGCTGGCCCGCGAGCTTCAGCTCAGCGTGGATGACATCAACAAGATTCGAGTGGAGAATCCAAACTCCCTATTGGAGCAGAGCTCTGCACTGCTCAACCTTTGGGCCACCCGGGAGGGCAAGAGAGCCAAAAGTGAGTTCATGAGATGTCATGTTGTGTTGTGGTTTATTCCCTTTACCACCCTTTGCCCTTACACTTACTGTAGCCAATTGTACCATAATGAAATGAGTGTGATCTGTTTGTTCACCCATTTGCCCTTTCATCTATCTGTCACTTAAGATAGAGTATCTCAGTCAACACTGGCCTGGATTAGATGAAATCTGAAGGGATAATGTTTGTCTGGGTCATCTGTAAATGGCCCTGATCAGAGCAGGGATTGTGCTATAGTAACATAGTACATTCGTTTGGTAATGGAAATGGCAATAATACATTGTTGGAAGATCATTACTTTTAACCAGACCCAGTTGATATATTCTTCTGTAGTGCACAGTAGAAACAGACTCAGTCACACAGACATACAGACATACAGAGCTCTAATGCTGGATAAAGGGTTGGTCCAGTGGTTCTCTAACATCTTTGACCTGGTTTGATTATTTTTTATTTAAAAAAATCAAAACAAGATTTTTTTTAAAGAACTTGCCACACTCCAATAACCAATGGGTTATTCTGGAAATGATCAATAAACCATTACATCCATCCCAGATTGTTATGTATAACCTTGCTCTATTGCCATGGAGTTTTATTTCCTTTTTATTTCCTTCCTATTTTCTCTATGTGCTTCCGTCTGTGTCCTGCGTGCCTCTCCATTGCAGTGGAGAGTTTGTACACAGCTCTGAAGAGTATTGACCGCATGGACATAGTCAATATGCTGGAAGGTCAGCCCCCCCAGCCTGCCAGACAAGGGTCCCGGGACTTCAGCAGACACAGAAATGAGAGAGACAACCTTTCTCCTGGCTTGACCAATGGTAAGGCCCCCCCCCCCACCCCCAACCCGTATTGCAGCCCCTTTCCTAAACAGCCCGACCTCTTCAGTAAGCGTACTAACTTTTCTACTCTAGTATGTTTCTCTCTCCATGTTCTCTATTCACTTCTTTTCTCTCTTCATTATAAATAGTCTGTTCTATATGAAAGCTGCCACACACCTCAGACTTCTGCAGGTCTTTACCCTCAAATCATGGAGAGGGACTCAGGACAGTCCTACTGCATCCACTATAGAGTTCAATCATACAGTACATTTCTTTATTTGTTCAGTTCCTGCGGCAGGAAGATCTAGACAGATAAACTGACAACTACAGTGAAACGGTCTGTCAACATCCAGTCGACATCCTGATTACCCAGGTTCAAATCCTCATATTGGTTGGTGTGTATCATTGCACTAGTACCATAGCTGGCCCTACAATATGACCTCCGCTGGAAAGTGACGCACAAATACAAAATAGAAATTATTGCATTATATTATTCTGTGGTATAAACAGGGAAAACAATTCAATTTAAACTTACCTTTGTTTTTTTATTTGGTTGCATTAACTCTGTAATGTCAGATGAATTAAAATGCCATATTTATTCAACACCCCCACGACAGCCATGAATAAATATATTTTATTTCAGATGACTTAACTTAAGTTAAGGCAACAAGGTTAATTTAAAGGTACACTCCTCCTTTTGTTTCCGGGAATTGTGTCCCTTGGGGTTGAAACCAGCGTTACAGAAACGTTGTTTTGCTTTGAAACTGAGAGCGCATGCCCCTCCCACACCTGAGTGCTGAGTGACTGGCACTCCTCTTAACCCCTCCCCCTGTATCGCTCATAGGCTCACACTACAGCCATCTGTATAGGAGTGAGCTAGGGGCAGAAATGTGGGGTTCTGGGCCCGCTATGACACAGTGCACGAGTGTACCTTAACCTTACATTACAAATACTTTTTTACAGTGTAGATCCTTCTGTGATAGTGTATGTAATTGACGTAATACAGTACAATTTTACTGAAGATTTACTAACATGGACGATTTGTATGCTCTGTCTGATCGATATCAATATGTGCAGTTACATTTCAGAATCATATTTAGTCTATATAACGATACATTGCCATACATGGTATCAGTCTGCCTAAAGCATAAGGATAGCGTAACTGGCCTCCTTACCAGTTGTCAATCTTTTAGTCCTTTTCCTCATGGTGTCTCTCATACATGCATAACCTACATCTGATTGACTCCAGTTTCACCCTTGGACCGGTGTGTGCGCTCCTTCTTCCACCGGACTGACCCTCACTGGAGAATCCAGTGGGGCCTGGGTCACTCCAACGGGTCCTTTTGTGGGGAAAACTGGAGCAATACTTGCGGATGTAACAATGCATAACACACACGGTCATGAGGGACGAAAAGGTCAAAAGGGAGATGTTCAGATTCACAGCTGCAGTGAATCTGATACCTGTCTGTCTCTCTGTCTGTCTGTCCCTCTGTCTCCCTGTCCACCTGCCTTCCAAAGGTCCTTCCTTTGCTGCTCTGTGTAAAACCTTGGTCACACTAATACAGGACAGTACCTGCGTGATGTGTCGTCTGCTACTCACGTAACAGTCGCAAAGATGGTTTATAAAGAGGTTCATGGATTGTTGACAAGATATACATCTCTAAGACATTACCGGCTACATATAAATATAATGATTTTACTTAGACTTGACTTACTTAGAGACATGTTCTAAACGTCTAGATTAAGGGACTCTGCTGTCTCTCACATTTCTCTCAACACAGGATTCCTCTGTGCTATATTTGAATTATTCCCAAAAGTTCAGTTGAATAATAAATTCAATATTAATAATGTTAAATAATGAGTCAGATGCCTTGGATTCCATCATTTCTCTCTGCCTGCGTGTGCATGGGGTCAACCTGACTGGGTTCAGGGCCTCTGAATGTCCTTCTGAGAGGCCTGTTACCTCTTCCCAGTGACTTCCTGTCCCCCTCTCTCTGTGTCTCTCTGGACATGTCATCTGCAGCCCAACTGCCCTACTCTTCCTACCCTTTCACTCCTCCTCTCCGAACTCTGACCTCATGCCGACCTCTGACCCACATCTTTGTTTTTTGTTGTTGTTTTTTTGGGTGCGTTTTTTTTTTGTACTCTTAAAAACCCCCCGCTTTTTTTTTATACTGTCCGCTCTGTGACCAAATCCCCTCACACAGACTGTATATTAGGCACCCCCTGGATGGGGGGGGAGGTGTCCCTCGCTCTGCCACTCTTCCTCTCTGTTCTCTCTCTCTCTCTCTCTCTCTCTCTCTCTCTCTCTCTCTCTCTCTCTCTCTCTCTCTCTCTCTCTCAGTACCTGCCTTTCTCTTTCTCTACCTCAATCTCAATTCTAGCTGTTATCTCAATGGTCTTTTCCCATCCACTCTGTCCCAGCACTGCCCCGTCTGCACATGCATGTGAATTTCACCTGCCCCCCCCCCCCCCCCCAAGTGTGCATGCAGATGTAGGAATGGGGGGGGGGGCTTGTCAGAGGTGATGTCTAAACACTGTGGATGCACTGACACACAATGCTACCGTGTTTACTCGCATGGCATGGCCACATGAGAATGACCCTGTCTCCCCGTCCTCGTCTGTTCTTCTTCAATAGTCTTCCGTGTCTTCCGTGAGAACAAAAAACGGCTGTAAGCCCTTTTTTTGGGAGCTGTGAATTGCTTTGTTCATGTATGAATGTCACGCCTGTTTTGTGTGTCCTAGTTTCTATGTGCGTCCAGTTGACGCAAGGACAGTGTGTTTGTGTTGTGTCTTTGGGTGATGTACGTTGTGGTATCAGTTGGGTGTACTCTTTCCTCACCTGCCTTCACGTGTGCTTAGTGTTTGGTGTGATCCATCCCTTTGTGTGTGTGTGTGTGTGTGTGTGAACATGTTGGAGTGTGTCCCTATATATCTGTTTAAGTGTATTTTTGTGACTTTTAAGTGTTTCCTAATGTGGCAGTTTTTCAACCTCACCTTTTGACTCTGTGTGTGCCCAGCCGTCTGTGGTTCTGTGTTTTCTCCACTATTATTGTACATTAGCTTCAGCTGTGTATTTCCGTGCTGTGTTTGTCTAATCTGGAGGGTCGATAGCCTGGAACCAACCCACGAATGGCTGTCTCGCCTACTTTTCACTTTGGTCTTGGCGATTCATGGGCCTGGTTCCAGGTCGGAGGATCAGGCCATGAAATCCATACCTATTCACCTACCTCACTCCCTCCATCCCATCCCTAACTCTGTCTTCTTCAATGTTGTTTCTCCATTCACCCACACAGGGAACAAAACCTAGGAATAACACTGACACGAGAGCAGAAAATGTTTGTAACACAATGATTGTGTTCTTCAGTCATGAAACTCCTTTTTATGGACTAGCGAATTCATATAAGGATAGCTTAAACAGCTATCTTTTACAACACAACTGGAAACGTGTTTCCAACGAGTGTGTGAGCAGTGTACGACGGTGGGCGTCGTCCTGTCATTACATTAGTGTTCTCAGAGGTTCAAGTGTCTCAGGTGTTAGGTAGAGAGAGGATAGGGTACGAGGTTAACTGGCCATTTGGTGTCACTAATATCTTCTGCACCCTCAGCAGTCGGGCACTGCCTGTCAAGAGTCATGTTACAGCAAGGCCTCTCCACAACACACACACACTGCAGAAGTAGAAACTGCTTTCTATTCCTCTTATCTCTACCTCTTTCTGCCATCTGTGGGAAACCCCACCCACCCTACACACACACACAGACACACACGCACACACACAATCGACTTCCAGTTTTGAAAGAAGCAATGACTTTGTTTCTATTATTGCAATGAAGTATACGTTTCACAAACATTTCACATTGAACTAAATATTGTCATGATCCTAACTCATGTATTTTTCATGTATGTTTCAAATGGTTACAAGGAGGGCAATTTTATTGTTAAATTGTCTGTGGTTTGAGAGGGCCTGATTGGCAAACCCTTAACTGAAAACACAGCAATGGATTGAATTAAACTGCCAAACCAAGAAACATGTATCTATTTTGTTTAAAAATCAGCATTAGTGGTGGGCGTAAGAGTGACCTGTGTCCGCGCTGTGAGCAGCCTAGATGAAATTCTAACTCCAAATGGTATCAAACTATGTTTATAGAACCCAAGCTTTAGTGTCTGGTACACACAGTAGCTTTGTTAATATATCTACCTTATCCTGTTTGTTTTTACAATTGTTCACATGCCATAATTTGTTCTGTCTTGGTGGATGTGTACATTGGGCGGTGTGTGTGTGTGTGTGTGTGTGTGTGTGTGTGTGTGTGCGTGTGCGTGAGCGCTTGTAGTATCTCTCTAAAGGAGAACAAAGGGAGAATGGAGAGAGAATTGGGAATGCTAGTATGCATGCTA
The DNA here is from genome assembly GCA_025447815.1 of Percopsis transmontana. NCBI lineage: Eukaryota > Metazoa > Chordata > Actinopteri > Percopsiformes > Percopsidae > Percopsis > Percopsis transmontana. The sequence continues at coordinate 2,029,159 of JAOEHI010000024.1, forward strand.
ATCAGCCTGACTCAAATATTTAACCTGCCTGTTTCTTGATGAGAGTACAGGAGTGTGTTGCATGCAGGAGTGTGCATGTGTGTGTGTGTGTGTGTGTGTGTGTGTGTGTGTGTGTGTGTGTGAAAATAGATGTAGAGAGAGAAGTCTGTGTGTGTGTGTGTGTGTGTGTGTGTGTGTGAGTGTGTGTGTGTGTGTGTGTGTGTGTGAGTGTGTGTGTAGGAGTGGTAGACGTAGAGAGAGACGCGTGTGTGTGGCATGGATATGCGTGTATACGTGTGTATGTCTGCTGGGCAGGTGTGTGTCCCGGCCCCAGGATGGTGGCGGGGGCCCCCCCCTGCAGGAGGCAGTGGGCAGGGGCAGCAGCGGGCACTGCCAGGCCTTCCTGGGCAGTGTGTGCCGGCCTCGGCTGGGTCTTCTGCCGCCCCTGCTGGCACTGCTGGCTGACCTGGCTTGACCCCCCCCCCCGACCCCCGACCCCCGACTCCCAACTAAAACCCCGCCCTGAGCTCCCTGCACCTTTTATCACCCCCCACCCCACCCCCGCGCTTCCGGGCAGGGGCACTTCCCCCACCCCCAACCCCCAGTCTCTAGCGTCCTGGTGCTGTGGGGGGGGGGGGGATCAGGAGGGGGGGCCCATGTCAGTGTGCCTCTCTCTGTCTCGCTCCAGGTTATGGGCTGGTTCAGGAGGAGCTGCTCTCCCCGGCCTCCATGCAGTACAGCCTGCCCTCCCCGCTGGGCGCTGAGCCGTACTGGCAGGAGGTCTCCAGCCTGGACAGTGCGCCCATTGCCACCACAGAGGAGGACACGCTCATGGAGATGTCCGACGTGCAGGTGTGGCCGTCGGGCCACAGCCCCTCCCTGGTGGCCGTGGAGGACTCCTCGCTGGAGTGCAGCAATGCCGACGACTCGGAGGCCCTGCTGGGCCTGCCGTACGGGAGCCTGGGCCGGCCGGCCAGCCGGGCCAGCGCAGCCAGCGGAGGCGGCGGCGGCGGCGGTGCGGGGCTGAGCGGCTCCATGGAACTGGCTGAGGACGATTCAGAGATGGGCGTTGACTCACTCAGCACGGCCACGCCCGCCTCGCTGGGCGGCACCGTCGCCGGCACCGATGTTAACGGCGTGAATTGCGGTCAGGGGTCAGAGGCGAGCTCGGAGCCGTCGGCGTTCACCAATACGACTGGTGGAGACGGAGGTGGAGGAGGAGGAGGAGGAGGAGGAGGAGTTGGAGGAGGAGGGACAGGAGGGACAGGCTCAGAAGAAGGGCTTTCTGTTGTTGCAGGACAACAAAGGGTGTATGCCCGGCTGAGTGAGTCACCTGGTCTGAGCTGTGTCGCAGATCGCAATGGAGACAGGTGAGTGACACGCCTGTCTCAGGTGGAGAGTTAGAACTCCACGCACCGGGGGGGGCGGTTGGACACACTCAAGTCTTTCTATCTTGTGTTCGGGGTACGACCACAATCTGATCTGGTGGTGTATTGAGATTATATTGAAGGTTTGTTGAAGCCCTGACTCTGTAGCTTCCTTACCTCAGTGTAAGTCTGCATGCTGGGGTTCAAGATTAACATAATGCTATGGGTCGCGATGATGAACCGGAAACGTTTTAGGATTTTTTTTCACCCTAAATTGACTTCTTTTGCGTCTTAAAAGCATAACATGTCTACAAAGCTGACTGAGGTCTCTGCTGGTAAAAAATTATTGTTTCATGAAATATTGTTTATTTGAATATTTATTTAAATGTATACAGTAATGTGGAATGTGCTGCTATTAGTCAAGGGTTTAACAAACATTAAAATATCGCTTTCGAATGTTGACCATCCCAAAATTATCACCACAGGAAAGATACATTTTGCTAAAGATACATGTGTAGCAAAATTGCAGCTTTAAGTAAAAAAAAACATTGTTTAAATAGGGAACTAGCTTGTTAGCAAAAGCTGCATTTTAAACTTATAGGGATCTTAACTATTTCCCAGTTTGGTGCTACCTAACTTTGTTTGTCTGATGATTAGACTTATTGATACATTTTCTATAATGCTTGGATTGATTAAAAGGGTTAAAGATTTGAAATAGAAGTAACATAGTTAGCATACATCTAGACATGCCGTTGGCCTTTCCTTATTCGGCCATTCTCTGCTTCCAGGTCAGGCAATGGTGGCAATGGTGGCAGCGGAGGCGGTGGTGGTTCTTTCCTCTCCTACCTGCAGGAGCAGACGGGGCCCGGCTGGATCCC
>JAOEHI010000024.1:2031482-2054731 GCA_025447815.1 Percopsis transmontana
GGCAATGGTGGCAGCGGAGGCGGTGGTGGTTCTTTCCTCTCCTACCTGCAGGAGCAGACGGGGCCCGGCTGGATCCCGGTGACTGACCCTACTCAGGCCTGGGTGGGCACTCAGCCCAAAGCTAGGCAAGCCGTGGACACCATGATGTCGTCGGTACGCAACGCGGTGGACAGCGACCAGTCCCGTCTGTCCCAGGAGGCCTTGCTTCAGCCTGTGAGGGACATGGGACATTCGGAGATCCTGCGGGGCCACTTCAGGGGTACCCAGCCATTTGAGAAGGGCCTTGGCTTCCCTCACAGAGTACCGGAGCTGAGGCCTTGGGACGACGTACACCTGCGGGGCAAGGTGAGCGACACCAAGTGGTTTTATACTTTTACACTAGACTTGACATACTGCAACCAATGACGGTGAATTCTGCACTAGTGGATGTCATGCAAAGCAAGAAACCAATTAAACCAAAATCAAAACTAAACTAAGTCTGTGTCCGCAAATCCTCACTCATTCACTACTCCATACTCCCTCTGTAGGGAATTCTATATAGTTGACTATATAGTGAGCTCACTGGCAAAATGAAACACTTTCGGACACTACTTGGGTCGTCGTTAATTACGTCATTGCTATCGCACAATTCAAACGTGCAGGTGCACTTGATTTGTCTAGTGCCCATTTCTCTACCAGTGCAATGCATGATGGTCTATACCGCTCAGCTAGTGACCATTGGTTCTATACTTCTTTTCACAATGCATTCTGGGATACTTTGAGTCCACTATATAGGGTATAATAAGTTCTCACTATTCATTCGGTCAGCACTACAAAATGGCGAGCTCACTATTCCACTATATAGTGAGTAGTGAGTGATTTTAGACACAGCCTAAATATGTATTTAAAGAGGTTTAATTAAAGCACTGGTTCATTGTTTGGTCGGGCAAATCTATCAGGTACCGAAGAAATAAGCTGTTGTTTTACTTATAGTAGACAGTATACAAGTGACTTCAATATCAGTTGGGTCAGACAACTGCTCCCCTGGTTTCTAACACGCTCTTCTACAAGCCATGCCCCCTGATATAACAGTCTATTCATAATGAACCCAACAAACACTGTACAGTCACTCACACACACACACACAAACAGAAGCACCAGGGCCCAACATGGGCACAAACAGCATGTCCTGCCAAATATAGCAAGTCTACTCGCCGTCCTGCTCTGTTACATGATCCCCTTATAACGCTTGGTCACATGTGTCAGCTGTCTGGCACAACACCACCACGTACTGTAACACAGTAAAGGACATCTCAGCTCTAGAATAGGACTGCTTTTTCTTTGTGGGCTACTGGAACTCTGGGCTAGATTTGGCTCCACGTTCCCCTGCTGTTGACGTTTGGTCTGGCGCTTGACACAATGTGTTTGAGTGCCGTGTACCATATGTTTCTGTGTGAACAGATATGTACTGACCTGCGTAGACTAGGAGAGATCGAGTCTGAGCTAATGAACGTTCCCCTTTCGCTCACAGTGCAAGTCTGCTAACCTTCTCGCCAGCAGCTCCCTGACAAACAGAGGCTCGCCGGAGTAGGCAGGAGGTATTTAAAGCTCACAGATCGCATGTACAGAAAGGGAGAGAGAGAGAGAGAGAGAGCAAGAGAGAGACAGACAGAGGAAATAGAAGCCCCCTGAGGTGGCTGCTGCCTAGATTTTATGTCATGAGCTTCCATTCCTCAACTGACAGAGGGAAGGAAAGGGAATAGAGACTGTGGAAAGGGCCCACTGCCCCACAAAATGGAAAAGGGATAACAACGGAAAGAAACTCAATTTAAATGTGACAGAAACACAGAAACAAGGCCCCCGCGCTGCAGACCTTCCTATGCTTATCAAGGATACAAGCTTCGACTGGGAAGTAACTGAAGACTAAGAGAGCGACAGCACTATTTTGCGAGCGTGGGTGCCCAAGTGAAGCCGCAGGCTGCGTTTGGCTTCCTGTCTGGAACGAAATAGCGGCACAGCGGGGCAATGTGGGCCCTGGTGACGGAGCTCCTCTTCAGCTTCGTGCTGTTGGCGTTCCTTGTGATCAGCTGTCAGAACGTCATGCACATAGCCAGCGGTTCCGTCCGCTCCGTGCTCACCTACGTACACGCTCAGCTGGACCGAGAACTCGGGGAAGTCGATGACGTGGCCGATGAGGAGGAGAACGTCACCACCAGAGTGGTTCGCCGCAGAGTCATCCTCAAGGTATCGAGGGAAGTTTGCGGCGGGGTGGAAAAGGGAAGGAAAGAAGGAATTTTTGGGAATACGTGCATGAAAACACGGAGGTGAAACAGAATGCGTATTCAGGTTTGTTTTGAGTCAAGCTTGAGAGGTACAGGGCTTGTGGTTCGTTGAGACAAAGGTGCATGAGTGGAGTTGCCTACAGAAGGGGTGCAGTTTATTCTTATGTATAGTTTCAGGCTAATTGTGTCATGGGGAATAACATACAGTGACTGTAGCATACAGTTGACATACCAACGTATTTTACCTGGAGCAGATTTTTGCAGCTGAACTAATTTAGAAAACAATTCACATTCCTCTATTTTTTATCCCATCGTAGTCCCAACACAGACAATGGCCCATGGCTCTGTGGATTGTGGAGGACAGAGGGGCTTAACCAGGCTTTTATTATCTAACTGTAGGAATGTCTTTGATCTTATAATCAGCTGTGCTGGATGCCTTCAGTTTATTAGCAGTAAGAACCTTATTACTTGAACCTCATTAACTGTAATTTAAAGTGCTAATACCATAGCACATACATGCTAATGCATTCCACTGATCTCTTCTGAGCATTCACCCAAATACAACCCCCCTCTCCTCTTGACTCTATACCAATCTTTCTCTCTTTTTTCGTCTATACTGCGTGGAGGCAAGGGAGATTGTTACCTCTGCACCATTCATGTTTACATATTACATACTGTATGTTATGATGGTGATTTGGAAAATAACTAGCCTGAATACCAGTTGGGATCACTGGTCTCGCTAGCTGCTAACAATTCTGGCATTGCTCCCCAACAGCTGAGATTTGCATATTTAGCCTGCATTTGTTTTCAGACTGGCTACTGACCATGTGGTAATTTTGTAAGGAGGGTATAGCAATTATCAGGATCTGAGTAACTCAGGGCGATATTTGAAATAGAAAATGATTGCCTTTTTATTGGCCATTGCCTGAAGAAATATCATCCAATGAGCCGAAGCTCCGCCTATCAGGGGAATCAAGAACAACTGTACTGTACATGATGCCAGGTTTGTTGAAAGGCAGGAAGTCCAGAGGAAAGTGGATGAATGCTAAAACGGCTGTTATTCAGGCTAGTAACTAGATAACTAACCGAAGGGTTTCCCCAAACTTTAGCGTGAACTTCATAATTGGGTGAGTATTAGTTCTATTACGGATGCAGCAGAGGTGATTTATGTCTTGTAATGGCGTCATTTCGTTACATTACAAAATGCTTGTGTTGTGCAGGGGGATGAGGTAGAAGACCTCCCCGGGGAACAAGTGAGCGAAGAGCAGTTCACAGATGAACATGGAAACATCGTCACAAAGAAGGTTAGCCGCACCTGCATGTCTTAACACAGTATTCCTGACCCACGGTCCGCTTGGTGTTTTCTGTGTACTATCATACAGCACCTCTTCAGAGAACTGATTATTATATATTATAATAATCATTCCAAACTTCACAGCCTGGGAGTATGTCTGTATGACAACATCTCCGCTATTGGATATTGTGAAGTGTGAGGTGGGCAGTGGTTTCTTGTGAGCATAACTCATTATCGTTGTCTAGCCCTGTGTGAACCATCAAACATCTATCAATATGTAAAGTCCATTGCTTTTCTTTTTCACCCTTTTCCCTCACCAAATCTCACGTCTTTCTGTCTTCTCCCCCACTTATCATCTACCATTCTCTCCCACCTTCCTGTCTGTGTGTGTGTGTGTGTGTGTGTGTGTGTGTGTGTGTGTGCGTGTGTCAACGTGGTAGATTGTCCGGAAGGTTGTGCGCAGAGGGAAGGGTTCGGGTGAGGAGGGGGTTCAGGAGATGGAGGGCTCTCTGCTGGATGCAAACGAGCTGGAGGTTGATGCTGAGCAGTTTGTCAACTACGCCATCCTGGGCCGGGACAGCAGCAAGGTGGGCTACTGATCTGGCCGGCTGGGGGGTGGGGGACCGTCCCCTGGCTAATGAGTCTTCGCAACACCAGAGGCTTCCCTTAGCTAGGGTGTGCAGGGGGCCGCTCACAACACAAATGGACTGGATCTAACTGGATTATAGCCTCCTGTTTGTTAGAACGCCACTGGATGGGGCCTAATGCAGCAGGGACTGCTCGTATAACTAAACAACTACAGTAGTTCATTAATGTGGTTTTATAAGAAAGGGACTTTGTGCTGCAGTGAACCGAATTACTTACCTCAACCTGCATGAGCCACTGTGTCCCGACAGGCCAGAATAGTTTCGCTTTAGGTTATCTAGGTCCTGTTTCCTGCATCTGCCATTAATCTTCCACGGTAGAGTGACATTTGTGGCTGGTTGAGTGTGTGTGCTTGCTGACCTTCCCTTGTAACATGTCTTTGAAATAAGCTGTTCCCATCCCTGCCATGTTTTCCCATATTTATTGAAGAGGTACAGTACTAATGAGCAACCTTTGTTATTATAGCTTACTCACAACCAGCACTTGCAGTTCACTAGTCCCATAAATAGGTGACATTAGAAATATTCATATTTCTAATATCATGTAAGCCTACAACTCATCTACAACTCATATTTTTGTGTCGGTTGATTAATGTGAATGTATGAATTCTGGTTAATTTGACAGTAATACTATGGTTCATTAGTAATCTCATTGACTGATTCATCTGTCCACTCTGCCTTCATTAAAATGTGCGGTTCTTCAACTGTGACTGTGTGCCTTATCACTCAAACCTGCCGGACTCTGCAAACCAGACCTCGGTCAAATAACACCAGCTATTCTTAGTGTTTTACTTTATCATTTTATTATGTACTGTGATTAAAAGCATCTACAAAATTACCTAAATTAGTACTATGTGCTTTTAGATGGGTGGGGTATGTCGCCACATCAGAGCAAATGAATGGTTAACTGTGTAAAATGTAGACTATTACACTAACATTAATGAACAGAATGTGTTTGTAGAGTTTGTTAAAATATTTTACTATGTCAAGTGCTCAAAATGCCTGAGCTAAAGAGAGAAATAAACAGAGATAGCAGTAATTAGGTAAAGAAATGGCAGGCCTAATGCAAGTACAGTAAATAATTTAACAATCTGCAGGTACACGCTTTGTTATGGGTTTTTTAAATTTCATGGCCCACCCCGTAACCGCTAGGTGCAATTTTACTCAAACACAAACTCTGTGAGTAAATGTTCTGGTGTGTGGCCTATCCCACCCATCTGGGAAGCTGACCATTTATGACAATACATATCTGTAAAGACTATTTAACCCAGGTCTGCTGTGAATCCCCGGTTGGATATTTCTGATGTATTTTCCCTGTTATCTTTTTTTGTCTTTCCATTCCCCTACCCATTCCCAAGTCCTTGCTTAACTGCATATTTTCTGTCTGTATGGTGTCTGTTTTTTTCCCTCTGTTGCCCTACAACTTGTCTCCTTCTCTTGTATCCTTTTCTCTTCATCTACTCCATTGTGCCACAACTTCTTCTATCTTGCTCCCATTTAAATGCTTCATTTCCCTCTGTCCCCACTTGTGTGTGTTTTTATTTTCCTTTTATATTATTATTATTACTATTACTAATACCTTCTACCTCCTCCCTGTTCTCCATCCTTTTCCTTGGCCCTCCTTGCACCTGTCCTGTCCCCTCATGTAGCCGGATATTGTGGATGTGAAGAAGGGTGCTCAGATAGTGAAATGTGCCACTCTGCGGAGAGTAAAGCAGTGAGGCAGGCACAGTGCCGCGTTCCCGCAGGTACGGGACTGCCCCACAGCGCCTCGTCTGACCTGTGGGCTTCACCATTTAATCCCGTCTCTCTGGATTAAATGTAGCTAGATGTGCCCTTTCAGTACTAATGACATTAAATGTGACGCTAGCACAGCCAAAGCACATTTGATCATATCTATTCGCAATATAACCAGTTGAAACTACACATTCTAAAACTGTTTGCCAGTGATTTCAAATTGCAGAAAGGTTTTTATTTAATTCAATTTTTAATTTTAATTTTAATTTTAGAAAGGTACTTTTTAGTAGTAGAAGTACAAGCTAGTACATATCACGAAATCCATAAGCCTAATACATATGTTACCAAACTAGCCATAATTTTGAGTAAGGTACACTCCATGATTGCATTACAGCTAGAACAACATTTTTAACTTTTACTGTGCACTGGAAGACTCAGAAACATTACAATTTACAAAAAATACAGTAGAATTCTAATCCTGCAGCTAACAACCGTCTCTATCTGAAGTTCATGATTTTCTTTGGTTAAATGCTTTGTCATGGTAAAATGGATAACAAGCTTGAGTTGTTCTTGTGACCGTCGTGTAAACCACGATAGGCCAAACAAAATCAGCTTGCATGTTATTACAATCTGACAAAATTTGCATTGGTCTGCTAAGAGTTTTATTTTCTCAAGGTTTAAGCTGCTAAGCCAGTTGTCCTTTGAAATGAAACCTATCTGAAGCAACTGTTAGTGTGTGTGTGTGTGTGTGTGTGTGTGTGTGTGTGTGTGTGTGTGTGTGTGTGTGTGTGTGTGTGTGGACCCTTTCTAACTTCAAGGACGTGACATTGCTCAGATGACTGACATTTAACCCACACACTACCGAATGCCAACCATCTGTAAGACACATTTTGTCTTATTAATGGCTCAGAATGTTTATACTGTTGCCCAGCTCCTTAAAAACATGGCTTTCCAAATTGAGAAATGAAATGAGAGGCAGTGTATTTGAGCTGTAAAACATCTTCACCCTAATCAAGTCAGTTTAATGGGAGAAACAGATTAACCATTTCAGCCCAGGGCATTTCTAAAATATTTGGGGTGTTTGTATTGGGTTGGTATATTACGGTACAGCTATGGTTAAAATAGTCTTAAAGGGACACTCCTTGGTTTGTGTAAGGAATTTCTCTTGTGGTTAAACCCAGTGTTAAATAAACCGCGTACACTTCCATGCACCACTGTGTTTAAAACATACATTTTAAGGTGGGGTGCAATTTTCTTCTGGTTCTGGGTGCGCTATAAGAAAATCGAAGTGTGTGCCAACTTGCATGGAAGCCCCTCATGTTTGTTTGTTTTTTTCTAATGTATATTTTCCCATAATCTCTCTCTTTCCACAGGCTTCAATGCCCTCACCCACATCACCCTACTTGGACACATGACCGCCAGCAGGTGGCAGGAGAACGACCCACCAGAAAGGCAGAAAAAGAGAGAAAACAGCAACAGAAAACCAACTCATCGATAACAACCACCTTGACAATGCTGACTATCTGAAGGATTTGAATTTACTTATAGTTTTTCTTAACTTTTTTTTATGATTAAAGAAACAGTCCAAAACATCTATTACTAGGATAGAAGCATGATTTCGTATAAAACAAAAACAAACAAGAAAAAAAAAATATTAGCAACCAAAACATGCTTCTTGTTATCTGTATGAGCATGAGTGATTGCTGCCGCATGGCCTGTCTTTAACTACAGTACTGAGGGAATATAGGGGCGGGTTTAGTGTGGGGAAGGGAAGGCGTTTTACTCCTTTACGGAACGGGCATGCAATGTATGTGTAGGCCAATCACTGGTCCAGTCTTTACACAGACAAGAATAGGATTGTCTGTCCAATTTAAAAAAAGAGGCGACTGTAATCTCTAGGCAACAATCCCCCACCTCTCCGCCACAGTCTCACAGCAAAGAGCCTCACTAAATAGCTCCAAATCACAACTGTCCCAGTGCTCAAAGTCTAGTAAGAGACACTATCACCCGAGGAAGCTGGTGTTGTACATAATACTGTGTGCACTAAAGTGCTATACGTGACTGTGTTATGTTTGTGTTGTTTATGTTTATCGAACCCTATGCGATGCCAATGATGCTGCTGTTTCAAAACATAAGGTGTTTTTTCCTGTTTGGTTTGTTCAATCTAAGCCTATATATTATTCTATATATCTTACAACCTTCGTGGGTGCGAGAACAAACAAATCAAACTGTTGTGTCGCTCTGCCTGTTTTATCTGTTGGGTTCTTTGTGTGTCCAGTTGTTTGTTGATTTGTGCTTTTCATGTGTTTCCACCCTTTGCTTCTGACATGTCACAGTTTAGAGGGCACGACTAGGTGTGGCTATTTATGAAGGCTCTATGATTATTGTGGGGCGTGTGATGTACCTGCCTCCTCAACCTTCCCTCACAGGGGTGTCCTTGTTTGGAGAATGACATTCTTTATATACCTTAAGATATCTATATGGATATCTTAAAGAATCCCCTGAAATCCACCTGCTCCCCTCGGAGTGTACGTTATGTTTGTGGAGATGATCAAATCAAAATACCAATACCTATGTTCGCCTCTCCCCCACTCCTCTCCAGTCAGAGTAGATGTAGCAGGTCCGTGGTCCTCCACAAGAGGGCACTTTATTATAGTAGCAGTGTCTGTTGGACCATCTTGCACTCACTGCGTAGCATCCAATATCATTACCGATGAGGAAAGTATACAGACACCTCCAGTAGATGTCAGTTGATAAGGGCACAGCAACTGACTCGCCGCTAATGATGTAGCACTGGTTGACTGGGTGAAGGCAAGAGTTGGACAGAGGAAAGGGATGTGCGATGGATGTGTTGATCTTGGATGTTTGTTTTCTTGGCAACTCTCTGGAAGGCAGTAAAGGCAGCCAGTCACCAATCACTGTGAAGAGAAACTGTAATACTGACCCCATAACTGTGAGCCCGAGAAACCCCTAGCTAGCTCTCGTCTCACTCCCCACTTTCCTTACTGACGTGTCTCTTTCATGATTTACTGTCTTAACTTCAGAAGAAGCAATAACACAAACAATAGATTGTGTGTGGGGGGTGAGTATGTTAGTATGTATTGGTGTGTCTGTGAATGTGTGTGTGTGTGCACACAAGCTTGTGCGTGTCATGTTGTCATCATAGTTCATATTTTCCCTATGCTTGGGCTTCCAATTAAATCCTAGCTTTACGGTTAACTCCAACCAGATGATGTCAAAATAATAGTATTCCATATTTTACCACCTTGCATATTTGGAAAAGAAAATCCTTTTAGTTTTTAAACAACATGTTTAAGGGGATTATAAATGTAGGCTAGAGTAGAACTTCATACCAGCCATTCTATTTGTTTAATGCTAAGTGGCCAATGTTTCTGTTTGTGCTACTCATCAGGGGAATGTAGATACATGTCTGATAATCGTTTATTTAAGCCTTAAAGACATTCATAATCACCTTGAAAGATATTCTCATGTGTGTGTGTGTGTGTTTGCGTGCGTGCTCTGGTCTTTTACTTATTCATGTAAGGTATTGGGACATGGCAAATTCATCATTATATCACAGGGAATAATAATACAAAGTGAACTTTACAAATCACACTTTTATTGATGATTTACCTCATTTTATGAATTAATGCATACATCGCTTCATATCTTTTTCCTCACAATATAAATGCTAGATCTTAGAGAGATCTGCAATAAACACATGCCTACAAATGTTAGACATAAGGTCTTGATATATAGCCTACGTATGTGTTCTGTGGTTTAGTAGATGATAGGCTATTTTTTTTCTGTTACCTCAACTCACAAACATCATCTATGACTCCATTGAGAATTTATTTAAAACATACGTGTATGTATGCTTAACACGAATCACTCATGCACGGTAATGGGGAAAAGGTAAAAACGATTTGTGACATTTTAATATGTGTCGTATCATCATAGATTATTTTCATTTAAAATCCCTTACTGATATGAAACAATGTTTGGTCAAAAATAAATAAGAGTGCAGTACATGAATGAACACACTGCTGAGGACCAGACCAGACAGGGAGGAGGTCTGACAAAATGTCAATAAGGGAATAGTTTGACCTTCAGCAAGGTCAGGATGCTACTATGGGGCGACTTGGTGGCTTCAGTGGCTACACTTTCAAGATGACAAGCATTTGTCCTCAACACAGCCCACCCCGAAATCTATTGCTGCCCCAAATAAGAGCCAGTTCTAAGGCTTCCATATGGCGACGCGTGGGATAGAGGAGTCCATTTAAGTGCAAGAAGAGGGAGGGAACTAACGTCAAAAAATGGAAATCCCTGCACTTAGGGACTACTGAAACGATGACATGCACTAAGTTCATGCAAAAATATAAACTGTTGCAAAAAACTAGAGAATAAATGTATATTCCTTTAGAATGGATTGAAGACATTATTATCGCAATAGCATATTACTCAATACTAAGGAATGCAACTGCGCACATGCACAGAAAATGTTTTTAACATAAAAGGCTATATATATATATATATATATATATATATATATGAAATATATGAATATATATATTTACTTAGAATGCTATGCACCCTTACCTATCAACTGGGATCCTAGTTATGTTATGGATGTACCTTTAGCATCATACAGCTGTAGCTACCAAGAGACTGTTGACTTCTGGGTAATGCCTGCAACCTGAGGAGACATAGGGACCTTGAGGGTATTTTAACGTTTGTTTGCTTTTTTTTATTGTTATGGAGAGTCAATATGAATTAAAAAATATATGTAAAAGCCTTTTAATCAAATGAAATCCAATGACATCTACTGAATTTACCCTGTACACCAGCTCAACATTTACAAAATTAATAAAGAAATGAAATGGTCTTTATGGTTAGTGTGTATGACTTTGTGTGACACGGTCACAGCCACTGATTATATGGTGTAAATAAACATACCAAACAAGTGGCCTGGAGACGAAAGCTTGTCTGTCAAAATGAGCAAATATTTGGAAACTGCTGTAGGCTGAATTTATCACAGCAGGTAGTGAGTTACACAGTATGCCATTAATGTAGCTAAAATAATTCAAATTTAAGATCAGCATATTACTATTATCCTAAAGATCAATATAGTGAGACCCGATGATGACCTTGGCTACATAGAGTATAGAGTTTAGTGCAATTTAGTTTTTAGGGCATTAGTGAAACTTCAATCATGAATCTTTCCAAACTATGTTTTAATTAAACTGTAAATAATATGTAGGCCTATATATTGCTATTTGTTTTTTAAGAGGCCCGCACGAATGTGAAATATCCTCACGCAGAGAAAGCAAAACATGGGCCTTTCCCAGCGATTGCATACAATTCTGCGCCAATAGGGGGCGAAGTAACTCCAGTTTCTGCACCTCGAATGCATTTTCCTGTCCTGTCCTTGTCTGTTGTTTTGTGTGCATGTTGGGTGAGAGTAGAGGAACGCGTGCTCAGGTCCTTTTAACAAAGACCCTGACCACTTTGAGTGTGTATGTTGTAATGTGACAGGATTAGGTATTACTATATATTACTACTTGCACTTTCGAAATAGAGGTATTTATTTTTATTTATCTAAGAGTAGCCATTGTATTGAACCAAAGCAATACCAAAACAACACATACGCTGTGGCTTTGTTGTTTGAAAACAGGATTTCTTTGTTTCACGGTATTTGGTTAACTAGATATAGTTTAAGTAAACAAGGATGTCTGAGAGCTATCAGAAGACCACTGCCAAGGCTATTCCGACCACCAGACTGGTGACCATAAACGACGCGGCGCACATGCCCCACGACTACTCCACTACTCCCGGAGGAACACTATTCAGCACAACCCCTGGTGGTACGCACAACAAACTCTCTATTGGTTGTGAGCTGTGTGTTTTAAATCATGTGTTGTGATCCATTGACATGAAAGTGTTGTGCGGTTACTCAACATTAGCAATGTGTGTGCAAACGAACGCCTGCTGTTGGACTGCACTTTACATAACTGGTTATAGCTCAAGCTAAGGTTAGCTGCCTGCTATTAAGTAGTTGTCATTGCAAAGACCACCTACATTATAAGGGTGGTGGATCAAGTATGTGGTACACGTGTGAGACCGCATATTATCTGTTTATGATATTGATACGTCTACATTTTACAATACCAGATACAATTTGTTATGTACAAGCACGTGGTGACAGTTCAGCTTCCTAGTAAGAGCGGTTGGTATTGGTCAATAAGAAATAAGGTCTATTGATTGGTGGAATTCGACCTATGACAACTTGGTGGAGTTGTCATTAGTTTATTATGTGGTCTGATTTATTACTTGGTATGCAGGCTAAAGGGCCTTTTCTCAAATTGTTAAATGTTTTATGTGATTATTGTCAGCCCAACCTTTACTTCCTACATTATACCTAGGCTACATGCTTCTTCCATATTGTTGTTATGCAACAAGGTTAGATAGTACAATAGTACAGTCATATTGCTTTACTCAACTGTGGATTTAAACCGAGGTACCCACAGAGGACCACTGACGATTCCCTCAGCGCTCGCATGTCACATGACAGGATTGCCTCAACCCCAGGAGCCTGCCTTGCCTCGATTTGTTAAGATAAAAATAGTTAAGCTTTGCCTGTTGAGTTCCCTGTTTGCTAACTCTTTCCCGTAAAAGGTACCAGGATTATCTATGACAGAAAGTTCCTGCTAGAGTGTCGCAGCTCCCCCGTGGCTAAGACTCCTCCATTAGGTCTGCCTAACATTCCAGGGGTGACCAGTCCCAAAGATATCAAAGAGAAGGCCCATAACGGAAAGCCCCTGAACAACAACGTCATCACTACTGCTGATAACAAGACTGGTAAGTTAATGTGCGCTTTCCAGTCAATACCTGTTTGTGTGCGGAATTGCCCTTGTGGTTGAAACTGGTGTTACAACTCTGACAGTGTATGACCCTCCCACACCTGCTTGATAAGTGAGCTCGCTACCCCTCCCCCCACAGTCACACGCCTTGCGTGCGCAGTTGTGTTTCAAACATAAACAGTGAAATGTGTGGGGGTCTGCACAATCAAAAAGTGTACCTATAAGAGATTTTTGAGGCACATTAAGCTTTAATTTTTCTATATTTATATTGAGCTTTTTATGTATTTTCAAGGTGATGATGCACAGTTTGAAATGGACATCTAGGTGATACTGGAGTGGGCATCAAAAACCAACTACTGTATTACCAGCATTCTGAAGTAGAAGAAAGGTTCGGGAAAACACTGCCATGGCCCTTTCCACCAAATGGAGGCTCCACTCCAATATTTTCAGTGCCCCCGTTCTTTTGGAAATGTCGGTAATAATCACATCAGCCTAAGAACCCCAAGATGGGCTTTTCTACCTAAATATTATTATTATCACCACACACACGTGATAATGTGTGCCTTGATTTAATGGTTATGTTAAAATCGATCCCTGAAGGTCATTTGGATGTCTGATTATTTCTATTTTCAAATATTGCCTTGAAAACTGATTACTGTATCATTTGTTGGTCGTGATCTTTTGAAAGATTGCTTACCTTAAGTGTCGTACACAGAATGTACAATTTTGTTAAATTTTGAAACAAAAAGATTTCCATGTGGTTTGTACCGTGACAAAGCATTAAAGCAAAGTACAACTGTTTCTCATGTATTTTTTAGTCAGGCTTGTCTGGGCCATTCTCAACTGTCATCTAAGCTAAACTAGCCGCAGAAGTGGTTAGTGTGCTCTTTAACACTTGTGAAACCATGACAGAATATTTTTCTAAAAATTCAATACCTGTTTTTGGGTATTTTTGATTAATCTCCTAAACTTACATCACTTTATATAGTGCTCTAGTGTGGCACAAGCCACATCAGTGGAATTCCTAAGGCAGATTTCTGGCCTCTGATAAACATAGTCAGTGTCCCTGGCAAAGAGGTCAATACACAATTACACATAGTAGGGGCTAGGAAGAAGTCGCTTCCTCATAGCCAGATAGTAAATGTCATGGTGCAATTCTTTACTGTCCACTTCCAGTACTGGCATATGTAGCCCATATATCAACTCGACAAATGTGTACTGGGTCTTCACCAATGTGTAGTCAGATAATCAAGTGGCCCTGTGTACTTTTACATTGGTATAAATGCTGTCAAATCAATATGGAAAGCACAGAATTAAGCAAAACTGTTTTTTCAGACTGAAAGTACAATAGGTTGGTTTACAGTCTAGCACTTTTTAGGAATTGTGACTTGAATGTCAAACATTCTTGCAGAACAAGAACTTCTGCTTCCCCTGGAAACAAGTTCTGATAAATTGAACACAATGTCACTTTGCATAATATTAAATTAGACATTATTAATAGGCCTGTTTACAGCAGTATTGGTGTAAATAATAAACACTAATATTTAGCATTCATCTCTGTAAAGTAAGTCCAACTGCCTGACAACCATGGTAGCAGACCGGGTTATGGGGTTGTCCATTTAACTGTTTGTGTGAGATCTGACACATTATTTAGAGGTCATGACATCTAGCTTGTTGTCTACTGAACTGACACTGTCTAGGTGCATACAGGCTATATAGCTATAAACTTGAATGGGCCTAAATAATCAATGACATATCAGATATTAATATTAATGTGAGGTGTTAAGGGGAAAAGTTATTTGGTTATACTTTTAGTTACAGAGGCCTCTCATAAGAACAATAGGATCAACATATCTAATGAGAGAAATCAACTGTCTGTGTACAGTGCGCAAGTGTGAGGTGTAGACTGAAACCCTGCCTTCACAGTGGCTTCCAGACGTATACTTGAGAGCTTGGGGTTTAAATCACCCTCGTCACCTCTTCTTCCTGGCACCCCCCTAACATAAACAAGTGCTACTGCTTTTCTCTGCTCCATCTCTGTCTCATGCAGTATTCCTGTTTGTGTGTGTTTGTTTCACTCTGCCTGCCTGTTTGATCACAATCAACAAAGCAGTGGTCTGGCTGAGCCTTTCTGAGAAAGCACTAATGACCTGTAATGATACGTGTACAATAAACAGCCCAGTATAAACAAAGATGTGGATTAGAGGTGAGGGCAAATACCCTAAAAGCTAATAACCCCTCCAGGAACTCATGTATATTCGGTGGTCAAATTAACATTAGCATATCAGTTGTTAGTGTTCAAATTTTTTGACTCATTACAACAAATCACATTATTGTTGATGTAACTTCATTTCTATTTCTATCAAATACAAAGGTTAAAGGTGATGCTTTCAGTTTCAGCTTAACTAAAATCACTCAAATTATGCAAGTTTTTTAGTGATTGGGAAAATCCCAACCAGTAAATAAACAGGAATTGAAAATATCCAAGATAAGATAAAATAAATAGCATACATCATATTTCATATCAGAATAAAATGTTTTAATATATCTTTTACAATGTATGTACAAAATATACATTCAAATATAGTATAAATATATGAAAGGAAATTACATTTACATGATTAAGCAGTAGGGAGGATTTTAAATCATAAGGTGTCATTTCTTTTCTTTTGTGTTCCCATTTTCTTGTTTTTCCGAAGACAGAAAATTGATTCAACTGACACCAGTTTGTTTTTTTACATTAGTCATGTTATACTGTTTTAGTAGTTGCTCTTGTGGCCGAAGCGATACCAGCAAGACAAGCGATTTTATATCAGTGGCATCCGCATTCTTCAACAACCATGTCTTCATGATGCCTAAGAACCATGTCATCACTCTCATAGTAGAGCATGGACAGCGGGCTGAGGCGTGTTGGCACACAGGAGGGGCAAGACACTCTCTCTGGATGGTGAAGTCTCAGAAGGCTCTGGAAAACAGATAAGGGTAAGTGAGCTACTATGCACAATACAGTATACAGTCATCGTGCAATGGCTTTTTAAAGAGTGCACAGGCTTAAAAACAAGCAACAACTCTTAATCTTACCTGCATGTATGCATGGTTGGTAGGCTGGAAGGATTCGTCCACCGGCGTAGGGCACTCTCCTTCACAGCGATACGCGTTGTAGCGCTTAGGGTGCACGATCCACTCATCCCAGCCAATTTGGTCAAAGTCCACCCACATATCTACTCTGCGGCACAGGGGCCGTTGGATGGCTTCTGGGGGTGATCCGGTGGCCCCAGTCCCACTTGCCATTGGCGTCCTGTCCATCCGGTTCCTCTTGTGGCGCCGACCTTGAACGTCACTGCTGACCCTGTCCATGAGGACGTGCTTGGAGTGCTCCACAGTGTGGATGAGACTGTGTGCTCTGTGGCCTTCCTGGGGCAGCTTCTGTCTGGAGAAGACGACCATCATGACCCGGTCCACAGTCGGATAGTGCCTCCTCCTTGGCCTCCCCGCCAGATGCTTGAGGTGGGACTTGCTTGCCACTGCTCCATCATCCCCACTCCCGTGGTCGGCCTCCACTACTTGCTCCACTGCAGCCTCTTGGCCCGCCACTCCATCTCCCTGGTAGAGCCTGTATTTCAGGAGTGCAGTCACATTGAAAACCTTCCAGGAAGAGTTTGTGCCGCTAGGTGATGCGCCGAAACGTCCCAAAAAAAGGCGTTCCTCTTGGCACCCCATACGGTCCAACTTGCAGTTCGGCTTCAGGGAGTGATATATGTCCACAGTGACGTGCTTAGAGGCAGAAAATACTGGCAGTTTGATCCTGAGCTCCGCCAACTGGACGAGATCACTAGCAGCGATGGACGACATGTCAAAAGTAACTGTCCATCTTTCTCCAACTTGATGGCAATCTGAAAATACAGAACAAGAAACATTAAAAGGCATGACAGTGGCGATATAATCCAGCATTCCAGGCAAACCAGATTCCTGGACAAATGTGAAAACACTCCATTGGGAGGGTGGACAGGACAGGATGTGTATTGAACCCCCCTGTGCAAAGACGTCTGAGGGGCTAATACACACACGCTCTCACATAAAACAGAGAAAGCCTTTAAAGTCGAATAAGCATTTTGACACTTGTGGGTTGTAAAAAGGGAGGGTCAGATAACACAGATAAGGCCCCAAGCAAGAGCAGCGGAGAAGACTATAGGGGAAAAAATAACACTCTCCAATTGGGTCATTGTGTGGCATAATGAATTTATACCATTCCACATAGATGAAAAAATAACCTAATAATCTGTAGATGTATAATACGTAATGTAAATGATATACATTCTACATGAATAATTCCTAAGAAGAATACAATGCAGTGTTTCAAAATGTTGCACGATGTGACTCACCTTTTGCCATCAGACTCAGAATGGAGTCAGAGTTGCGCGGTGAGGGCTTGTCATTGCGTGTATTGGGATCCACAGCTATGGACGAAGACGCAGGCCTGTCTGCGGTCCAGAAAGAGCGGTATAGCTGCATCATGTATAGAGGGTATTTGTTGCCATGGTGAGACGATGTATTCACATTTCCTGAAGGGGTCTGGAGGCCTCCGTGATGCCTGTGCTCCCACTTGCAGTGGACAACCTTGATAGCACAAACGTAGAGGGTGCAGAAATATACCAGCGCTCTAACTTCCATTTCACCACAAAGTGTACCAGCTCACTTAAAACAGAGAGTGAGAGGAAAAGCCTGCGGTGATCTCCTTCCTCCAGCAGGACACAGACTGAAATGATGCTGTGAGCAAACGGGACTACAGGCTGGCCCCTTTATAGTGGACAGCTGCCCTTTGATGACCCACGACTACTCCAGGCATCTGAACAGCCCCTCTGATCCCCACAGCAGATCACAGGGGGGGGGGAAGAAAAGCAACGTTTAGCCAAGGTCATTGTCTTGTCAAACTCTGGGCTTTTTATATTCATTTAGGATTTTAATCCTTTTGAAATGCACACATTGACTAACAAAACAACTAACACATTTCAGACATTACCTCACATGTTTGGTAATGAGGGAAAGTGGTATTTTACAAATAATAAATAGTGAAACTAAGGCGATGTGATGTAAATAGATTCCCCAAAGACGTAAGATGGTTGTGTTTATTTTTATTAACAGTCTCTGATATGTCTGAATGGCCATGAATGAAAATATTCAGACCTGGCTACAGTACTTGCATATAAAAGTTATATACATTTAAAATGTACAGTAAATAGTAAGATGTTAACAGTTTTTGTCCAACTGTATGGTTGGAACATTATTAACCAGGGCACAATGCTAAAAGTCACAAAAAGGTCCCCGTCACTACATATTGTATGATAAAACTTAATGTATGTAAACATTTGACTACTTACAGCAACTCAAATTCAAACAGCAGCCAAAGTAAAATATTCTAGCGGGTAAAACAAGATGTAATTGGAATTGTGAACCCCAATATTGAATAAATGCAATCAAACATGCTATGTCAAAAACAGTATGGTCCCATACAGTGGTGGTGTTGTAAAATAGTCTTGTTATTATGAATTTTATCAAAAGAAAAAAAGGCTAATTCTTTATACAGCTTTCACATAATAGTTCACAGACTAGTCACATTGTGATACTGTATGAATCTCTAGTGAGATCTTCTCATAATTGCTTGAAGAAATCCTTCACCTGTGTGTAAAGCAAAAGGCCACAATAGATGAGGAACACGAAACCAATCCAACAGAACAGACATTATGCACAGATTAGCATGGACAATTCACTAGATCAAAGACACCACTCAGTGGATGACATAGGAATTTAACGAGAATATTCAGACTATGCCCTCCTGTGGCCAACTCTGTCATTGCACCTTTTAATCTGACCAACACAAATCCAGTACATACCTTTATTATGAATTCATTTCGCACATCCAGATTGCTCTCAAATTCGACACTGGCATCTAATTCCAATACAGGTACATGCTTCAACTTCTCAAAATGTATCCTGAAAAGACAGATCAATCATAATATCAACGACATAATTGAAAATAATAATTAATAAAATACAATAAACATTACAGATTTTAAAGAAAGTGGTAATATTTGTACCAATCAGTAGCAGATCACAATTGGACAGATCTAATCTGTCTACAGTTAAATTAACTATCTCGAGACTTGAACAGCCAGACCTCAAAAGGTCGTATGGTTTAATGTCCAGTCTCGTATGTACTCACTTAGTGCTCTTTTCAATAAGCCACTTTTCATGTTGTGTGTGAAGTTTTTCCAAGTAGTCCATTTCAACTTCTTTCTCCTCCGCTCTCCCACGACGGGCCAAGCGCTCCATGCATATCTGAGAGAAATCCAGAAACACGATATACGAGACTGACATAGCCAATGTTAAACAGTAGACCATGAGAATAAGGCACATAACTGAATCTACTCATTACAACAATTGGTTAATATGAGCTGCAGTTAAGTGGACTCTGCTCTCTCTGTGTGTGTGTGTGTGTGTGTGTGCGTGCGGGTGTGTGTGCGCGCACCTGGGGCGGGGCCCTGAGGTAGATAATGCCTTCCAACTCCACTTGTCTTCCAAACTGCTCCACCAGGAATGAGTGCCAGTTTTGGTAAACGGCCCACTCTGTGGGGTTGATGCAGCCCAGCTCAAACATGTTCAAGGCAAAGATGTATCTGGGGGAGAAACATAGACTGTATAAGTAAGTGGACAAACCCTCCATGACGTCACCCATAGGTTTCCTGAAGAACAGGTTTGAAGCTCCAAGTGTGCTGGCCCTGGCTGTCGCCATCTTGGCAGTGTCTGACTCCCGCCTAACTCCCGGCTATATATAATGGATGGATATATTGATGGCTTAATATAATTTCAATTGATGAGTTATATAGAAATTCACCCCCCCATACAGTTGTCATGAATGAGGAAACTAGCTATAGATACCAAAACCATTTTTTGTACCAGGCTGTAAACAGGTTTATTTCTGCTGTAAAGTTGGACATTTTAACATGGGGATCTATGGGGATTAGAGGAACTGCAGATTTTGGCACTTCAACGTTGGATTCATTTTTCAGCACTGGAGGTTGCCGCTTGGGGAGAAACCATAGTCATAGTGAATGTATATGGCCTACCACAAAAGCATGTGTACACTGTAACAACTACTGTCCTAGTAGCTACAAACAAAGGGCACTTCCCAGTCAGGCTGGAGATACAATATAATGTTTGTAGCTTTTTTTCCTCTGACATATCCTCCATTTCTAACCTGTCACTGTAGATGGAGCGCTCAAATATCTGGGTGGGATTTCCCTCTGACACGAGCAGACGTGCTAGAGGCGGCTGCAGTTGTGTTCTCATGCGGCTCATGCAGGAATAGGTCTGGAAAGTGTAAGACCAGCGCGGGGGGTCCTGGTACATCATTTGTAGCAGGTTGCTGACTGTGTGCCCTGGAGAAGTGCCCGTCTGAAGATACAAAATCATTAGCAATAAGAGACAACGGTGATGGTTAAATTGTTCCTTAAACACTTATTTGGTGATAAGGGAATATACACACCTTGGACGTCGAATTCTCTATGTTCTGCCACTGGGTGACTGGTTCTTGGACCACCTCCCAGTCCTGGTTAGCTGACTGCAGAAGTCTCGCAAAGGTCGACTTTCCAACAGCTGATGTTTGAACAGCACAAAACACATGTGTTTAGATGTTGTCACAAAATCAAATAAAATTGTAATGTTATTTACCGAAGCTGATCTTACCAATGTTGCCCTCAATTGAGACCCTTTTCACCCGTGCTAATCCATCTTCACTTGATGGTGTGCTTAGTTTACATCTTGGTGAGCTTGAAAAACTCTTCTTAGATGCCTTGCTGGTCATTTTACTTACATTAACGTTAGTTCCGTTGACTGAGAGTTGGGACCAAATGGACCTGCGGCTTATCTCTGGTACGTTATGCTGAGAGCCAATGCACCGTATCGAATGGGTTTTACATTTAAAAACCCAACTGAATACCACGAATCGGAATGAACTCATAATGTCTGTTTTTGGAGCATCACGTTGTCAAGAGTTAAATGTCAAGTAGCTATGCTAACTTAGCCTCTCCATATTTTACGCTACAATATGAAAAATACACCCACGTCAATCAGAAAAATATTTGCCGTTTGATTAGATATGCCTATACAGTACCGTAACTGTGATAGGTTAAAGCTTTAGTTAAAGTTTAGCATATTATATCCGGGCGGCTTCCTGCTTGACATGCAATGCAATTTTTATGCAATTTTTACTTCCGGAACCACACTGTTGAGCTCTATGGAGCGCTTCTTCTTGAATTTAATCCTTCTCATAGTGTTTATATTCTTCAAAATAGTATATAGCCATGATTCATGTCGTAGCTGGTTGGATTGGTTCAAGGCTTAAAACTCTTTATAAAAATGGAGAAAATGAAAGGGAAATTTACTTCCGGAACCAGAGCCCTTAAAAAAGTGGGCGGTCACTGTTGAGCTGTTGAGTAAGTGTCGCTTCAAACGTGGGCCTCTGATTGGTCCCAATACAATATGTGATTCAAAACTACAATTCCCAGCAGCACAGCGTTTACACCTGATTAATCATGTGAACAGCCAGAGACGTGCTAGTAACCATTAATCGGTGTGTTGTCAGGTCTTTCTCTCTGAAGACGTTTGAGAAGGAGGGTAGCAATGTGCACCAGGTACGTTTCCCTCTAATTTCACCTGGCTGCAGCGCGTGCATTTAGTATTTGGCATTTGAGCAGATGGTTATATGTTAGATGTGCACTTGAGATCGGGTTACCTTAGTTTAGTTTAACCAAGTAATTTGAAACATCGTTGGTTTAACTAGCTAACACGATACGATTTGTATGAACTATATAGCACATATAGTTGGATTATTACTACACCTAGCTGTCGTGTCCTCGTAGTTTTGTGATCATTAGGTCCTTGGATTTTGCCAAACCTGTTTATAAGCTTGAGTTATCATAGTTTAGTCTCCTTTATCCAGCCTATATAGTTTTTCCTTCTTCTGTCATGCTAAAATCTAAATAAAATCACTGAACAGGAGTTAGGGAGTGCGTTTTAGGAAGTTTATGTTCACTCTGCCTACATTTTTTTTCTTGCTTTCACTTCTTGCTTTCACTCGCTCACTCTACTTTTACTGTAGTAGCATGCAAAGGGCAATATCAAAGTTTGATTTTTGTGTCTAACAAAACTGTGTAACTATGTAACAATGCCTATGTGAAAACTCCACCTCCAGTTCAAAGTTTGACAGTCCTTCACTGAGGCAAGTTAAAGAGACCTAATGGAGCCCTCAGGGTTCCAGACTTTGACCAAGTACTTCTGTTATCACTTACCCTGTAGTGTAAAACAGAAGGATAGAGATATGTCTACTTTGTGTTGTCAGAGTTTGCTGTGGCAAACACATAAACAAAACCCTATTGACTATTGAAGAAAATAATGCTTTATGCATTTCTCCACTTAGCATGCAACCCATTGAGTGGACCACTGACTGCAAGAACCAGAAGTGAGTATTAAGAGGGGGGAAAAAGTGCTTCCTCTTCAGCCAGTTTTGTTCTTTGTTCTTTTTGCAAATATTTTCTATGTATGTCACCTACAGTTTCGATGGAATCGTTTTGGTGACCCAGAGCCAGGACACACTGCCCCCGCAGCTGGAATGTCTGAAAGCGCCTTTGCAGGACTACAGCGTTGTAGGACCATTTAGAATAGTTATTTATCTCAATGGTTTTTTTTTAATTGCAAAGCATGCACTGCTGTTTATGGGCACTGTTTACATTATCTCTTCTCACCCTGTGTGTGTGTGTGTGTGTGTGTGTGTGTAGGTGGACAGTGGTCTGCGAGAAGAGGTGGTGCTTATTAAGGTCCCTGGTCTCCCTGGTAACCGGCTGGTGTTTGCCTCCACTGGCCCGGTAAACCGTGACTATGATGATGTCCGGCGCTTCAGCGATGCTGCTGTCAATGGCATCAAGCGGTCAGTATTATAATCCCATTAATTTAGCGTGTTGTGTGCAAAGTATAGCAAAATATATTTAAATTTGAATATATTCACTTTCTTTAGTTTCATTGTTGTATCTATTCAGGGCCATGAAAGCAGGCATGCAGCGCCCCTTGCTGGTATGCCCTCCTCACAGCGACTACGAGAAAAGCACTCTGGTGGCTGTTCTCGGGGCCCTTCATGCTCTATACATGGTGAGATCTGTTTTCTTGCAAGTCTCTATACAGGCTATGTACCTTGCACTGGCTGACGTTTTCCCTTTTGTACCCACAAAAGCCTCTTGAAGTGAGAGAGGCCAATGTGAAGTCCAGCCCATACAAGGTGTGTGTTCTGGGCCTGTGGGTGGCAGAGGATACTCGAGGACAAAATCTGGTGAATCTGGCCAATGCTCTGGAGAGTGGGAGGTGAGCGCAACATCCAATTTCACACCTAAATTACATACATACA
>JAOEHI010000024.1:2054831-2082025 GCA_025447815.1 Percopsis transmontana
CCCCCCCCCCCCCCCCCCCCCCCCCCCCCCCCCCCCCCCCCCCCCCCCCCCCCCCCCCCCCCCCCCCCCAAACACAACCGGAACTGATTTCCTTTGTCCATTACAGCAACTAGTAGAGAAATGGAAAAATCGGCTTGTCAAACACTTATTTGCCATGTGTCATAACAGCCACTAGAAGGCCGGCAGCTTTGAAAAAAATAACAAAAAAACCATGAAAAATAAAATGTATAAAATAAAAACATACCAGGCTATCCAGTCCTCCCCCGAGGAGGTCCATGGCCCCCAACTGCATGCCCACAGTGGGGGGTGGTGGTCCGGTGGTGGTAGGCGGTGTCAGGTCCAGATTGAGCAGGTCTCCAAGGAGGTCTCCCTGGGATGGGATGACAGCAGGCGGGGCCTCAGTGATCCCTACAGCAGCGGTCGTGTCTGGGCTTTCTGCACTCTCCCCACTAGCAGACAAAACCGTCAGCGAAAAGAAAAAGGAGGTGAAGAGTTTATTAAAAAAAAAAAAAAAAAAGTCCCCCAAGAAGGCTTTATCTTTGTCAGGTGCTCAGCTTAGGGTTGACATTTTTAAATCTACCGATTTATTTTTAATGCTGGGAAGAATTTGATTCAATTAGCCGAGGATCGTGTGAACATTTCCCTAATAAATGAAGCTAAACCCTTTCAATAGAATTTCTCTCATATATAAATTAAATGTGAATAAAATGAACTATGTGCAGTTAACGAGAAAATATACTCAGTGTTGGGAGAGAAGGAAAACTGTTGTTTTATGACTAGTATATGAATGCAGCACCTTTAGGACAGACTATTTAAGATCCAAGTCACCTTGAGTAAATCATGCCTTCTGATTGGATAAGTCCAGTGTAGAGAAACGTAAATAAACAAATACAGTGAATGATGGTATTGTGCATGACTCACGATCCAGTACGGGCAGGGAGCCTCTTGTGCTGCACCCCGCGGCTGCCCTCCACAAAGGCACTGGGGGGCTTATGGTAGACAGAAGCCAGGGTACCGATGTGGCAGATCAGCTCCTCGAGCAGGGTGGGCTCAATCAGGTCCGTCTCCTCAGAGATCAGGGGCTTCTCGGCCAGAACAACCTCTTTAGCAGCCACAGGGTCCGTGGAGAGCAGGCGCCAGTAGATGTAGCCGCGGTCCCTCAGGTCCGGGTTGTCAGAGTCCTTAAATGGAGATTGAAACGTGTGTTGATAAAACTGACAACTTCCATTCATTCATTGTAAAGCGCTATTTTTTGTGTGCACTGCAAAAATCTTTATATTCATATTTCCAATTCATTTCCTTAGTGTCATACAAACATGGATACTGATACTGGTAAATTGTGGACAGTTTCTTGTCGTGCCTTTAATCCTAGGCTGTGTCTTGGCCCTGATATCAGAGGTGTTAGCAGTTAAGGACTTGGCTTTAGAGAAGTGCTAGCGTTTAGATAAAGAATAAAGGCACTATAAAATGTGTTCAGTTCAAGTTTGGCAACATCTCCATAAGTAAAATAAAGCAATACTTCACTTGATATGCACCCAGAAAACCTTTAACACAGGGAACACATGAGAATATAAGAGGCTTTTATAATAGATTCTAGTAATGCAAAAGAAAAAATATCAATTATTTATTAGTTCTTAATCGCAGCACACAGCTTCCTTCAAACCAATCTGCTACACAATAATTCCCTTCCCTTATGACACTAACTTAATCCGTTTTATATTAGAACCCTTTTTGCAAGTCTTACAAGGCAATTTTTGATACATAGACCTACAAAAAGCATGCTCTACTTTGGGCTATTTCTGGTCCAACTCTGGACAAGAGAACCTAGTAGTAGTCACATTCAATATTGCCCTTGAGCTCATGTTCAAGTTGTACGACAATTGATGTCATTGGAAGCAAGTGAATCTGAATATTAGCTCCAGTATGGCTCCAGTGTAGACACTCAAACAGTAGATGAATACAGTTCACACACCTGTCCTTCCACATATCATGCATGGCTAAATTTAAGTTTATTCATATTTATCTCAGTATAGTGAATTGGATAGCTGGCTGGATATACTACCTATCTACTTTGTATCTGTTATCTTTGCATGAGCTTTTTATCTATTCCAAAATCAACTATGCAAAAGAAGCAGCTATAAAATGCCATTATCAGTGATCACAGATAAGTTCATCAATTGTACTGCAGTAACATTGCTAGACAGTTAACTGATGTGAAACCACATATTTGTAGTAGTTGTGATAGGAAAGTTTGCTAACATGGAGGTGTAGCACCTTCTTGACTTTATCCTGGATTGGGGCTAGTAGTGTGTGTGTGTGTGTGTGTGTGTGTGTGTGTGTGTGTGTGTGTGTGTGTGTGTATGTATATATACACATATATACACACAATATATTACATATTGATTCTTTATTACTGAATATAATACACGCAATGTGCACTCGTATGTGAGTAGGTATGTGAGTGTATAGTCTCACCTGTGTTGCCAAGCTGAGTACCTGCTGTACCAGTTCCTGGGTCTCAGTGGGTTTCTTCAGGAACAGCTTGACGATAGCTGTCAATAGCTGTAGCTGCACCTGAACACACACACACACACACACACACACACACACACACACACACACACACACACAAAACTCCTCATCAATACTACATTTAGAGAGGAATCACTATACATGCAATACAAAATTCCCTCTAAGGAATTACGGAAATGAATGTGTCGCTTACACTGAGCTCTCTAATCAAGCAGGGGTAGGCCTAATCCCAGAACAAACTGTGCCAGATTGCTGAACTGTCTTAAGGCTGGCTGCTCTGCGGAACACATTCGACGAAGTACTCCCTTCAGCCATACAGAGATTTCTATCAGAGATGCACATGCATGCCTATCTAAAACAGACCTGTGTGCTTTCATCATGGAAGCCTTCCAGGAAGCTCTCCAGCAGCTCGTCGGCGTTGTCGATGCGCTCGGCGTACTCCCCTACGATCCAGATCATGGCAGCTCGTGCCTCTGGCTCATCTAAGGAATCCAGGTTCTCGCACAGCGTGGCGATGACGCTCTCGTACCTTCCGACAAGCACAATGCATCGGTTCATAAACATGGAGGACAATCACGAAGCAGAGCAGCATTGCGTGGATGAATTCATGTTATTATTATAATTATCACAGGGTATTTTTGTCTGTAATGTTTTACTGTGTTTTTTCAGGCTTTCTGAAGGATTGTCAGGTGTTGGACATTTTTGCTATTGCAGCTGTGTAAGGATTACTTCCACTTAGTTCATAAGAGAAAAGCATTGCTGATGTCTATTGCAATCATTACCAAGATCTCCAGTAGGTTTATGACATTTAAGTGTATGTAAACTCATACACTTAAAATGTCATCATAAATAAATATGGATCCATTTCAAATGCCTTTATTTACTTCACTGAGCGGACATTAAAGTCTATTTTTTAAGAATTTCTTCTACGCACTTGAGCAAATGTTCCTTCATTTCCTCTGTATAAATGAGATGAATATTTTATGCAGATAGTGCTTTTAGTATTTATGAGTCTGACAGCTAAGTGAGGAGAGTCAAGTTTTCCAAATGCGTTTGCTACAATACGAGCCAATGACAATTTGACACGCACGCATTGAGAGCAGACCCTTGGTATGCAAGAATCCATGCTAAGCTGCTCTCCTGGAGGTTCTGGCCACAACAGCCCAGGTCTCCATTATGTGAGTCTGTTGTTGTTGTTGTTGTTGTTGTCTATCTGCCAGACATATGGAGCCACTCTGCTGGACCCAGTGGAGACTCCAGCTGCATCTCCGTCAAGGGAGGGGGTTAATCGCTGTTCGCCACAAACACTGTGCACATCCATGTGTTCGCTTGCCCAAAAACTCATTTGCATGCCTTTCACCATGAAGGCCACACTTTGTGTCAGAGCAATGAGCTTAGGCTCTACCAATATCGAGATGGAGAACATAATTTAAGGGCAACCGAAGCGGAACAGCCAAAGCGCGCGAGTGTGTGTATTACTGCCTATGCAAATAAATAGTAAAGTGCTATTAAATATTAAAAACACAGTACATGGGCCATTTCAAAGCATATGAAAGTCCATGCATGCATAATGCAGGCTTTAATATAAATGTCAAGATGAATGACATTTTCGATGAATGGCGTTTAAAGTGAGTGTAGAATAATGAGTTTTGATTGATGGATCAATATAGTGTAAATAAATCCAGCTTTCCTAAATCCCCTCTGCTGTAAAGCAAGCAGTGGCATTACCCTATGAATTCTGTGTTGAATAAAAATAATAACAGTGGCAGAGGTGAACATACTTGTTGGGGTACTTGCGGAAGATGTCCTTGATGACAACAATGGCCTCCTGCACCACATAGTTGACCTTGGTCTGGATGAGGTCCAGCAGGGTGCTGACACAGCGCTCTGCCGATTGCTAACACATTAGAAAGAATAAAGAAATGTTATCATAACGACGTTAGCATGTTAGCATGATGTACACCATATAGGAAAGCTTCCACCAAAAGCTCCACATTTGTTTTTTTTCCTCCAGCAACCTTCAAGGCAGAGTCTAAACGCCAGTAAAGATAAGCCACCTTCTAAAATCAATCAGTCAGTACACACAGCCCATAACAAGAAGCAAACAGGGGCTATTGACAATATTACAGCACGTCCACTCACCTCCACTTTTATGGCACAGCGGCCAATGGCTCGGACAGCTTTACGTACAAAGTCCACATCCACCTCAGTAGCGTATTCCTTCAGCTCAGCCAGCACCTATAGTGGGTATATAGAAGGTGACAGTGTTACAGGCCCCATATCATCTCAACTGATCCCAACTGTCAACTGGGGCAGACTTTTTCTCCCTTCAAGCTGAACATTCTGTTGATTGGCTATCTGACTTTAAGGGGGAGGATGGGTCAGAGATGACAACATCAAGATTTTTCAGAGAGGCATTTTGGATAAACAACATGTTAGACGTATTTGGAAAACTTGCTATTGGAAAACTTTGAATCTACAATAGGGGACCTTTAATAGTAAAATATTTTAATGTCATTATCCAGAGTTGATCAAATATTCTATACGTGTTAAAACGAAAATGTAAACTAAACACATGGTTCGAAACTCAGACAGTGCAAGTGCCCCTAACTCAGCACTACCCACAACTGTTTTATTTCAAAGTATAAGAAGTTAGCTGCAACAGAAATGTGAGGTTCTGGTGGCACTATAATACAGTCCACCTTCAGAATTAGTTTAACCTAATCCTAATCTGACAGTGTCAAATCGAGTGAGTCACCTGGGCAATGTTGGCTTGAGAAGCCAGTCGAATCATGATGTCCAGCTTCTCCAGCTTGACATAAATTGGGTCATTGTACTTTACAAAGAAAACCTTCATCTCGTGCTTCAGGATCTCTGGGCTATAAAAAAGTGTGTATAGAGTGTTATTATCATTCATCATTAAAAACATTATTTATTCTGCTAGTATCTACAATAAACATTTCATAGCTAAGAGTGATAAGGCCATGTGTCCATTTATTTTACCGTTTCTGTACAATGAGGTTGATGTTCCTGAGGGCCACGTATTGCAGCTCAGGCTCAGCAGACAGCAGTGTGACCAGGGGCGGGGCCAGCTTCTTCAGCAAGGTGCCATAGTAGTCCAGGTCCTTGGGCAGCATCTCCATAAACTTCATCAGGACTTTTACTGCCGACAGTACTACTGCAGAGTTGGCATGAGACAGTCGAGGGGTCACCCGCTCACATATACTGGGTGATTAGGGGTAGAAAAGAGGAGGTGATATAAGATGACTGAATCTAAATAAATACTCAGACCACAAGACTATCCTCCTCTAGTTGCCTGGAAATGTGTGCTAAGAGAAAGCATAGTCTAACCTCTGGGACTCGCGGTCGTCGCGGGGTGTGTAGTTAGCCAGACAGTCCAGAATAAATATCTGGCCCCACTCTGTGCACTCATTTAGGGCAGTAAGCAGCTTGTTGATGGACTGAGGATTCAGGTCCAGGAGGTTACTGTTAGGGTGAGACTCTGCTATCTCAGACAGCGCTGCAACAGCATTAGCCACCACCTAAGGAAGACGAATGTGATTCACATAAGAAAAAAAAAAAATTTTCCCTAGCAAATGAGGTGGAATATGTAAAGTAATACAAAACAGATTCAACTACAACATGCTGGCCTAATGCTGCCTATTCCTGTGCTAGCATGAGGATTAACAGTAAGCCAACAATGTAACCCAGAGTGAGGCTACCTAGCATGCTACCAGAGGAAGTCGTACCATGGGGTTCGAGTCAGAGATGAGGTCTTTAAGAGTGTCCAGGAAGCCCTGGTCCTCCACCAGCTGAGCGTTGATATCATGAAGCTTAGCCACACACACGGCGGCCGTCTTCCTTACGTAAGGGTCTTCATCTTTCAGGCACTTCCTCAGTGGCTCACAAAGGTATTCCGTTATCTTGTCAACTCGAATACAGCCCATAGTCCGCACAGCCAGTGCACGGATTAGTGGGTTAGGGTCTTCACAATCCTGAGGGGTATTGGAAGCATTCGAAAAATAGCAAACTAAAGTGTTTGTTGGACAAATTTAAAATAACTAATTAGCTTAGCTGAATTTTCACACAACAGAAGTTTTAAGGCCCTTGTCTTAATTTGCTTTTCCTTCAAGTGTTATCTGCATAGTCGGAACACAGTATTTGGTCAATTTAATTTTTTGTTAAATGCCAATATTCATACATGCTTACTATCCCCCACACGCATGTCCATAATACGTGCAAATGAGTCAAGGACTGCTTCAGTGGAGTTGCTCTTGTCGACACACCACAACATCTTTTAAGTCTCTGTCAATTTGTGTCGGTTGTGTCAGCCCTTTACCTTGACGAAGGTGTTAACTGCCATGATGGCCATGTCAGGCTGACTCTTGGCATAGTTCATCAGGTAGAGGTACACCAGCTTCTTCAGTTCCAGGTTGTCTGTCTGCATGCAGTTCACCACATCTGGGAACAAAGCACTGGAGAGACAGGGTGGTACACGCTCACATTACAAGGAAATGCATTGTATAAAAACGTTGTGGTGGTCGTTGGCATTATTGCTCCAGGCTCACCTGACATCCTTGCCAACTGTCATGGAGGCAATCACCTTCTTTACTGCCTCCTTCTTCTTCTCTTTCTTATCACTGTTTAGTTCTGCCTTGAGCTCAAAGATCTCACCTAAACAAGAATGTGAGAGCAGAGGAAATCAGACACCATACGATCAGGGTGTCACGTTGAGAAAGGAAAGGAGCTTTTTTCATGTAGCGCTCTCTTTTTACACTAATGAAAAACTTCACTGGACTTAAGTTTGATAAGGGATCATTATATTTTCTTCCAATTTGATAGCTTATCAACTCTGTTGTATCAGAGAAAACGTTCTACATTCTCTGTGAAGGGTACACCATTTTTTCTACACTCTGTGAAGGGTACACCATTTCAGGGTGTGAGGGGTGATTAATTGATATAAATCTTTTTTATTGACTAATGATTTTGAGCGCAGCGTTCCTTTAACTAAGATACATTTTTCAAAGTATTTGCCACCTGAACCTCTCATTAATGGCTCAATTTGGCTAGTGAAGTCTCTGAAACATCTTGCACAAACTGTAGCTACTGAAGAACCCACAGAGCAGTTTGATATGTGGGAACTAGGTGCAAAAGTCAAACAGAGTCTGGACTCTAATCTAGCCAAGTTCCATTCCATCCCAGTCATGCCTGTCTGAGAGGCTAAAAGTGTATTGAACCCAAACAGTGAACTGTCAATAGGCTTATATTTCAGTCCAACCAGTCAATGGTTGAAAGCCTATAATTACTCCAAATCTTACTCGACATACTACCATTGCCCTGTACACGCACATGAAAAAGGGTACTGACACAATAATATACTCCCAATATGTCATCCTGTAAAGTATCACCCATTAGCACTACGTTTGCATTTAGCAAGCGGCTATGGGCCATTTTGAGAGGGGGAGAAAAGTGGCACATAGACGAACGTATAAAAGCAGGGGGCATTTGTCAGGAGGACATTTATTTCTCACAGAGGTTATTATAAGTTGTATAACAATTTATAACAACAGAAGTTGTTTGGTTGCACAGACACAATGACAGGATGATAGCATTCATCGTTGCCCAATTATTTATTCATTGCTCATGTCATCTGGTAATGACTAGACTGTCAAACTGTAGGAGTTTGTGTTCTCTCTCAAATTAGTTATAAATCCACATACCCCAACCAATACGGTCACAACAAAAACACACCAACTTTAGTAATAAACTACAGATTTAATCATAAACACTTATGGTGTGATGGCAGCGGTTGGCAACACTAATATATAAGTAAAGAGGCATGAAAAAACTTGAGAAAGAGAAATGATGTATGAAAAAGACATAAGCTATCAGACCTTTCTTTGTAGTGGTGAAGTACTTGGAGTCTGTCATCTTGGATCCAAATTGTCGATTCTCCTGAAAAAGTGAGAGTGGATACGAAAGTAAAATAACAGCTTGTTCTAACTGTTTTCTTGAATGGAAAAAAATCACAAGACCGGATGAAAGGAAATTCTGGAAGTGCAAATATAAGCAAAAAAAGAAGGAATTCCTGTCTTCTTTGGGACACTGTGCAGTTATCTAGATAATAGAAAAACAATAGGCTCAGGGTAAAACCCCAACACAAGCACTCCCCCTGAAGACATAAATCCTCTCAGTCAGCATGTATTTTACCAGGCTAGCTGACAAAATCTCTTGTCTACGGTGGACACCTTTAAATATTATTCCGCAGCCCTCCAGTTCAAAATAATATAGCTTTCCTGTTTGGCAGTTCTCGATCCACCCTCTCCTTCCACCTCCTGTGAAAGAGCATCTACCATTTGAACGAAAACATCATGTTCAGCAAATAAAGAGATCCTGTATAATGTACAAGCTGTCGTACATTTTTCCAAAAAACATTTTTCTTGTCTAATTACAGGTTATGGTTATGGAGTGTTGTTGATTTTGATTTGAGTGAAATGTGGCCTTGTGAAACCCTTTGTACCTGTGATTAAGAGATGATAGTTACCATACTCGTTTCTCACACATGGTTAACTCTTTGTTTAGGACTGAGAATAGTATGATATTAAATACTGTGAACACTACTGTAATGATACATGCCATCACGTGAAGTTCTTAGGCAGTAAATAACAGTGCGTGATGACAAGGTAGATACACAATGCAAGCCTATAGCCTATAAACAAATACAATTAACAAATGAAACAGATGCCCCCCTAATTAAATCTGCTGTGTATAATTATTGAAGCTTCCCGGAAAACTAGTAAACAAGAGGCTGGCTTTCTCTAGACAACTACAAAAAGGCATCAGGTATTACAATACATTATGAGTGTTATTATTCAATGTCTTGCCACTCCAGTATAATCAGTGCCAGTGCCAGTATAATCATTTCAAATCAAACATGCAAAAGGTATTGATTGAAAGACATTAAACGACTGTGTTAATCAAATAACCAGTTACCAATTATCATGAACTTAGCATACAGTACAGTAGCATAGTAACACAGAAATGATAAGAATAAATAAGACAGCCGAGTTTCTTTCCGCAATTAGAAGCCCCAAGAACGTTCATTTACGAGTATATACGTATTTTAAATAATAAACAATGCTTATAAATAATACATGACATGAACTCAATGGTCCACTGACCACTTAGCTAACTTTGGAGAACATTGGAGTTTAGGCTACAAGTTGCTAACTTAGCTGTTTAGCAACCAGGACTACACGTCAGCCAATATAATGTTAACGAATGTCCACTGTATAGATAAATTGTGCATTAAATCTATACCGATAGCTCTATATAAAATACTGTTTTGATGAATTACTCACGCATAACTGATTTGCCCACTCCTGCATGTTTGCGGTAACGTTAGCTAAATGAATCCGCTGCTAACAGCTAAGTTGTATGTAATGCAGTGTGCCTGTCAGCGTCAGCTAACGCTTGGCTAGTAATGCTACCAGCCGAGCTAAGATATGACCTTCTAAGCAGAGGCTTAAGGAAGCCCTTGCGTGAATGGTTAAGCTTTTAATCTATCGACCTATTTTGAACCCTACTCTACAGAAGTAACGTACCTGCTGCTAATGATAAAATTGGATCCACCGCACAAAATCACCAGAATCAGCTTACCGATGGTCGACTTGCAAAGTGTGACGGCCTTCGTCTCCTCCCACTTGATTTGCTTCCGTATTGTTTGCACAGAAAATATTAACGTCACTTTTCATTCATTCACAGATATTGTGGTAAAAGAAGAAAATGCAAGTGCAAGTAGCACCATTAAAGTGTTCCTGGACTATATTGATTAACAGATGACCTCATATTAGCATGGTGTCAAGAAATCTACAGCTCTTAAAAGTGTCCACTCTAAAATGCATATTGTATAAGAATACAGAAGTCTACATGACTACTTCTCAATGAAGTATAATTGTGTAGTAGGCTATTATTATTTGTTCCTTATAGTTCAATAAGGCCCTTGGCCTACCTACATGCCAAAAATTATATCTCCAGTCCTGCATTCATTAATGTGGGATTTGCCATCCTTCACATCCACATTTCTCCAGGCTTCATTAATATGAGGAAAATGAAATACTAATGTCTCAGATCAGTAGGCCTACTCAGTAGTAAACTTACTTTCAATTGGAAATATTTGAAAAAAATAAAATAAACATTGGTATTGCATTATTGCTTTTTTAATGCATACAAATTCCACAATTTCAAGCACTTTGTACATTTATCTTAGATTTTAGAGAATATAAGATAAAGAAAAAGTTAGCAAATAAGAAATTACTTATGAAGATAACCATTCAAATGTTTTTGACTCTGGACAGATTGAAAGAGAATGTGAAAGTGAGGCTCAAAATTAGCAAACCTGTGCCTAAAAATACAATTTGTCTCTCTATGTGACTGATGTTACAATATGATTCTTTTCACTTGCTGTTTGTCATGCATAGGTTATGTAATTAGTAAAAAATAATCCATTGTAGACAGATTACATTTACTAATAAATGATTCAAAATGATACAACTTAGAATACATGTAAGCATACAGTAATTACATGTAAAATCCATTTATTTGTGTATGATAATAATGTATGTCTCACTGGGTCAGTGTAACTACGGCAATGATGCATGATGCTGCTGTGTGTGTTTCGGTTTGAGAGCGAGAGTGTATGTGTAGATGACATGTTCAAATCAACCTGCACCTTTGCTGCTAAGTTAAAAACTGGTGTCCTCACTTAGCAATAGTGGAGACACAAAAAAAAAAGAATTTGGAAGAGCATACATGTTAGAAATATTGGACCCCATCGTTCAAATTTCGAAAACAATTACAGTACTCGAGACACAGCTGTCACTTGAGAACGATGCAACTTAATTTCATAAATAAATAAATAAGACCAATACCCCTCCCTTCTCACCTTCTACCCTCTACATAATCTTATATCATATGTACACTGAATGACATGCACACTTATTGTTTCCATTCCATTCATTCATTCATTCATTGTGAAGAAACTTTTTTGTACTGTATGTGCGCTGCAAAAACCCTTATATTCATATTTCCAATTCAAGTTTGACATTCCCATGTAAATTGATGACCATTGGATTAGGCCAAAAGTGTTTGACAATCTCTGTTTTCTCTCTATTTGTTTGGAAGTCTTCCGCAATACACTCCGCATTTTACCTTCAAAGACTTTTTACAATTAGGTGAAAACTTAATGAGAACACTAATATCCATTACATTATCTATATTGCATGTGTTATGCCACATGTAGTCACTCAGGACAGAGTATTTCTTCCTCTATCAAAATTCCCTCACATAATACCATTGGTATTAGCTGTCAATCATCATAGAAAAATGTCAGTCAAAGATAAATAAAAAAACAGGATGTAAAACCACCAGGCTTCTGAACTACACACGTCACAGATTATTTTGTATTCTTCATGAAAGATACATTTTTTTGCTTCAGCCAGTAGATGTCTCCATAGATTGTGCCATAACAGACTCGACAATTGAAATCTCTAATTTTAAGTGATTTTGGACTCTTGTTAATATACTTCTGATGTGACAGCTGTATGCATGTGTACCTCCAGTAGGCCTATAATCAAAATTGTCAATGCTCCCCAGCTTGAATCTACCCATTCACATCAAACAAACCGTCTATTTCATTCTCAGTAAGTGGCAATGACAACAACAGATTGCGTGGATGTTGGCTAAAACATTCTACAATAAACCCACCAACAAATTTTAAGGCAAAGAGAATTGTCAAGGCATTTCCAACACCAATATTGCATAGCTAAGGCATCATAAAACTTAACAAACTTACATACAGTAAATACATACATTATATATTTAATACATGTTATATACAAGTTACCCACATCTTCTTAGAGTTGTGCACGTATTTACACATTAACCCTCTTAGTATTTTGTATTTTGTACATACATATTTAAATGAGGGTACAGTAATGTTTAATAAAGAATGCAACATAGTATTTCAGTGACAATGACACATAAAATCTTCACTGCTCCTTATAACCTCCACATCCTTAATCTACACTGCAGGAGATAAAAATAATGCAGTAAACATTTTTTAACTGCATTAAGAAATAATGATAAATGTTATGTTGTATTATATACAATGATGATTCTAGAAGTTTGTAGTATGTAATTAGTGTGTAACTGAATGATAATAGGAGACCCATAGTCCATTTTACATATCCATGTAATATTGTAGATTTGAGTTTGTGAACAAAAATAGCTAAACATTGGTAACCAATGTTTGCTATCACGTTCATCCTACAAGTATATCAAGGTGTAGATGCTGTGGAAAGCCACAAGAGGGAGCCGATCATTCAGATATTCTGTATTTGTAGTGTTCCACAGCCCAGAGTCATATCCTGTGGTTACTGGCACTTTACCATGGCCCTTGGCAAAGCACATGGTAGCACATATGCTCTCTTCTATCTCTCTCTTTCTTTCTCCCTCTCTCTCTCTTTCTCCCGCTCTCTTCATTCTCTATTTCTTTCTGCAGTTGAAATAACCTTAACATTTTTAGTGTTGTGTATATGACACCGTATAATTGGCAAAAGCACACCCATGCAACCAGTGAAATGAAAATAAAAGTCCTTTGGTAATAAATAGTTTGGCTTGAGTGCAAGTAATAAATCAATGAGAACCCTTTACAGATATGAAGGGGCCAAACTAAATGGGACAAAAGAAGAGCGCAACATGCAATGAAAACAGTCTCTAGCCTGGCCTCTAGTCCTCTATACAAAGTCAGTGTTCATACGACAACAATCGCCCCCACGTGTCACGGTCATCAGTTTTGTGCTACATCCAAGCTTCAGAGTCTAGGCTCCCTGACTGTCCAGGGTAGGCACACTCATTGTTGCCCAGGGCCGGAGCGCGTGGCTGGAGGTGGATCAGATCTGTGAAGGCCTGGTGAAGGGCCTTGCGCGAGACGGGGTGACCGTTGGATCGTACGCTCTGAGGGGACAGCGGTGGGGTGTGGCGGGGGGAGAGGCTTTGGTGCGCCTGCAGATCTCTGTAGCTGACCGGGGTGGGGATGCGCGAGGGGCTGTTGTCTGGCCTATTGTCAGTGCGTGGCCGTATTCTGGGTCCTAGCTTGAGCTTGTAGATGGAGGGAACGCCGTCTTCCTTCTTCGGCCCTGTCTTGGACTCCAGCACCACATCGTCATCTGAGTCCCCATTGGCCAGAGGTGGGGGCGGCGGTGAGGTTTCGGAGCGGGATTCACTCAGACTGAAGCACATGGAGGAGTTTTCACTGGAAGAGTCTCGGAAGGAGCAGTCCTCTGAGGGGGGCAGGGCGACGGGCGAGGGGCAGGCCTCTGGAGGAGGGAGGTCATCATCCACCTCGTCATCCTCCATATCGTAGGGTAGGTTGGGTTGGTGGTCCTCCGGGGGAACATCTCCCTCAGGCTCTGAGCCCCAGCCAAGCTGATTCTGCCGGCCTGCCAGCCCTCCTGCAGAGGGGCAACCATTAATATTCCTATTGTGGAACGGAGGTTGCGAGGAAACCTGATTCATTAATTTGTCTGGCTCAGCGTCTCTCAGGTCGGGCAGAGTCGACAGCAGCTCCCTCTCCTCCATAGAGCTCGAGATGGCTGGGAGCTTCTTGAGGCCACCTCCGCGCTCAAACCAGCGCTCAGGGTCCCCCTGGGCGCCGTTGCGAAGCCCACCCGGGCCGTGCAGTACGCTCAGGGGGTCCTCCAGTGAGAAGTGACAAGGATTAGTTCTTTTGGATTCCCTGAGGTCCGGCAATGCTCCTATCTTAGCACCTACGTTCAGGGAGGAGGTGGAGGAGTTGGAGGAGGAATACGCAGAGTCGGTGACATTGGGATCAGCCGGGGCCGGCACTGGGAGGGTGCCGACCCCCTGCTGTGACTGTGCAGGCACAGGGAACGGCGGGGCAATGACGCCGCCCGGCGCTCGGCTAGGCCCTCCCCTGGCCTGCCGTGTGTTGGCCAGCAACTCCGCCTCAAAGCTGCGATAAAGATCCTGTTCCTTCTGCGGGTCCAGAGTGGGCAGCATCTGGAAGCCTAATAATCCCAGGCCCTCCTCCTCCAGCTCCTGGCGCTCTGGCCCGAGCCAGAGCCCCCTGTGGTGGCCGCGGCCGGCAGAGCGGGGGCCGTGGGAGGTCCGAGGGGAGCGGGGCCCGTGGTGGTGAGAGTTGCGGGGGGACGAGTGAGGGGAACGTCGACCCCCTGACGTGACCGGGGGCAGTAACCTCCCTTTCCCCACAGAAGGGGAGCGCGGGGCAGGGGGCCTGGGAGTGACTACACTCTTCTTGTTGGGACTGCTGATGCTGCTCTGGAACCCTTTGATCGGCGAATTAGAGCACGAGGAGGACTGTTTCCGGGCAAAGCCTCCACCTAGTCTGGGCGAGGAAGGGGGTGCTTGTTTAGTTCGGAGATCCTCTCGTCTGTCCGAGGGTGGGGGCTGGGGGTCTCGGCAGCGCGACGCATGCCCGGGACTGTTGTCAATGGAGCGGGTACGACCAGGCAGCTTGCCCTGGCTGTGTGAGCGCGGGCCCTGAAGCCTCCGTGGGCCATCGTTGCCGAGGGAGCGGCCCCTCTCAGCGTGAGATGCCCGCGTCCCGTCGGGGGATGAGTGTGGCGGGGTGGGTCTGAGAATGGGAGCCGGGGCGAGGCGCTCCCGGGAGTGGCTGCGTGCGCGGGGCAGCGGCGGCCGCAGAGCCGGGGGCTGACCACCTGCTCCAGGCCTCTCAATCACATGCTTTCCCTCCTTACGGTTGACGAGGAGGACCACCTCCTCACCAGAGCGACGTGACGTGTTTCCTAAAGAATACCGCCCTCCTCCTCCTCCTCCTCCTCCTCCTCCTCCTCCTCCCTTGGAGGAGGCCGTAGAGGAGTCACTGTCCCCTGAGAGTCGCCTTGCCACCGTCTCCTTATTCCTGCAACCGAGAAAGGAGAGAAAGTTGGTTGTTTATATTTAGTGGCTGCTTCTTGGCTATGTCAGTGATAGTCCCTTGAAACAGTTGGGTCTACAGCATTATACTGTCTCTGACTCTGACTCCCTCACGGCTGTAATAGGTTTACAGTAAATATCTTCTACCTTTAGTCCATGTGCTGACTTCTGACCTTTGAATGTGGCCTAAGCTTTCACATAGACATTGTGACTGACCCAGTGCGCGGGGCTTCCTGGAATGGTGAGCAGTGACAGCCAGGGGGATTACAGAGAGAGGAGTGAGATGAACAAGTGGGGGCAGGATTACAGGTCCTGTGG
The DNA here is from genome assembly GCA_025447815.1 of Percopsis transmontana. NCBI lineage: Eukaryota > Metazoa > Chordata > Actinopteri > Percopsiformes > Percopsidae > Percopsis > Percopsis transmontana. The sequence continues at coordinate 2,070,660 of JAOEHI010000024.1, forward strand.
ATTTTCTAACCCCACACACAGCACTTTGTCTAAAACACCGCACCAACACAGGCCCTCGGGGCAACTGTCTGATGCAGAATACCAGAATTTACATATGTGGCCAAATACGGGCAACGTTTGGTTTTTGCAGAGATAACAATAAAGCGTATTATAGATATTTCCTTACACTAGTTCATTGTAGATTTACTGTAAAATATTTTACAAAAATGTGTATATAAAAGAGCATATAAAAGGCTAGAAAATATAAATTACGCTAAAGTAACTGAACCTCAGGTCACCCTATAAATTGTGTTGCTTATATACAGACACAGTGTTTTGTGTCCATGGCGCCCACCTGTTGACCTACTCCCTTAGTTACAAGAGCTGTGAACAGTTGTCTGAGTCTAGGGACTTATCTAGTCTGGTGAACTCACCCACACGAGGTTAGTTCAGAGGGAGCTGCTCCTTTGACGTCTGGCCTGAGCCATCACTCACTGCAGAAACTGAACCACATGTTGGCCAGCGGCCAAAGTAAACCACAGCTAGACTCCTAATTGTATTAAACAATGGTGCCTCAAACACTATGACGTATTGGGAAGGTATGTGACTAGCTCAATATGAGTTTATGGGGAGTGCAGCCAGAGCGCTCGCTCTCTTTATTGTTCAGATGGAGAGGTATATATGATGGTATTATATGATGTTTACATGGCAATAGCTTGGCAGTCGTGCAACTTCAATGGCATCAGTGACAAAATGTTTGTTTTCCCCTGCCATTGGCTTCAGAGTGATTTAGAACAGCATCAACTGTGTGAAACGAAGGTGGAGCAGACGCTCTATCAACAGCTTTACTGCCTAATCCATACTAAGTCATAAACTCCATACTAACAAATAAACTGCAACACATTGGGACAGTGGAGAAGACAAGGAAGAGAAAAGAAAGCATAGACAACAGAAAAGCAGTGGATTGAGGCCAGTGAGGAGGGCCAAAATGTTTCAATTCTATTTGTGGTATGTTTGTATATCTCACGGCCACTAGGTGGCTCTCATCACGGTGTTGTTGTGGGTTTAATGGGGGGTTTATGAGGGCAATGTCACCTGAGATTAGAGAAATCTGCTGTGGTCTAATCTCTGGCTTCCTGGCCTGTGTATGTTATGTGTGCATCTGTGTGTGTGTGTGTGTGTGTAGACCTGTTTGTGTGCCTACAGCAGGGAGGAGTGGTATAACAACTAGAAAGAGCACACTGCAGCCGACCAACAAGCTCACCTCAGGGGATTGAAGTGGCGAGGCTCTGAGCGGTCCCGCGGCAGGCGCGGAAGTAACGTGCGGCCAGCACTGGAGTCTCGCTCGGCGGGGGCAGACGGGTGGTGCGAGCGCCCAGGCCGGGTGGTGTTGGAGGAGGAGGAGGAGGGGGAGGAGGAAGAGGGGGCTCCCGGGGCACAGGAAGGCTCCAGCGAGCGCCTGTCAGGAGGCTTATAGGGAGCTATGCCCTCGTTGCGCCAGTGTGGGCCCGGGCTGGTGGAGCGGGAGGAATGGGCGCTGGAGGACTTGCTGTGGCCACCCTGGCCACTGGCCTTGGCCTGGTGGTAGCGGTGCGCTGCGGAGACAAGTGACAACACGCGGTTGAGACAGACACACTGAACGGCCAACACAGCCAGATGGCCTTAATAGAAACACCTGCAGCCTCACAGAAATCACCAGTCATCTAGAGAAGTCCAGAAATAAAGCCCAGCTGAGCACCATATCCACATCACTGAGCTCATGCATTCTGACAGTGGAGCGGCTCATCTTACCTCCTTACTTGCCCCTAAGTAGGATAAAGGAAACCCGACTTTTGAGAAGTCCATTTATAGAACATCGATAGACACAAAAGGCCTGTTCAATTGACTCTATTAGTTAGAAGTGTCTCCAACTATTGTCAGCTGTCCAGAGCAGACTGTGTGGCCCCTGGCATCTCTAGTTAAGTAGCAGTGTGAAGCCAAGCCAAGGACAAACAGAACCAGAGGCTATTTAAGCCCTTATTGCACTCACAGCACCACTGTTGGTTATGAAAGTGAGACTTAACATTAAGACTGATTTAAGTCTTTATGGCAGGTGTCTAATCCTGTTTATAACACTGTGTGGCATCAGCTGTAACTAGGCCATCACTATAGCAATGACAAGGGGCCTTCTTTTGCATGAAATACATCATTTGTTCATAGTTTATATACAGTATATACAGTATACATTGTGTAGCCAGGGGATTATATGGAAAATGATCCCACCAAAAGCATTGCAGCGACAGGGATCATGCTTGTCCAGATAGTGTTCTAACGTGTCCCAGCCTCCGCCCACACGCACCATAACATGTGTACGAAGAACCTGAAGGGAGGTGGGGGAGAGAAACACAAGTAAAACACACATACACAAATGCACTCACATATTGCACAAACAAAAAAAATACAGTGATGGGTAAATCCTCTACAGAGAGATGTATTTAGGGGATGGTTGCAATATCTGTAATAACCTTTTTTAGAGTTTTATTTTAGTACTTATTATTGATGTTATCTTTTCACGTTTCGTTTAATATTAATATCTGCACCCTGCCACTGTTTATGTTTGAAATTATTTGTATGTACACTGTGAACTATGTATGTCTGTGTCTGTGGGGGGGTGTAGAGAGCTTCAAACCAAAACAACGTTTTTGTGACACTGGTTACAACCACGAGGGCAGCTCCAGACACAAATCAAGGAGTGCCCCTTTTAAAGAAGGCATTCATAGTTTGCACTGCTCCCTCATGTGACGTGCACGCACGCTATGAGCTTCTCATTGCTGCTTTAAGACACGGCAACGCCACACACGGCTGCAGATGGAGTCAATGGATATGCAAATGAAGCACCATGCTGAGCAGACAGCCCTGCGTGTTACGTAACAGTCCTGTTAGCTGCACCCCTGCCTGAGTCTCTGCCTCCCACCTCTTTGTCCCACATCGACCCCTAGCTGCTGCCATTATGAGCGCTGTTCATCACCATGCCAACACGCAGTTAAAAAGAGAGGGGCAGAATAATAAGGTAACGTGAAAGGCACTCTTCCTTCGACTCGCTCCCTTTCTCTCTCACTTGGCCTCCCTGTGTCTTTGAGGGAGGCGGGGGAGCATGGTAACAAGTCACCCTCTCCTGCACTCTGTGATTTTAGATACGAAGGGGCAGAGGCTTGGCCAGCAACAACAGAGGGGTTTGGTGGAGAGCCCCTTCCTACACAGCGATGTTTTGACCACACACACACACACACACACACACCGACCGGAGCAGCCTGTCAAGAGCCCCCTCTCTCTCCTGGCAGAAGCTGTCTACACAGACGCAGCACGTTTAGCCTGATGTGACTACAGTCTGCAGGCTGTGTCAGCAGGGCCTCGCCAGCCACATGTTTTAATAGGTTGGGCCTGTCAAAGCAAGTCTCTCAGTGTGTATGATTGTGGGCTGGCAAAGAGCTGTTTATGGTTTATGGTACGCAAGGGCGTAAATTACGGGGGGGGTTTGGGGGGTTGTTACCCCCCCCAATAATCAAAATTGTCATGATGAATGAAAAAATATTAACTGTTCTAAAACATAAAAAGTTTTTAATAAAGGTTTTCTCGATTCATTGTAATTAGCAAGTAAGGAATAACACTGTTTCAACCCCCCCCCCCGTCCCTGTGTAAGACTTGGTTGCGCCCAACCTATCCTCCTTTCCCTACATCTTCTCACAGCAGTAACTGATGCGAGCGTTAGCAAGGCGGCACGCAAAATGAAAAGAGGAGCAACAAAAGACCAACCGACAATTTTAAGTTGTTGGTCTAACAAAAAGAGAAAAACCTCTTCCCAACAGGAGTAATGCTACTGTAATGGCGGTACCACTTATGAGTCAAACAATTGAATGAAAGTGGTTTCACTGTATTAGCTAGCTATACTAACCATCATAGAATCAGACCCCCTTTACCGTAGCTACTACTGTACAGGTATAACTAGTGATTCTTTCTAAGCTATATCAAGCGATTATGTAGTGTTAACAAATAATAATCTAGGAATTACCTATTGAGCTATATAGCATAGGCTATATAATATATGCTATTCCACTGCACGAGTTGGATATGTGCAGTATATAAAGTTTTTTTGTATGTCTTTCAAAATTCACAGTGAAACAGCCATTTAACAAACTTTTCAACAAAAATAATCCCCCCCAATGTTGGACCCAACGACACGTCATCCTCATCCTCAGAAACAAGCCACAGACACTGATGATCAGAGGGACTCCATCACAAGAAACCCCCACACTCTCTGGCATACCTCCCCTTTATCAAGCCTGCCTGCTGACTTCTGTCAAAAATATCATCTGAACTGAAATAAAAATGAGGATATACTATATTGTCTGGCATTATGCTAATAACAGATGAACTGCTATTTATGCTTTCTGTTGAAACATTGAAAAAATTATGGGTCACCCATAAGGCATCATAGATTCATACAGACCTGCACTGTTCGTTTCCCTGCATATTATAGACTGAAGGGGAATCCCTGTCTTTAACTGTAGAGAACCAATGTCAGTTTCTATGGAAACAGAGACCACTTGTAATCCAAACTGGGGCAGGCTGAATCAATTTGACCCTAAATTTTCCCATGTAATTTCTAAGACCATGGTTCATACCATACACCCTGCTTTACTCCTACACATAGCTTCCCCTAGACAGAAATGTCCTATTTGCTTTCCTTCCACGCGTTTCCCCTCCTCCTTCTCCCTTCCTCTCTCATATGCCCCCTCCTCTTGAGCTTCTTCAGTGCTTTGGCAGCTGAACAGGCTTTGCTGGCTTTGATGGTGGTTCGGTGGCTAGCTTCCCCCTTCCAGATGATCAAGAGAAGTGTGTTAGCTGCACTAACGGCTGTTGCATCTGAAAAGCCAAATGTTCAGCGGTACATGCCCCCACAAAAAAAACAACAGACAAAGTACGATGGCAACTCAAACTCACTGCTAATCACTCTAAGGTGGGTTCATGTAACAGCCTAAACAATGAACCCATACAATAGCTTGTTTCAGACATTATATTCAAGTAGAAAAAATTATTTGTGGTTTTTGCCATTTGGGAATAATGTTTCAACACCAAGCATAGATATCTTTGTCTGGACAGAGTGGTGCCTCCCAGAATTAGTTGACTTTATTGACAGGCAGACAAACCGATCCCGTGAACGCAGATCATTTGGAAGTACATTCAGAGTCCATTAATTCAACTGCATAGAATGAGAGCTACGTGAAACAGGATCAATGTTGTCCAGGCCATGGGGACAGGAGAGCAATCCAGTGGCAACTCCTGGCACTGAAACTGAGACGAAGAGTCTGGCGGTGCCGGCAACAAGCTGCCGCAGCAAAGATAAGGGTCCGGTCAGGAAATGAGCCAAAGCTCTATTTGTGTCTCGTTGGGACAGGGCAGGGAACCACAAGCCAAAGTAGTGTGTTGGGAGTAGGCCAGATGAACAGAGATTGTAAACGCTAAGTGGAGAGTTGAGATCCCAATGCAGTAAATACTGCAGAGTTGGCTTTAGCTACGGGCCAGCTGAAGGATTTGTCTGTTGAATTTTGACCTGGTTTATTAAAACATCACTTTACACGCTGTAATGCCATGCATCCATTGTATGAACTGGTTTTGTGTACTTTTAAGCAGGCACCTCAAATGGTTATCACATATGTGCAGTTGGCCAAGTGTACATTTTGTAAACACAATTCATATTTGTGGGTCATCTTCAAAACTTTAACTCCAATTTAAAGACATTTTCCAACATAGGCTCAGTCCAAGTGTATTCAGTGCAAATCCTTTGTACAGTAACTTATCATAAATGTCAACAATGTTATCATAAATGTCATATTAGAAATAAGAAATTTGTTATAAGAAATTTGCTATGCAGGCCTATCCTTGGCCTACATAAACATAAATGTCAAAAACATGTATGCACCATGGCAGATGACTATATGTAATAATAAGATGGTGATTGCATCATACCCTGATGAAGATCAGAGAACTGGAATCTCCAACTTTGTACTTCCCCTCCGACACCTTGGTCATGGGAAACTGAGCTGGACACGAACACCGGCCAAGAATCTCCCGTACCTGCAGAAAACAAGGGAGGGCAGTTTAACACCTACACATGTGACACATCGTCCAGGGAAACCCCTCACTCACTATACGACCATATCCGTCCGTTAAATTGCCTCTGTAGTGCCTCTGTAGAGCAAACAAAGAAACTTTGGGGGACAATGACTCTAAGACATATGCAGCATTGGCTGTGAGAGGAGAGTATCTGTGTGTGTGTGTGTGTGTGGGTGGGTGTGTGTGTGTCATCTCCTGTGTAATTCTTTGTACAACATGTAGTACATTACAGAGTGCTGCCTGTCTCTTTCCCTTTCCTACAACGCTTTACCTCAACTCTGTTTGTGAGATACAGCGTCATTAAAGTCCAACCGTATATATAAGTCCAAATGCATATGTGGGCATATTAATGAAAGCTCTCTCTCTCGAGACAAAAACCAAAAACCAAAAACACAGAAGGGGCATGGTTATAAAGAGAGAGTCCACTGTTTCTGTTGGTGACACATTAAGCAGAGGGGACAGAGAGTAGAACCCCCCAGCTGGCAGTGACGTCAGGCATGCTGTGGTACCACATGGGCATTGAGCTGACGCAGTCGGGGCTGGTTCCCTGGCTGTGGTCGTTGGGGTGCTTATTAAGCACTGGAGTCACTGGAGAGACAGAGGAACAGGGTGGGGCCAACGCTGCCTGTGTTGCCTGCGTAAGCCCCAGGCTCGCGTGCAATTGGCTAACTTTGATGTTTTTCTTGGCATGTCTCTCAGACAAAGGCGGGTGCACACTTGTTGACCGAAGGGGAAAACCAGGAGAATGCCAAGCAAGAAAGCATAGGAAGAGAGGAAAAACACAGACTGCATCCACACGTATAGGATGTGTGGCAGGGAAAACCCATCACAAAGATATTTTACTGACAATGATGACATTCCTATACATGTATGAGTGCTGGCTGAATAGAGCTCCAACCCACCCACTGTATACAGCACTGTGCATACACAAGTTATATCCTGCGGTGTGTGTGTGTGTGTGTGTCTTTGTGGGTGGGCGCTGGTAGGAGCACCTAGATTATGGCACATTCAGAAGATTAGAGTGGGACCTTGTTATTTTCGTGAAATAGCACCCTTCCCTATGCCCCACGCTAATTAAAGAGGAGAGTGGGATGAGCCCTAAGCCTTCGGCATCACACCTGCCCCCCTGGTCCTGGTCAACTCTACTTCCTGCTCTCTCTCCTGCCTCTTTTTCTCCCACACCGGGGGAATGTACACTAACATGACGCCACCAGACCTATTTTGATCTTTGCTGTCTTTGTTTCACTGACATTTACCCTCTGTTCGCTTTGTCCCTCCGCCTTACATCCAGTCAGGGGTGGACCCAGCCAGTGAGTTCATGGAAAACAAATAATCACCATGGCAACAGACACACACACAGCTGTACCCTTCCCGTTTTAACTCTACTCTACTTTTTTTAAATTCTTTCTTTAGTTAAGCCTGTCAGTAGTGGACTGACAAGCTCCATAACACCACCCACCTTCAGCTGAGATCAGGTTTTCCTTCAGGACAGTTAAGAGCGTTGTGCAGTGTGCCTCACGGAACACTGACATGCAACATTTAAATGATTTTAATCCTACCTTATCTGGGGCATAATAGAAATGGATCTTAACCACTGTTTATTTATTTGTTATGTTATTAGTATTATGTCATTAGTAGAATGATATATTACTGTTAGTATTACTGATAAGAATGAATTACTAATTATTATTATTATTATTATGTTGCTTTGTAAGTTACTTGGATAAAAGCGTGTGCTAAATGCTGTAAATGTAAATGTCGCATTTATTAATTAGAATGCTGCTTTCATAGTAGGGCCTACTGACCATTTGCACTTACATTTTGTCATTTAGGAGACTTTTATTAGAACAGTGATGCAAGTGCTTTGAGTTGTATTCCAAGAACCTATAATATGCCACATTGCTGAGTACTACAGCTAAGAACAGATCATTACATAATACAATGAAAGAGCTAAAATAGGATTGTCTTCCCTCTTTCTATCCTCACCTTCCTCTTCTCGATGCTATGAGGAAGAGAGATGACTGGCCAGTGACATAGTATGTCTTTGCTGCATGAGAACAGACCTGTGTTCCAATGAAGTCCCTAACAGTTACTTTAGCTGAGTTGAAAGGTTGATGATTAATGTCTTTATAAGGTTATACGTACTGTATCTGTGACACCCTTAAGGTTTGTAAGCACTCACAACATGAAATGTGGGGCAGCTCTTCTGTCTTCGCTGAATCAACCATGACATCACAGAAAGAAAAAACATGCATACCAAGACATAAGCTAGCGTGAGACAACACAGAGCTGGAACTGTTAAAGGGGGAGGAGAAAGGCATGGTCACGGGGAAACATGTGGAAGTAGAAGTGGACCACTGCGAAAACTGAGGGATGAATTATGGATGCATTCTGCTTACACAGGGGAAGTCTTCACCCTGAGTCGCAGATGTTTGAAAGAGACTCAGAGAGACTCACACACACACAGAGAAACCAACTGCAACTGAACAAAGCACAGCACACCCCTATGTATCTACTGCAACTAAGATCAGATTGCAGAACTATGCTTGCAACAACACATTCACATTCGAAGCAGGTTATATGGGAAAACCCACAGTATACATGTATACTGTGGGTATCATACAGTATCTGTACAGTATCTGTTAAGTGTGCACAGTGATATACTGTAGTTAGTCAACCGAGCTAGCAGATAATCATAATCGCTTCTTCCCCTTCCTTTTTGACCTGCAAACATTTGACGGGCTGCCCATGGAAGAGATAAGGCCAAGAGGGTGGCCTTAACCCAGGGGATGCACAGAGGAAATGGGAGTTTGACTGTTAATGTATTACTACAATTAGGTCATTTAGCAGACACCTTTAACCAAAGCAACTTAAAGTGACATTTAAGTATCAATGAGCAGGTAGGGGCTCATGGGTGCTTACAGGTTGATTGGGCACATTGGGAATTGATCCCACAACATTCTGGATGGAAGTCGACCACCCCAACTTCTAACCTATCCTTCCCCCACTGGCAAAAACTAAAATAATTAAAAATAAAAATTTTATTTCCCCCCCTAATCATTTCAAAAGTTATATCTAGTGGGCTCCAATAGGAATAATGGGATTGTTTGCTCAAGGGCATTCTTCAAACACATTTGCTTTCCATTCTATCCTGCTCAGGTTAAGATTGCTATTGAGAGGATAATTATTGCCAAACAATAAAAGCCAACAATAAAACATCTCACTCCACTGGAATTTGTATGTTAGGCGTTTCTGGAATCAAAGGATTCCTAACATAACACATATGTTCAAGGTTCAACGCAAAAGAGAATCACATGATTTGTGACATACATTTTATTTCCAAGCTGAAGCTTGTTCTCACATCGGTTTATCTGGGGGTCTGTAACCCTGGCTGGAATCCTCCCAAGACAAAACAACCATAGCATCAGATAAGCACAGAAATTCGAGCTTCATGCAAAAGTAGGCCACAGGGGGTTTCTGCCTGGCAGGGAGGAATATTTTTGGAACATCAGGGTTTATTACTCCACAATCACAAGAGTTCCAAGAGCCTTTGATTGTCTAATCAACTTTAAACTAAGCCTTATCAAAACGCTGACTCAAAAGCTGGCACAAAACGTTCTGTGTAACCATGGAAAATATGATCTAACTATGAGAGTTCTCTTTAGCCTGTATTGTATGTGTGTTGTATTATATGTACTGTGTTGTACTGTATTCAGCCTGTAATTGAATCAGCTAGAGTGACAATACATGTACAAATGTTATGACAGCATTTACATGCTGGACTGACAGGCTAGACCAGTGAAGAATAGTCGAAAGTGGAGAGCTGAGCTTTACACAGGTACAAATGCCTGAGGTAGCCAATGTGGGTGAGAGCCAATAACCTTAGTTTGGGTGAAAGAGCGTAAATAATGGCTCTACTTTGGCATTGAAATGAAATAAAGAATGCACAAATAGTTTCAATACTGCTTTAATAGCCTTGGATATTCAATCTTTACAAAAGCAATGTCCCGCAGCTTGTAAACGATATACAGCCGTGCGGTATTATACCACAGCAAAATAGGTTTTCTTACTAACTCAAGGTCAGGTTCCTTCTACAGTTCCCAGGAAACTATTCCCTGAAAATCGATGCCTACCCTCTGGCCACATGAAAAATAGTCTGCACAAGGGTTGGTGTATGCAATACTACAATCACACAGCTTGAGAGACAACAATGCTTTAAAAGAAATATAGTAATCCACATTTACGTCCTTCATGAAATATAATTTATTGAAATTTAAATTGTTGTCTAATTTCTAACCGGTTATAGTCTAATGTGGTTGCGCGTGACTTAAATCTTCCAATTCTATGCGTTCTTTAAGACTGCTGCCACTGGGCCAAGGTTACATGAGTTAATGGCCCGCTGGGGACTGTATTGTCATTCTCTGTCTACACCTGGGACCAGTCTGGAGCGGAGCAGGTGCAGTAAAAAGCTACCACTCACAGCACTGTACTAAACAGTCACATGAAAAGCAAATGAATGCAGTCAGCACTTTGTACATGCATGCTGCTGGAAGGCAGAGATCTGTTCTGTGGGGAACCTCCTGAGCAAAAACAATAGCCGACACTAAGTCCTTACAATGCAGTCCCCTTCGAATAGTCCTCCGCGTGGTGTAAACACTTCCAGGGGGTGTGTAGCATGCAAGAAACAAATGCACTGCATGCTGACCTGCTCTATCAGCAAAGTGACCCAATGCCAGGCAAAGCCATTGTGACCTACTTTCCTCTTTCGCCCGCTATTCTCTCTCTTGTACAAACACACACAGTCTAGCTCAGTCACTCTCACGCACTCTCCTCCTGGCTGAGTGTAAAACCTCTTCTAGTGTGGTTCAGCAGAGTTTACAGTGAGGGCCCTCCGGGTGTACTATCTACTGTCATTCTCCCAGTTGTCCTGAATACATGAAGCATCAGGGTAATGGAGCAGGGTGCATGCCCATATAGTCATGTTGTACGCTGCCTCGCTCCCTTCCACTCAGCTGGTGCCAGAGACCCTTACTGTCCCCATTCAAAAGCATGATTCTTTCTGTGTGCGAGATGACTCTGACTGCATTACTGTCTTCCCTGGAAGTCTTCTCTCGTCTCTAATCTACTGGCCTATTGCTCTGCTGGGGGGGGGGGGGGGGGGGGGGGAAAAAAAAAACAAACCTAAAAAAAAAAATTATTTGGTTTTTGGTTTGTGTTTGAGCACACGGCACAAG
>JAOEHI010000024.1:2082035-2110902 GCA_025447815.1 Percopsis transmontana
GGTAGGCCAACTCCGGGGCTTGAACCCATGGCCTTCTGGCCAGACCATCTAGACCGCGCGGGGGGGGGGGGGGGCCGCCCCCCCCCCACCCAGATGCACATACTGCATATCAGAAATGATATGGTTGAAGGTTGATGTCTGAGCGCAAGGGACAAGGCATGATAGATAAATATGATATATAATGGAAGCTTAGAGTGGCACCTTTTCAGAACATAAAGCGCCTCTGGTCTATAGTTATTGCCTTGAGGACATCAGTACATGTAACAGGGATGGGAACAATGAGACAACAATGTGCAATAAGGGGATCATGTATGATCAGGTATGTGCAGTGTTTGTGTTTGGGTATGTGTTTCTATCAAAACAATACATCCAGGAGGGCTAATTGTTCCCGCATGTAGACAGAACAGAGACTGGAAGACCTAGAGAACATACAAAAAGGTAATTTGTGTAGACAGCTTGCCATGTTCCATTCCCTTTGGCATCGTGCTGCATACAATAAAAAAAATGGGGTCAGTCTGATTTGCTATCATAAGCTGCACTGGAGGCAGAGAAAGGCAGAGGATGAACACTGTGTGAGGTTATGAAGGATATAAATATACACTGCATATATGAGAACCAGCTGTGCTCTAAGACTGTCACAGAATATGCCGACTAATAGATATGTTGACTTTATCACCCCATGCAATAATGCACAATGACCTCTTTGTCATATTTAGTGCATACTGGAAAAAAGCATACATCTGAATAATTGTCTTACAATATCTGAAAAAGAACAAAAAACAGACTAATTAATCGACTATAATCGACGATGAGGGGGGCAGCCCCTGTGGTCTGTTGGACTTTTCCCTTAAAAGTATCTCTCGAGCACTGGGCAAATGAAAGACCTATCAATGAGTGTTTGTCATTACATATTTCTATAGGCATTAGACACAAAGGAAAAGCACTGAGGCAGTCAAGATATAACTATTGACGTTGCTCACTTCCTCAACGTGCAGGGCAGACCTACACCTGTGTGTCCTAGCCGTCTGTGAGATGAGTAAGAAGTCAGTGGCCTGGCCACTGGAGTTGCAAGGGCTGGTTATTTACATAAGGGCTAATAGTAACCAGGAAAACAAGCAGGCCAAGTGAACCAACCAGAATACTGGATACACTAGTTTTTCTGACACGCCTGTGGGGATCCATCACACCTTGAGCAATACGCAAAGGATGAAACTGTGACTGAACCATAGTGGAGTTTTCTATTAACACCATTAACCTAATAATTTCCATTTCACAGGTGGACCATGTCAGTGAATATTATTATTGTGGAGGCGGGATGGCCTAGAACTCTGTGGGATAAAGGGTCCAGTGTGTAGGAGTTCCTTTTTGGGACATTTGGGTAAAAGGTAAACAAACATTAAGAGGCGATGAGCTGTTATAACTGAAATGTCAAAATATAAAAAACCCGGTAAGCTTATATATCGATTTTGAATAGGACATGAAATTGCATTTCATCTGTGTGTTTGTTTGTCTACAGAAAAAATACTGCAGCCGATTGACATTGTATATGCTGCATATGATCTCGTATGCTATGCTGGAGGCAGAAGTGAAGTGAACACAACTGTTTTCCTGTATAGTGTATCAAAGAGCACCAAACGTAACAAGTATATTGTGATACATAAAGAAAGAAATCACCTATTAATCACGCATTTCAATAGTGGCCCAAATCAAGTGCCCTGCGTATCTCCTGGACAACAATACTACTGTGTCCCAGCCTCCTGCCGTGTTACCTAATGCTTCTCTATTCCTAGATGCTGCAGGATGGTTGCTGCCCAACTGACGGGCTGCTCCCGTCACCAGACACCCCGCCTGGTGTCACAGCTGTGGACCAATGAACACATCACTAAGCCCTTTAACTTTTTCCCCCCTTCCCTCACCCACCCAGACACCCACGACTACTGGCAATGAGGTTTCCAGTAATTACAAGACACTAATCTCTTGTAGGGCTACTGCATTAGATATAAATACATTGGTGGTGTGTTGCAGAAAGAGCTGGTCCCAATGGTTTGTGAGAACTAATAGAAATTGAATTTGAACTTGAAATTTGAAGACACCACAATTGGGTACTATTTCAGGGGCAAGGTCAAAGAAAGAAATCATGTCACTAGAAGATTCCCAGAGCACTCGCAGATTCCAGTGAGCAGAAATCATTAGACAAGATGCTTTTATATGAACAAAACGGTAATACCACTGTAATATTATATTCATGTGCTACTGAAGCCTCTTCCCTTTTGTTTGAACACTTCCCTGCTTTCTTACTCATGACACCTAGTCTTGGTGATGCTGGCTGTTGTGTGTGGTGTGCACTGTGCAGGGCATGCAGGTTATTCAGGTAGACAGGCAGGCTGGGAAAAAATGCTGGTCACCCAGCACACATTGTGGGCCAGAGGCTGGGGTCTAGGTTTTTAAGACAAGACTGTGTGTGCGTCAGTTGGTGTGTTCCATTAGATTATTTGTTTAGTTGGCAGTAAGTCATTTGTTGAGCTTAAAAGCTGATGAACCTGTTCAAGGCAACCAGGACAAATAAGACACAAGTACATGCACTGTCTGTCCCATGGGTTCTGTCCTCAAATGACCCCATGAGAAAGAGACATTCATCGCCATGGATGGAATCCATAGGAAAACGTGACAGTCACGAGTATGTGTGTAAGGGGCTCCTTCAAAAAGGCTGGACACATCGTGTGTACACTTCCCCTCTGCGAGCTCTCCTATTTCAGGTCCCAGAGGTCACACAATAATTGCCCAGCGCTGCTGCCTGACCAGCATGAGTGTGACTGCTGACTGTCTCCTCTCCTCTCCCGCCCCCTCCGCTGTGCCTCACATCCCCTGTCTGAAAGGCAGGCATTGTCCTTGTTGCCCTCATCTACACAAAAATATTAACTCCTCTCCACTCATAACCCGAGCACGTGTTCTGCTGGCCTGTGTCTGGCAATTAGTTCTGCTATCTTGCACAACATGTCTTTCATGCTGACACAGGCGGTGATTTAAATAAGCAGTATACAGTATATCGCTCGAAATAATAAAGTGTTACATAGATGTTTCAGAATAATCAAGGCAAAAGACACTGGTCGCGTCATTTTAGCTTCCAGATTCATTTCATAGATAAGGATCTTCTGTACCCACAAATTAAAGGGGAAGCGTCAATTTTCGCAAGTGTGTACACCTCTGTATGTCTATAACAGGGCTTGTCTGACGAATGGGCTTGTCTGACGAATGAGCTTGGAGTCTACCTTACTCTCTTCTATGACTGGGAGAATGTAAGGAACACACTGACCCTATACACAAGGAGAATGAAAAAACACACACTTGTAGGGCCCATGAAATATTTACATGAGGTTTTCAGAGAAGGTGCATCACTTTTTACACAACTGTGGGAGCCATATCTCCATTCCTCACTGCTCCATGAATTGTACCGCCAATGAAAAGCATTCTAGCAGGATATTGTAGTGGATCCATAACTCTAAGCAAGCCAGTATCATAATAAGGTGAATATTATGTAATAGCCTAAATAGAAAAGTGAACCCTGCTTATATGATGTCTATTTCTATTATTACTTAGAGGGTTACACCAGGATAGCGCTTGTGCCTTATGGTAATGTATGCTTCATCAAATGATGATAACAGAGGTGTTTTCATCATGCTTAGCCCAGTACTTACCAACTCATCCAAATTCCGCATATCACATAAAACTCTTTTCTGCTGCCAAATGAATGGGACTGGATCTGGTTCTTCTTCCACACTTTCCCGTATCTCCTTTCGACTGAAACACCTGCTTGGCGGGCTCTTCTCGCCTGGCTTCCCTGTATCCCTCAAGTTCTCTTGGTCCCTAATCTCTTCTTCAATTTCCTCCTCCAGTTGGATCAACATGGGGGCCAACATACCAAACTTGGACCCACGGCGTGCCACCTCCAGCAGACAGAGAACAAGGTTCTTCTCGTTGCATCGTTCAACCAAGTCGTTGGTCTCAAACATCAAAACGTCCTTGATCCAAAGTTCCTGTCTACACCAGGCAATGAAATTGGACACGTTGTCACGTGCCAAAAACGACCCGGGAACGACATTGCGCGACTGAAAGACTACATCTTTGCATGGCATCTTCATGGACTGTGCAGCCTCCGGGTACTCCATCTGAAAGTCCAGCGCGGCGCGGTTCACGTTGTTCGCATGCCGACAGAGGGCACAGCCGGTCTCCAAAGCATCCGTGAAGGTGTCCGCGGTAATATCCAGGTCATAAAGCGTATTCAGCCACTCAGCCAAGTCCTCCTTCATGGCGTAAAGGTATTCTTCACTGGATTTAAAGGGCCGAATGCTCTTGGAAGCGGCAGACTGGATGTTGCTCTGATCAGCCATATTGTCCGAGTATGTATTGGTATCTGTACAGTCTACTTAATAATTCCTGATTGTATCATTGCACAACTGCCCTCCAAACCCTAATCCACAAAATATGGCGAAATAACCGTGTTGACGCACCCATGTCAGGTTGCATGCGCGGTATCCCAGTCGAGGTCCTTGCGGGAATGCTTTGTATTGTCACAAGAGCATTTCTGGATGCGAGGTGTGGAGTGTGGAGTGTGGGTGCGTTTTCCGGATGTCTCTATGAAACCCGATTCGTTTAATAAACGCATCGCCGGCTTTGAGTGTGCCGAAATGTATATGGCCCAGTTAGATACACACCCATGCGTAGGCTTCTGCCATCTGATAGACAGTGGATCCCCACACCCACAAAATCCACGCGACCATATCTGTCGATAAGGATCATTCAAACCACTTCTATGATGAAATCACGACCACTGACCAGTGACATTGCTTCCCACTTCATCGTTCCCTACAATAGTTCAGCCCATTGCGCCGCCTCTCGCTGAATATGTTGACCTGTAGCTTAGACCAGCAAAGCGACTCGGTGGCACATCCCATTATGAGGGATAAACGCCCGGTAGAAGGGAAAAACTTAACCCATTCTGCGCCGATGGATAGCCTACTGTCCCAATATCATATAATGTGTAGTTAGCACAACAAAAGCGATTCATAAGTGCACTCGCTTTATTATGGTTCTTATATAATAATAGCAATAGTAGCTTAACTCCACTTGGATTTTTTAAGACAAAAAGTACAAATATTCTTGAGTGGAGAAATTGTGAACGCTTATAATATAGTGTATGTTAAAGTTATATAGTTTTATCGACATAGCCTATAACAGTATTTACTCCAATCCTAACAAATGTGTTACAAATGTTGGCCTGTCCAACATATAACAGTTATAATTTGCGATTGTTAAAATTTGAAAAGGCCCACTGCTAAAGGAGGGTCGGTTTGTTTTAATTTAAAAAGGGGGCTGTGTTTAAGACAAAGAGCGACAGTAAGACAGACGAAAGGGCGGAAAGCGAAAGAGAAAGACACAAGATTGAAAGACAGAGGCTGAAGGAGGTGTTAGTGGGGTTGATGAGATCATTTTGTAGGCCTGGATGAATCAGCTTTTCTGTTCGTCTGTAGGCCTTTACATTTCTTCGTTATGCTTCCATGCTATGGAAAGTTCAAATGGGCTTGTTGTCCTGTGTGTAACGTTACCTGTTATTCTTCAAAATTATTCTGCCGGCGAACTTGAAAATGGCACCCTGATGGGCAGGGCAAACAAAGTAGAATGCCCCTATCAAAATCTATTATGTTAATATATCTAAATGTTGTGATCTTGTGATGTTGAGAGCGAATGAAGAACAGTATGTCAGCTTTGAGTGTCTGCGCCGAGATAATTTAAATAAAGGTAAAGTATAAACTAGCAATTGGACACTCCATCACAACATTTAGATATGTAGACTATTAAGGGATTTGTTAAACAGAAAGGTAGCACAAGAATCTTTCATATGGTGACGTGACCAAATAACGTTAAATGTATGGAAACAAGTAATTCACAGAAACGGGTTATCAAAGAGCTGTAAGAAATAGTTTATATGCCATATGGTTAATGGTAACCATATGGCATATAAACATTTTCTTACAGCTTCCAAGTATTGATTCAGATGCTTTCATGTTCATTTGATGTTGTTACTGATGCAGCCACAATAGAGACTTGAGTAATCGGGTATACTTAATTACGTTAAAACATATTTATATAAATGATTGACTCCATGGGTTTCCCCTCATAAGAAACTTTCAGAAATTGTAGTTAGAAACTCATTGCCCTGCACAATTAAATTGATTATATTTTGGCTGCTGCAATGCGATCATCTCAAAAGGGTCTCATAAACCACAAGTAGTGCTTGCCAGCCAAGGACGTTATTGCATCAAATACTGGCAACACTAATTTGTATGCTACACAAATAACACTATGCATTTTAGTGCAATAAAATAATGCAGGAACTATTAATTGTTTTGGTGCATATGCCCTTGGCACCACAGAACAAGTATTTAATTGTAACTATTCAATCACAATATTAAAAGGGGGAAGGAAAAAGAAAAGAACACATTTATTTAGGACAAGAACATTGCCAATAGCGCCACCCCAAGGCCCTGTATTAACCCAATAGGGACAGTTAAATAACTGCCATGTCCTCATTACGTTATTAGACTAAATACAATTAAATGACTGTACTCCCATTTGCAATGCCAACAACAGTCACCAATAAGAATTAGCCATTAATACCTGACCTGGGGCGACCATGCAATCTGAAAATGTCCAACACACCAGGAGATGGTGCAAATGTTGTATTTAATAGCCATAACACAATACTGCAAACTATAGGCCTACTAGACCGGGGGCAGTTTGGTAAGAACCAGACTCGAGATTTTTAAAGAAATCTGTACATATTTACTGTCAAATCAGTACATGTTTATTCGCCAAATTTGTTATTACACAATTGTTAGTCATTTTGGGCCAGGAGAGGCGCTTACAATAAAAATGGAAAAAATGCATTGTACAATACACTGTCAAAACTAGCTTGTATGTTTATAAAAGCAAAGACAATACATGCACAAGACAAGATAGAGCATAACCAAGAGTAAACGAACTAAAAAAAAAAATATCTAGAAACACTAAACTTGTATAAGCTTGAGGAAACTGCAACACGGTATTCAAAAGCAGTTCTGTTACCATTGATAATGGAATCATAAATTAAAAAATATTGATCTTAAAAATTCTGCACCAACTGAAAGGTCAAGTTGTCGTCTTTCAGTAGGGCCGGTCTCTGCGCTCCTGGCGATGGTCCCTGCAAAAACAAATGGAGACGTTAATTCCACAAAACAAGGCACAAAATTTTGCAGTGCCGTCTATTAGTGTACCCTTTAATTTACAACCTCAACTACACCCATAACAGTTGGATCGTTTAAGTAGGTCACCAATATTAGCCAAGCTTGTTATCATACCTCATATCCATCTTGCCTGGTGGGCCCATTCCTCTTCCACCTCTGCCACCCATTGGTGGTCCTCCTCTGCCAGAACCCCTGAAACCTCCTCTGTCCATTCCACCTCGTCCCCTGAAGCCACCGCGGTCCCCACCCCAGCCCCCACGGAAGCCACCAGGGCCACCCGGGCCTCCAGATCCACCGGGCCCACCACGGTCCATTCCCCTGCCTCCGCGCATTCCCATACCCCCTCTGCCACGGTCACCACCTGAAAGCGGGCACCAGAATTAGGTTAATTTCTCCCAGTTTTGCGGGTGCTTAACAGACCAAGGAAGCCAGTACACTAGCACCATGTTGTCCATACCTGCAGGGGGAAACGGGGGGCCACCTCCTAGACCTTCTGGCTTGGGTGCTTTACACTGGTTACACTCCATCCTCCAGGCAAAGTTTTGGTTTCCACAACCCCTGAGAGCAGAAATAGACATTTGAGTATTGTCGATATGCAACACAAAGACAATCATATACAGAGCAAGACGTACGGGTTGGGGCACTCCCAGTCTCCAGCTCTTTGCTGCATGTTGCCTCCTGAGGGCCCGCCTCGGCCCATGCCGCGAGGACCGCCCCGTGGGACAAAGCCTCCTCGCTCTCCTCCACGCCCCATCATACCTGAGAATGGACACGTGGTAAATAAAGACATGAAGTAAAAATGTAGACTGTAGCTTGGGTCTTATTAGCATCTTAGACCAAAGTATGCAAATTCACCTCCACGGCCCATCATGCCATCACGCATGGGCATCCCACCTCTCATCCCTCCCATCATAGGCTTTCGGCGGGCCATGGACACCTTCAGCCGCCGATTCTGGAACTCCTTGCCTTTATACAGAAACAAAATCGATGTTATAGTAACTTTGATGTTTAGGGCTTTAGCAACATTAATTATTTGATCTGCCCATCGATACAGACGGAGTCAATGTAACCTACCATCAAAATGCTCCACAGCTGCTTTAGCACAGAAGGGCTCCTCGTAGGATAGCGTCGCATCCCCTTTGGGTTTACCCGTATCCTTGTCTGTGTAAATATTGATAGCAAGCTGACCCAATCTGCGGTTCATCTGAAGAGATTAGGAAGGAAAATTGTCACTGCATATCCCACAGGTATTTGTCTTACATATTGAAGTGTTTAGACAGAGAGGAGCCAGTCTTACTCTGATTGGTCCAACGTGCTTAAAGAACTCTGCCATCTCATCCAGGGTGGCGTTCTCGGTGAGTCCTGTGATGTAGATGGTGCTGTTCTCGGAGTCATCCTGCTCCTCAGGACGTCCTTGCAGGAGAAACCCACAAATGTTAGTTTTAGTCATTTCCTGGCCAGGTCTGAAGTGTGAAGTATTTATTAGTTGCCTTACCCATTTCACGCTCTCCATCGCTGTTCATGGGTCCTGGATTCCATCAAGTGAAGGGAGGTGAGAGAAAAGCAAAGGCTAGTCAGTGTGCGATACTTAAGGCTTCTGCACTACTCCTGAGGAGCATTCTAAAATATTCCAGACACACTCCTTACAGACGCCATTTGTCATAATGGAAAGTTGAAAACTGTACCTTATGGAGACCACATTTCCCTCTTAAGTAAAGTATTGATAGTGTAGAATTTTTAATACCTCAGACACTTTTGCAAATAACTGTGTGGTGCTTGAAAAGCCTCTAAGACCAGATATAATTCCTCAAAACCCAGAATTCAGGTCCATGAGATTAAAGGTGGGGGAGGGGGAATGAACAACACTTTGTTGCCAGTAGAGATTTGTCATTAACCTTTCAAAAATTGTCATCGTGAAACCATACGCAGCGATAATATTACCAAATACCCGAGAGAAGAAAAAAAAAAAAGGTCTCAGGCATCCAATGAACTCCCTGCATTATTTTCAGATGTGTTTATGTAAATAAACTCTGCATACCGCAATATAACATACATCAATACTCATGGTGTAGGGTTTAACAGTTTAAGGGTTCCTATGGACTAACCAGTGTAATACTCGTTAACTTACCACCAGGCTTACTGAAGCCACCTCTGTCTCCAGCGCCGCTATGGGGGAATAAATGAAGATATGAAGGCGATTTCCTTTTTACAGCCACTTCCTTGCCTTGAGCCAAGTGGCTTGATTGAGGGATAATGAACACAATTCTGACTAACCTAGCTGCAATTAAAAACTCCCCAAAATGACAAGTATACAATCCAAGGGAAATCGAGGGAAATGGGGGAACTAATTATGGCATTACTTTGCTGGCTGATTACAACAGTTTTCATAGTATTACAGTTAAATAAAAGACTAAATGACTAACACATTTTCCATTAGTCATAAACATGTCACAAAACCCATAAACAAACTCAAATATTTCAGATGCATCCATTCTATACGCAATACTGGTACATAGAAAAACTTTAGCCAACCCTTTGATTAAGTTACCTTTTAACAAAAAAAAAATGACTGAAATGTGTGTACAACAGCCAAAATATTAAATGCATCTGAAATTTTACAAAAAGCGGGTGATCATATTCACCAATGAAATGGGGGAAAAAACAAAGTTTACAGACTTAATATAAAATAAAACGCATTTGACCATTTTACAAGTAGTTCAAACAAAAACAAAATAATTGCTCAATATATTTTACTATCATGCTTTATTAAAAAAACAAAATCAAATAAAAAAAAACCACCATCCTCAGTTGTTGAAATAAAGGCAGACCACGAATCTTTGTTTAAGCTCGCCTCCTGTTGCTTAAGCGGCCGGCTCTGTACTGAGTACAGGTACTTTTTACTGTATTGATGGTTTTAAATGGCTCTCACTGTTACCTGTACGGTATAAATGTGACAAAGCATGTTAAAAGTGTTCAAAAGAATGTGATTAAAGCATTTATATTCCAAACCACAAAAACAAACATTTTTTAAAATTGACAACAAATGCCCCCTCCCCCAACATAGTAAATATTCCTGTGCCATACACTAGAATTAACCCCAAACAGAAAACACTTTGTAGCTATGTGTACATTTAACTGATTTGACAATGCACTTGTATTGGTTCATGCATGGAAAGATGCAAGCTATTGAGGGACTCAAACTCTAAGGCCAAAAGCTTGTGAGTGTATGCGTTACTCCCAGCACCATGACCTGGAAAAATATCACAAAGCACGGTCCCAAGAAAGTATGAACTGTTTTGACCAGAAAATTTAAGGCTGCATTTTTGAAAAAGGGAATTCCACTATATTAGAATGATTGTTACTTGATGTTCCTATGACACCTGAAGGTTTTTCCCATAACCAGATACTAAAGAAAAGACTTATCTGTGATGTCATCAAAATTCACAAACGGGTAAAATTAGAGATTCGGGACCAACTTTTTGAATATGTTTGATCTCTCACATCAAAAAGGTTTTGTTTTATAGCAGTGACATTTGATCACATTTGAATGGAACCCAAATGTCAAATTGATCAGAACCACATTTTCCCTTCACCAGAAGCCCGTTTGTCATGACTACAAATCGTGATATAATTCTAGAGAACTTCACCTATTTTATATCATCCCGAAACACAGTGAAAGTCAGGGCTGTTGCCCATTAATTGATGCTACAAGTTAATGATCAACTTAAGCAGTGATCTTGAGATACCAAATAAATCTTTTTCAAGATACTGACCATTTTCCGTAAATAAAATGGGCATCTTCAGGGGAAGACAATTTCAGAGAGACCTGTAATACCAATCTATTGTGCCTACACCAGCGTATTAAACTTACACCAGTAAATTTACTTTGGCTATCAACATAAATAATTACGGCATCAATACCTTTCCATTTTTAATCTGTTTTTCAATGATCCATACAGTATGTCAACCTGCATTTGGTATTATTACTGGGGCATCATGCTGCCACCATACCAATAAGAATTTTGTGTTGAAATTTGTTGTGGTATTATTTAAAAAAATGTCAATTTTTTGACAATCACACAATGACAAAGTCCTCAAAAACTCAAAATTCTGAAATACAGAGAACCGAAAATAAACTGGAAATATTGGTTTTAAATGCCAAATGGAACCCAAATGTTTATAAACTGACCTTGCCCTTAAGCAAGTATGAAAAGTTGCTTGTAAAACCCTGTATTCCTGACTTATAAGGAACCGGTTATATGGGACAAACCCAATTGTATATTCCCCAGAAAAATCAATGCTCATGAGGTATGTAAATTATTATTATTTTTTTTATTTTTTAAAGGTATGGCCCATAGAACACTTTAAATGTCTCAAATTTTCTAAAACCATGACCTTTCCAAAGTATTGTGAATAATGCACCACAGTAAGTCATAGTTAACATGTACTTCTGATGACATGGAGTGCCAGAGCTTTAATGTGGCCAGGCTTTATAAAAAAATAAAAAAGCCTTAATGCAGTGTATGGGGCTACCATGTTCCCAGAAGATCAAGTAAGATCCCCAAAATGATTACCCACTGGATTTTTTATATGTTAAAATTATGTGCTGGTGATGATGAGATGTCCAACTAGTGTGTATTTGCACAGGTCTTATATAATTAACATTAAAAAAAAAAAAATAATCAAAAAAAAAAAATCACTTCTTACCTTAGGCCATTTCAGAAACAAGGCTGAGAGAAACCGCTTACAATTAAATTCAGACGACTTTAGTGATCAATCCCATTTAAATGAGCACTGTGTAGGAAGATGTTTTTATCTTTTGAATTTCTAAAACTACATTTGTATAGACTAGAGCAACTTTATCAATATTATGCCAGTGAAGGAATTATTTACATTTCAGATATCAAAAGTGTTTAAACAGCAATTTGCCCCAGCCCTGCTCTACCTGGCCACAGCTCCTGTGAGTGGGGAAGGAAAGTGATGATAAATTGTATTGAAGAGGAACTCACCCCATGCCACGGCCCATGCCGCCACGCCCACGGTGCATCATTCCACCCCTCTCAAAGCCGTCCCTGCCAGGTCCTCTGCTCTCCCCTGCCCCAGGGTACCTCGAAGACTCTGAGTTAGAGTAGCCAGAACTGCCACTCTGGCCATCCTGTCTGTAACTATCTACAAATACAAATAACAGCATTAGAACAAAGGACAGAACACAGTTGTATACTGCAGCGCAATACCAAACTTACTGTAATGGCTGGACTGGTTATAACTGGGAGGTCCACTTTGTTGGCCGTACTGGCTGGGAGGAGGCTGGCCATAGGAACCAGAAGTCTGAGGAGGGTAGGCAGATGGAGGAGCCTGTTGCTGTTGGGGCTGCTGGTAGCTGCTCTGCTGTTGACCGTAGGCTCCCTGTTGGGCCTGGTATCCAGCTTGTTGTTGGCCGTATGCTGCAGGCTGGGAATAGCTATTCTGGCTGTAGCTAGTAGGTTGGCTGTTCGCACTGTAACTGACAAACAGGGAAAATGTTTTTTCAACGGTAAAAAGGACATGAAAGGTACAATTCCATAATACGTATTGCTCTGTGGCTCCCTTTCTTCGCCACAATACCTCTGGGGTGCAGCCGGGGCAGCCTGTTGGCCATAGCCGGGGTACGCTGACTGAGCGGTGTAGCCTGGCTGAGAGCCATATGACTGGGAGGCAGCAGGAGCAGCAGCTGCAGGGGTGCTTTCATATCCACTGGTACCATAGGCCTGGGTTGACTGGGAGTAACCATGAGTACTGGACTGGGCTGCAGGATAGCCAGCTGAAAAGACAGAAAAGGAGTGAGTACACCCTTGGACAGCAATTTATTGCGTGTCATCCATTTACAGAGCTCAGGTGATTCTTCTGACCTGATGCTGGTTGCCCATAAGTGGATCCATACTGTTGCTGTTGTTGGGCATATCCTCCAGCTGCTGGTGCCGTCTGAGAATAACCAGTTTCGGCTGCAGCAGGTTGGGTATATGACCCATAACTCTGTTGGTTATAGCCCTTTTGTCAACAGAATTTATAAATTACACATACAAGACAAATCTGTAATCTAACCTACATAGCATGATACAGATTATACAAATCTGGCATAAATACACTGCTGTTCTATAGCTGCTACAATTAAATTTCTAAATAGAACAATAATACAGACACCACGTGAGGGAACTACAACTTAATGATACGATTTATAACAGAAGGTTTTAAGTGGCCTGCTTGTTGTTCCAAGTATACAACCTCTCACCTGTGCAGACTGCCCATAGCCTTGCGAAGGCTGTGCTGCGTAGGAACCATACCTGTAGAAAGACAAGTGTATTAAGATGTATTTTTCACAGCGGTAAAATAAGCTTTTTTTCCTGTTGGAGTACACCCCGTGCTGTTGCAGGTATGAATATATAATTTGGAATTCACAACCTAAAAATTCTTACCCTTGTTGGGCACTGGTCTGGCTGTAAGAACTGTAATCTGTAAATATAAAAACAACTCAGTTAACATACAAGTGAACCTTCCCACAAAACGACACACTTCTTCGCGCGCAGAACATGAGGAATGTATTCAGCCAATGGCGATCCTTCACACAAAGCTACCCAAACCCATTGACCGCTCCATATGACGAGACCATCTGAACCCCCAGCGATTCTTAGTACAAAATTGCGAAGTTGTTTTGTTAAATAAAGTCTAACGCTACAAATAATGTGTAACAAAACATTCGACAAAAAAAGAACATTTACACGAGCCCGTTTAGCTAACCGTAGCTAGCTAGTTTAGGCCTTGTGGCAACCATTAACCTTGCTAACGTGCCGCTAACGCTTGCTATCTAACAGTAGACTACTTATTGAAATCCAAAAAAACATTAACAATATATCAACATATTCATCAAAACTGCAGTACGAATCACAAGTTCATGACTACACAACGAAATTCGAAAATAGAAAGCCTGAACATTCGGTACCCACCCGGAGCCGACGCCATCTTAGTGAAAATGTACTGTGCAGTGAGCTACGCGCTTTGGCAACGGATCGGATACGAGTACTTGGTACCGCCCTCGCGACACGAGTCAATCTCGCGAGTACAAGACCACGATGTTTCTGCAAAATTACAAAAGGATCATAGATGTGTATGTTTAATGTATAAACATATCTATAAAAATAAACACATCTATATTACAATTTTTTAAACATTACGCATTTATGTGTTTGTATTTCGAAATAATCGCTATAAAATAATATAATAGGCAATAAAATAATCTTATATAATATAGGCGACGTCTCTGAAATGCATCTAAATAACTAATTATAAAATCATTTAGACTTTGTAAGTAATTTTGTCATTTTGGGATAGCTATATCTCATCCAATCCAATTGGTGGCAGCAATGAACCTAAAAAACAAAGAATACAAGACTGCCGGAAATCATTAGAGGAAGAAGAACCCGAGGACTTGAAATGGCAATATCATTATTTTTTTTTACTCTTAATCGCCTTGGTCAAGTGGTGTGTTAAATTATAGCTTTTGGCAAATAACCTTTAGTCTCGCCAACGTTACGTCGTTCATCTAATGGTATTCCACGTCCTCCCGTGCGTCAGGGATCAAGGACTGTTTACTATCGAGCAACTTGAGATGTGGCTTATTAGACCCCTACTTAAGACGTGTGTGGACTTCGTATATAATATCTAATTCGTTATTATATGCATGTTCCTCCAATATGACCTAACAAAAGGACATTAAGAGATTTTTAATTTTCAAAACTGCTAAAAGAAAGACTACAAGTAATGTTGACTTCTCTTCATAATGCTTGATCCTGTATTTTCGGTATGGTACTGGTTCGGGTTAAACCGCCCAGGCTTCTTTCTAGGAACCGTGTTATTGTTAATAATAATAGGAATGATGTATAGTGGGGGCGTTCAAGCAAGTTTAAGCTTAGGTCCAGGTGGAGACTTTCCAGGTTTTCGAGGTAAATATTTTATGATTGTTATTACATTATTATATAAATAAGTATTGACCTCTTTGTAATGAAAATACCCACCCTCTTTCTCGTCCACGACCTTTCTTTCTTAGATCTGCTACTTTATGCCTTCAGCCATGATGAGTTTTCCTCTATTCTCATCAATGCCATTTTCCTGCTGCTGGTTGGACCATGCCAGGAGCGGCGCTGGGGCACAGTGGCTTTCCTCACTCTCTCGGTCCTGTCCATGGCCATATTACCCCCTTTATATAGCCTTGTGCTTTTCATATGTGGGGGTGAGGCCAGTCGGATCAGTGGTTATTCGGCCACCCAATTGGCTCTGTTCACAGCCCAGTGTCGCCAAGTGACACAGAGGAGGCTATTGAGATGCATGCCAGTCTGGCTTCTGCCCTGGTTTCTGTTGCTACTCTATCTACTGCTGCTGCCCAATACACCAGCCCTGTTTCATTTTTGTGCCATATGTGTTGGACACAACTGTATCCTTTTAATTGTTATTTAATACAAAACAAACATGCGTAAACCTGTTAATATGATACTATTTAGGCATTTTGTCATTCTTGTTCCAGTCTGTTTGCAAATGCTACTTAATGTCCAAGATCGCCATCCATTCATTGGAGTTTTACAGGAACTGGAGTATGCCCGAATTTTTGGCTTCATTCCTGATTGGGCCTGTGTTCTCACCTCCCCCAGATACAGGCTACCCACCTACACTTCCGTGCAGAGGTGGGAATTATCTCATTCAAGTCTCATTGTTGTCGTTTCACGGCCTGCTTTCTTGAGAGCAGAAAATATGTTGAATTCATCTTAAACCTGATTTTCTAGGTCTGAACCACTTTCCCACCCAATCCCTCTGGAGCAGGCAGCTCCTTCACCTTGGCCCCTCATTAAAGACTCTTCCTTTGTTAACCAACATGCATGGTTAGAGTCTGCTCCTTCTTGGCCAATGGAAGGGTCTGCAGCAGTGTCAGAGGCACAGCTATTGGACGAACAGATGCTCAGGGCTGGGATACAGGCCTCCTTACAGGATGTTCCTGAGGACCCTGATGCAAAAGTGGAGGTGCCAAAGTCATCTGTTTCCTCTCTTAGGTTAGTTGTAGGGACTACATTTCATCGTCCCAATGTTAAATTTATTCCCCTAAACAAAGTGACAAATGGCACAATGTAAAATACAAAATACTGATGTTTTTTCTGCAGATTACAGCAACTGGAGAAGATGGGGTTCCCTACTGAGAAAGCTGTGGTGGCACTAGCAGCCTCAAAACAGCTAGATGGCGCCATCTCTCTTCTAATCGATGACCGTGTTGGGGAACAGGCTGTGGTGGTATCTAAAGGAAAGTGTTCCTTGCCACTTCAAAGCAACTAAAAGCAACTAAGTTATACAAAGACTCTTAGAGAAGATTACTCTATATTGGTCAGGCAGACTCCTAAACAACGTCTGTATTGATAAGAAGATATGGTTGGGTTTTGCTGAGCTTTATTGGCATTAAATGTTCCCTGTGGGGTAATTGGAGGAAGACATTTTTCCTTGTCAAAAATCTTGTTATGAAGATAAAGAACTCGGTTCACACTCAACAGACTGTACATTAGAGCTGAACTACCTTGCTAAGGACAGTTGTTACATTAAAATCTACATCTGTGAGAGTGAAGGACAAATTTATTTAAGTGGTGGTAATGTTAAAAATACTGTGTTGTGACAAATGGAGGGCGAGTAGCATGTTAAAAAAAACACTGGACATTTTATTATATCAACTATCTAGACAGGATTATCTTGACACATTTGCAAACCATAAAAAACACACTCAAAATATAAAATGTTACACAGTGTACAAAACAAAATACAGGTGATCATTTCTAAATATTTTACAACATATTTGATGTAAGATCAAATCCAATTTTTCCAATTCTTTATATGGTGAATGATACATCCTACGGCTGTATCATTCACTATAGTTTAAAATACACTATAGTGTTAAATATGGTTTAAAGTTCCATTGACAATGTAGCTGTTTGACAGTTGAGTGTATATTTGCCGGCGTTTGTGTTTAAGATTTTTGTCAACAGATACATGGAATTCTAAGCTGTTAATAAATATTCTGTAACCAGCCATTTTATCTTCAACATGTAGTTTTCTTATTTTTCTTCATTTTCTAAATGCATCATTATGTATGACAGGCAAACCAAAATGCAATATAAAATTGCTTCAGTGTGTATTTTATTAACACTCACACCAATGTTTCATTTTAGTGCACTATATTACATGGATTTAACAATATGTATAATTAAAGTAAAAATAATATAAGAGGTTTGTTTGTGTAATTGCGTCTCCAGCCTCCAGCCTGTACATGCTCAATACACATAAATAATGGAATCACTACAGATTCCAGACACATTGTAATAGTCCAAATGAACTCAAATTCAGACACTTTTTTTCACACCTCATTCATTCTCTAATTGGTTACTGTCAATTACTCTTATCGTCCATAACAGTTTTATATTAATAAGCACCAGAAGATTCCTAAATAGATGTTCTCTTTTATCATTTTATCATTGTATCCTTTTATCGTTATCATTATTATTCATCTAATTTATCTAATCTTTATCAGAGGCTGCAGTTGGCAGCACCAAGATGTGGCCTACGATAATGAGCTGCTGTGTATATGTGGAGATAGGTGTTTGACTAATGGGGGAGGATTGCACTGGTTCCCAGTGGAGATGGGCATTCTGAAGCATCAGTGACGTTTTCCTGAGGTGTCCCCCACCTTTAATCAGGTGGTGCAGCCCAAAGACAGTATCAATAAGCTCTGAATCTGTTGATTGAGGAACCTGAAAGATGAGGTCAACCCAGCCTGTGATCCTGTGGCTTCCCTCCAACCTTGATGTCTGGGGACAGAGGAGATGAGGCAAGTCGATGTGGAGGCAGGCCTGCTCGCTTATATCTGAAGGAATTAGGGGACTCTGTGCCAAATGGACCGTCCCCTGACCCTGGATCAGGCTCTGTTGAAGAAAGAAAGGAGTTTGGCACCAAGCCAGCCTATCCACCAAAATATGTACCTGATCCTAACTACTGTAGATAGCACGATGTGGCCAACAGCCCAAGAGATGCCTGTCATGAAGTTGGGCTGGTTCTGACTAGCAACCAATGGCCCAATCATTATTTGAAACTATTTACTAGTTGGAAAGCTCAAGCTTTAATACTAAGGTTATACCATTAATTTAATTGTATTTAATACAAAATCTCCACTTGCTATCCACTTTTCAGTGACTTGAGATTCAGCTGTACAATATAAAACGAATCACTATCCCTTTAATCATAAATATAATCTGGGTTTATCAGTGTATAAGTCTACTAGTCTACTGACACTTTCCTGTGCCATGAGGTCAGTAAGGCTCTGAGTGAAAACATTTTCAGCATTACCTGGCCATATGATAGCCTCCAGCAGCGTCACCCTGCGAGCAAGAAGCTCAAGGTCTGCCTGCAAGTCTTGGAACATCTGCAAGCTAATGTCCTATCAGAGAGCAGTGACAAGGGGACTGTGTGAGGAAGGGGGAGGGAGGGGGCACCGGGCATGGTCCCGGGGGTTGCCTGTGACTGTTCACACTTGTCCCACGTGTCCCAGGAGTGAGGCCTAATGGGACACACCTCTGACCCCTGCCTAAAGCTGACCCTGCCTCAGGCCTCCTACTCACCATGAATACCGATCATAGTCTCGAGGATTAAAACCCTCTCAGCTAAGATCTTCAGCGCCTCTCTGATCTGATGTATTCCGTCCCCCTGTGAAGATAGATACAGCCGTCAAGGTAAGGAGCACAAGCCAAACAACTGCTCGCCACGGCGCGGGTGTCATTTGCATGACATTACATCACAGCAGTTAGGAGGTTAAAACAGGTATCTGCCCAGCACTTTGAGATTATTCCTGTATATCTCTCTACGTCCCCCATTCTTTGGCCATGCTGTTATACCAATCCATTTACCATGCTGGGCTAGACGCCAGAAACATGCAGCCTCATGTTGATGACATAACACAGCCAGAGTTCACTGTACCAGCGTTTACATTTGGTCATGCCATCCACATTCCTTATGTTGGGTTACTATTCAGCCAGGCATATTTTCTCAGTAACACTTAATACTACAGTTCAGTATTACTGCCAGGGTCACAGTAGCTACATAGGAGTTTTCACTAGATGAAAATAATTACCTCTCAGTCATCTGGTTTAAGATATTATTTAGAGGGTTATCTTTATCTGGTTCTTGCATTGTAGTTCAGCCCCTCAATAACAGAACAGTTGAATAAAGAGGCAGCCATGAACATAACAGAAATCCGGACATGCAAAGAAAAGCTGATGCTGCTGAAGTCTGAGTGAGGAAATGTGTTGATTCATAAAACATGCTCAAATGTTACTTGTGTAGAATAAAGGCAAGGTATCAGAGTCATTAAACTGATGCACTGTAGTTTGTACAGTATATAATACAGTATGGTTGCTTTTGACAGACAAAAAAGCTGTCATCATTATACATATTATTATTATTATTACTACAAATTTTGAGTTACCATGCCTTTCTTCACTGTTATAGGAAAAATGCTGTTTTAATTTTAAGAAACATTTAATAGTTTTCATCTAGAAAGGAAATTGTATGTTTTTGTTATAAAAGAATGGTACAGGGTTGCAGTGTGGGGTAAAAGGGATAGCTGTATCCACTCACGTCAGAGCAAACCACCCTCGTAAACCCAACCGTACCCACCACTAAAACACAGAGCTATTTGGCATATACATGTCACACATCTAGTATTGTCCTTCAACTACAGCTGTATGCTCAGCAACACACCACCACACTACACAGTGTTTTCTGAATTAGAAATATATACAGAGCCCCCAAAGGATGATTTCATGTGATGCGTAATGCACATTGTTCAGCCTGATTGCATGTATATGTACAGTATATGCCAAAGTTAGATGCTGAGAGTGTGACTGTGAATGGTAGCCATGGGACAGCAGCTTGCAGAGGGAGTCAGACAGCTTTAGGGTCAAATAGGACAGTGATGAGTGACAGCAGTCCAGACCACACCCCGAGGACCAAAACATGACATCCACATCAAGGGATAACACACATAAATCACCAATGTTAACAGAACAATATACTTTAAACACAAGTGCAACATCACTGCTAAACATCACTTTGTAAACAACATAACCGTGATCTAAGATATACAGTAGGTGTATGGTTAGATTCACTGCAGTGTCGACTGTGAAGTCATAAATAAATATTGCTTACATTTAGATTGTTCTTGCAAAATGAAAAAAAGAGAAATAATAGAAAAAGATGGATTAGACAGACACAGTAAACATTAACATAGCAACTGTGGTCATCTTGGGAACTCAGGATTAATTTGATCATATTATTATATTTAGGGTAAATGCTTCCTGTAAGGTTCCTGTGCTAACGAGGTGCCGGGTGAATAGACGATCCACCACCAGCACTCTCTTACCGGCAAGCCCTTCTCTCCTGGTTCTCCTTTGGGACCTGGTGCTCCCTGCGGAGAAACATTAACAAGAGAAATATTGTGGTGCAGAAAGTGATGCAGACATATACTTAGATAAAACGGGCCTATTCTTTCCGGGTTGTACAGTCGCTGGCTAGTGTAGTTTACAGTACTTTAACCAGCTGTGACATGTGTTGACATTGGGCTTATTTCTCAGGACTACAATGCAGCAGGGTACATAGAGGTGGCTTACCGACTCTCCTCTGAAGCCCCTCTCTCCTGGGTAACCTAAAGGGCCCTGAAAAGTCAAATGCAGGTTACGTGGAGGTCTGTTTAAGTAAGTGGACGGACTTAAGTGAGTTAAATGGGAAACCAAACTAAATGTTATTGAGTCCTGGATCTTCTACTCACTCTCTCCCCACGTTCTCCCTTTGGCCCAACGGGGCCCTGAATTCCCAGGGCTCCGGGTTTCCCCTATAAGGTGGGGGACAAGATGTTGTAACAAGAAACTCTGTTTATGGTCAAAAGATGATTATTTCTAAGTCAGGGTGTCATTGTCACAGTATTCTGAGAACGTACATTTTGTCCTGGCACACCCGGTTGTCCAGCTGGGCCTTTTGGACCTGCGGGGCCTGTGTATGAATCAAACGTATACATCAAGCTAACATCAAGCTGACAAAGAAGACCTAAGTGCTGTTTTAGACCCAGAAAGGTCATATATATTTAATATTATGACTGTATACACTCACATGAGATGGAGTGTCAACTTACTTCGTAGGTACAGAATTATATACAGGTACCCGTGTAGCCCGAGTTAACCGCTAACATTTTTTTATCATCGCCACTAGATGGCAGTATAAACTCTCTTTTCAGGGGACAATGGCCTATTTCAACTTTCGAAAAAACCTACAATAAAATAATATTATTTTGAAAGAAGCAAACTGTGATTGACAGCACAAACTAAATATTGAGGGAATGATGAAGAATGTGTTGTGTGTCACATCACTGGCAAAGACAGCCGAGCTATATTAGAATGTGGATGACTGTAAAAGCATTTGAAATATACAGATTTGTGAACTGCAGAGCATGAATCATTATAGCTGCTGTAGGCAGGGCAGAGTATCAAGGTGACACAGACAGAAAGAGAGAAGCACTCACCGACTGGTCCAGGGGGACCCTGAGGCCCTGGGACAGGTGCTCCCCGGGAGTCATGGAATGTGTTGGAGAAGAAGGGGTCTTTTGTGCGACCTAGAGTTAAAAAATGTAATTACCTTATTTTAGATATGAAAGTTGTATTCTAGAACAAAGTTCTCAAACCCTTGAGGGGTCACACGATGCTTTTCGTGGTCACAAATTTGTTTTAAGAATTTACATTTCTTTTTAATTTAAGATTAGCGGCAGTGGCAGGAAGTAGAGATGGTCGTCTAGTTTGATCCCTGCTTCTTCCTGGCTGAGTGTTGATGTGTCCCTGAGCAAGACAACGAACCCTAACTGCTCCCAATGTGTTGGCTGCTGCCTTGCATGGCTGACACCATCGGCGGTGTGTGAATGGGTGTGAGAATGTGAGGCAGTAATGTAGAGCGCTTTAAGGTGGCCTGTGGGTTAGAGAAGTCTATTTAACATTTAACATTGACTCATTTACAAATGTGCACATTATTCCAAGAAGGTAAATTCTTATTTTTTTAGGCTCCTTTAAAAGATGGCCATGATTCAATCTCCTACTCAAGGGCACTAAGCAGAGCACATGCTTGGTAGGCATTTGAACCTGAATAATGAACAGGAATAATTCTAAGCATACAATCTGTGTTATATCCTTTGCTAATGCAAGTATTTAAAAACTCCAAGTGTTTAGTTGCAGCACAGTAATATTAATGATCCTCCAGGGGGCAGTTATTTCCAAAAAATACTGAGCTATGGCCTTTAACAACATTGAAAAAATAACTGTTTAACAATGGAAAATATAATCTATATCATAAGAAACTGTGTTCAATACTGTTTCACTTTTATCAAAGCCAATACCAACACATAGGCCTATTGTAAAAAAAATAAAAAATAAAAAATAATTAAAATAATAATAAATATAAACATTGCTTTCAATTTCCATGTAATTTAATTTCTGCCTTAACGTATTCAAGCTTAGCCAAAGGAGTGGACCAAGGACAAGTTATACGTGTGTATATTATTGTGTGCTCATAAGACCTCTAACACAGTTACATTAGCCTACATTCCCAGCTTTAGGACAGACATTTTACTAGGGGAACGGTCAGCCAGAAATATCTGTCCCACACTATATAAAGGCAGTTGCACTTTGTATATATATTATTCACAGTACAGTCGTTCAGTGAAGTATTGATCTAACTCTATTTGGGTGATGCAAATGGAGATTCAAACTGTGCATTTGAGGGTATTGAAAAACTTGACTCAGGTAACAAAACAAGAGTATTTTTTTAAGGCAGCAGGCCTCAAGATTGTACACACCCTTGCTCCATACTACCTGGGGTGTTTGGGTCTCTGGGGTCTTGGTTTGCAAGAGCAAATTCCAACCTCTAGACGCACAAGGCAGTAGGTCAATGTTTTCCAATAGAAATTCACCACAGATCGCCTGCATTTGCTGACATGAAAGAAATGGCTCACTGTCTTAGAATGTATCAGCCAATCTCATGTTCCCTCACATCTTACACTATAAGCTAACCTTTCACTGAATGTTCTGTGGGTTACAGACCTTATCATACCAGTGTATGAATACATCAACCATGCTTAGGCTTTGACCTTGAGACAGCCTATATGAGCAACCCCGAACACACACCACCACCACCAGCCGTCTGAGCTGCATCTGGAAGTTGTTGAGTGACATCCGTGGTGGATAGCTTCTCAGACCAGTGTGTGATGTTTGGATGTGTCCCAGATCCAGAGTGCCTCCACTGACTGTCCTGTGCCTCAGTCGTATTTGGCCAGCAGTGAACAGAGCCCCAGTAAAACACAATGCACTCAAATAGTCTTCACATCCTGACCGGTTTCTAACTCCACCTGAAACCTGCGTAAGCAATCGTCTCCTATAAAGCACCAAGACTAGATATCTGAGACCACTCTAGAAACACGACTATACAAAATAATACAGTAACAGCACTGCAGACTGCAGTTTAAAGAGCTTTGGACTCATGGCAAATTGATTCTGGTTGGACTGAGGTCACATCCTCTGGTTTGGCCCAGAAGACCACCTCATGTGAGGAGACAGGCTTTGTCTGACAGGAAAGGACCATCCATCTGGATTTTTACCCCTTTGGGATTAAGCCAGGTCCGTAACACTGGTGTTACGGACTTGGTCTGCTACTTTTATACAAACCCATGAAATTAAAATTTAGAAATGCAATCCACAACAATTAAGACCAGAACGACATACATTTAGGCAATATTTTTAACAATATGGTTTGCATTTATTAAATGTGTCAGAGTATGAAAAAATTGGGGTGTTTAGGCTTACTATCTGGTTCTGGTATGCGGGTGCTGGCTTGAGCTTGGGGGCCAGGAGGCCCAGGAGGTCCAGGAAAGCCTGGCAGACCCCTCTCTCCGGGGGGCCCACGGGCTCCTAAAAGAATAGACGATTGACAGGAAAGATGAGATATGAGAATAGATAATTATTACGGGCTGAAAAAAGCAAACAAGTAACAAATTTAAAGCAACAATCTTTTTCATATGATTAGATCACTTTCACTGCTATTAATTAATGACTGAGGTCATACAATAATGATTCAGCCAATTGTCCATTCATGGGAGCTTCTCATTGTTTTGAATAATCTGTGTCTAGGTGTGGTGTACAGACAGTGATGCTTTGTGTCAAACAGCAGGGGTTGATTTAGAGGGGTGTAGGCAGAACTAAATGGAAGTATACCAACCAAAGTATGTTGATTGTTTACTAACCGTTAGTGTCACTATGATACAATTGGGAAGTTGTTTTGGGTGTGTATAATTTATATATAGTCATTAATTTCACATATCATCCCATCGTAGGAGCCAGACTAAACTATTAAGGTATTTACACCTGTTAACATCTGTACACTGTTTCCCAACTAGCTGCGGCATCAATCACAGGGATGTTGAAGAATTTAGGTGGTGTAACGTGCAGTAACAGTGTGTGTTTCCATGCATGTGTGTATGTGCATATGCAGAGTAATAGCAATAGGATGGGGGGGGGGATTGGAAGCCTGTGCTTCCCTGTACTTAACAGGGGAAGGACTAAATGGGCTGCTGCTGGGAAAACTCAAATATACACCATTAAAGTCTGCACAGCATTACTGGCACTAGTGCACAGTAAATTAAATACTGCCTGTTATCACTGGAATATGTGTTATTATGCAGTTCAACAGGCAACCATTGCGCTGAGGATACATTTCCATTTCCAAAACTGGGTAACGTATGATTAAAGTAAGGTTAAGGTTGAAAAGAAAGTGAACCTAGCCTTAAGTGGTAACACTATACAAAGAAACATCATCACAAGTTTATTATTTGTGTGTGCCTATAAACTGTTCCAGTACCCCCTCTTCAGTAATGTTGCCTTATGTTGGAAAAAGGCAAGAAAAAAGAAACATGACATGTCCCAGTTGCCCAGCTGGATCCATAGTGAAACCCAAACAAACTGACTCACCTCCCCGCCGCAGCTTTATCTGACCTCATTGTTTGCTCTCCCCTGAGGTAATGCTGCGCTCAATGTAACCCCCAACCCGCTGCCCCCCCCCAGCAAACCCCCCAGCAAACCCCCCAGCACCCCACCTCTCTCCTCCACCTCTCCGTATATGCACCTCCGTTTATGAGGAGTGATGCAACCGGCAATGACCATCACTGTGTAACAATGTTGATTTGCAAGCTCTGAATATTTTGGCTAAACAATAGGCCACTTGTAATGTTATTATAGCTCAGATTGGATTTGACACCTCGGTGGTTCATTTTCACTCAGTCTCTGTAAATATTGCAGCATAATTGCTCTTGCTGTTCTGCGCTTGCTCAGCTCCACCTGGGAGACTGCAGTGCACAGTCAGCAGTACAATGGCACAGCATGCTGGTGCTAGTGGCTCTCCAGAGCCAGGGGGTGACACCAACATACCTCTGTGTTCCTAGAATAACGGGCCCCTAGATAATAGAACTAAAGCAGTGGTTCTCAAACTTTTTGACCCATAACACCCAGAGAAATGCTTCATTGCTTGCGACTCCCCTTGTGCAGATCACTTCCCTTTATTCTTTACCGCAACAACACAAAAATATACTGTAGAACATGTAAAACAACATAAATAGCACAGAAAATTTTATGCATTTTATTCATTGTATCAAAGATAATCAAATAAAATATTCTAATAAAATATTAGAAGTAGCATAACTAAAAGATAATTTCAGAATCTTTAAATCAATCAGGACCCCCATAAAAGCATCTTGGGACCCACGGTTGAGAACCACTGGATACATATATGTATGTTTTGATGTAAATGTAAAACACACTTCTCTCTACTCCTCCCTCTACAGCAAATCATAGGCTCAAATCATTATCTACCCCTCCTCCTACACCGTTATGTTTCACACACACACCAACAGTGAACTCGGAGGAAATATAAGGTTTTTGGGCGCTATAATGCAATCAAGGAGTGTACCTTTAAAAGCAACAAATCCAGCAGAATGTAGAGGACCTAGCTTCAGATGCAAAGCACAGCAGTGGCTGTGGGCACTCATGGAGTAATGGAGACAGTGAAAACAATAACACCACAGACATATGGAAATCATAAGGATATCGGACTTGTATATATAGATCACGTTCATTTCAGATTGAAGTCACATGGCACTTCACGGAAAGTGGGTTTAACGTTTGTTCCAAATCTCATCTGTACCCAGCAGCAGGCCCAGAGCAGGGGTCTTATGTCAAACTGGAAGGAGAGACACTCTATGTTCCATAAATTGAAGGGGTGAATGAATACAACTGCAGCAGATGTTACAACCAACCTCTATTGCTGTTTTTTTATTATTATAATTTAGGTCAAAGTCGACTGTGCTCTTCTTGTGCAACCTTTTACATCTGTGGTAGTTTTTATTCGTTATAAGTTGCCATCGAGCATGTATAGCAGATTTATACTTCAACTTCTGTTCTTAAACATCTCTGATGGGTTCCCAAGAGAAACAGTGCACACTGTGAGCCATAGGGGAAGTTTCATGCAGTCTAAAAAGACAAATGTTTTGCGACCTGCTGAAACCAGCGCTGTGAACGGAAAGTCCATGTTTAGTAACTTATTGGTTTAGAACAGACCAAATTCCAGCAAGTTATCACCACATTGTGGTGATGGACACAGTTCATGTTCTCTGCTGACCGCTGGATGGTCTGAGGAGAACGTGCTGTGGAATGCCCTTGTGTTTTAGGAGAAAGACAAACACCCTTGTGGGAGGGTCTTTGGTAAAGAGTGGTGCACAGGAGACAATGGTTTAAGTGGACAGGAAAGCCTTACAACGGCCTCTGCACACACTGCCCTCTCTGCTATAAAACACACAAAGACAAACATACAAACATAATGCTTATTGTCCAACTGTGTCAAAAGGCCAGGTGAGTTGACAATCATATGTAAACACAGTGCTGTGTGTCTCTTACCCATAGTTCCCGGTGTTCCCCTTGATCCAGGCACTCCAGACGGGCCCCTCGCCCCGGCCTCCCCCCTGGGCCCACTGGGGCCTGGCAGCCCTCGCGACCCCGGCTTCCCTACGAAGAGAGGGAACAGACATGAGTAATCATGGAGACTAAACTGGGCCGCACAACATGGAGACAACATCTAACCAACGGCAAGGCTGATTACTTTACAACTTACCTTCTCTGCCAGAAATCCCATCTTTCCCCTTTTCGCCCTGGGGACCTAGGAAACAGCACAAGGCATTAATTTGCTGTGTCTACGGGAATACAGCAACAAACCATACCATAACCATATTGTATATATTGTAGTCAGGGTTAATGCAGGGTTAATTTCTCCTTAAAAAGATATATTTTTATATTTCAAAGATGTTGAAACTGGCACGAGAACAATCTCTCAGGAACCAAGTGGAGTTGCTCTGAACCTGTGGAGTTGCGTGACCGTTAGCAGGTTGAGAGATTTCACATGTTATGGGTCACTGATAGTAGCAGTGCTGTGGATTAGGCCTTGGTGAAAACCTAAACATTGAGCCCATCATGAGGGCGACAGGGATGCTATGCTGCTCTTCACTAGTCTTCAGAAACTACTAATACTAATACTAATGTTTGCCAAACCAATTCGGCACAATAAACCTCTCGGGGGAACAATGCTACTCTTTCAGCGTTTCAGTTCAAATTCTCCCAACTAGCAGAAATTCTGTTTAAGATAACAGCCGCACCACTCTGCTCCTTGTTACCATGAAGCATTACGCCAGGGTAAAGATCAGCTGGGGCAGATTTAAATAAAACTGAATGGAAATCTATACACTATTGGATTATTTTTGACAGTGCAGCCGAGTCTGTTTCGCTGCAGCCAGCGCTGGGCTCTACTCCAGGTAAAGGAGAGGGCTGTCACACCCTGAGCCAGAGACCCCTGAAAGTGAGCTAGCACAGACAACTGGACTCTTACTCAGGCTAAAGGAAATTCGTTTATATGAGTGTGGTTAAGTGTGTGTCTATGAGTGGATGAAACCAGATACACGTGGAGGAGAGCAGGTATAGAGCAGAAAAAGAATGACTGCTAATGGAGGAATCTGTGAAGGAACAATTTGTCACTCCATTAGCAAAACACTGACTGTTGCGATGTACAAAACACATATACAGTACATGCGTTTCCCTGTGTGAGGAGTGGGTTGTGTACTCACCTGCGGGCCCCTGCTCACCGGGAGCTCCCTGGGCTGGCGACGCCCCCATGAGCGTGGGAGACTCCGGGGGTGGCACCCCTTTAATTTGTAGGTGGCGCTGCGATGCGGAAGCAGGGGCAAAGAGCTGCTCAACCTGGCGGCGATGGAACAGCATTATAGTTCAAAACCTCCCAAGTCATCATGAGCTTGGCTTAGAGCAGTGATTCTCAAACTGTGTCTCAAACTACCCTTTAAATTACAGTAAGTTTAATATACAGTATACACACAGTATACAGTATATATA
>JAOEHI010000024.1:2111002-2144427 GCA_025447815.1 Percopsis transmontana
GGCCTAATGATTAATGTCCTGCACCTGTGGGCCTAATGCACTACAGGTGCATTGCAGGGGAAAGGAGGCACGATGCGCGCGTGGCCGTGAGCGCGCCGATCGTGACACCAAGGGCAGATTGCTAAAAATGAAGCTTTTCCAACACGCGTTATTTTTGGCCATCCTTTACATGTTGATAATAGTTGAGGAGCTGGTTAGTGTTTTATATTATTCACAGAAGAAAGCCCTACAACTTTGGAACCTTTATGGCCTTCACATTAAACTAGGGCTTATTGTAGACTTGAAATACTTGTCACTATCATAGGTAACAATACAAAAATCAAACCCACAATAATGAGTCTGATTTCTTTTAAACTAAAAATTTAATTTTCATTTTCATTTAGGCAGTCTACAGCAGTGGTTGGTTTCCGAAAGATAATATGGTATTGTTAAATCATTTTGTAAATTACTTAGAATTCTGAAACGTGCATATTTTGCAGCACTAGCACCTATTATGTGCCTAGATTTCTACTTATTCTCATTAGTGTAGCTCATTTCATATACAGTGCATTCTGAATACACTGGTGTGAGTCCTAATACATTCTCTACTCTCTGACGCTAGGCAATTTGCGAGCACAATTCTGCACAGTAATGAGGAACATTTGGTAATTCTGCATAGCAATTGTGAGCCAAGGAAAAGATATATAGTTCCATTTTATGCAATACCAAGAACATTTATTCTAGATTCATTTTAATGGCTTTTAGCAAACTAACTCAAACATCATTTGGAAGACTGGGCCGCCTGTCTACATGAAGTCACACAACATTAACATTTCATTAGACTAGGCACTGGACCGTTGAATCTGAGAAACTAAAAGTAATAACGGATATAAAATGGGTCAGTAAAGAACCATCTGAACGTATTGTCTTCGAATGAGAATATTGTGTTTTCTGCAGACTGAACTTGGTATGAACTTAGTATGAAAGAAAATAAATTTTGAAATCTTCAGACAAATATCTTATTAATGATTACGGCCACGAACTGACAAGCTAGCCATCTGACTAGCGTGATTAGAGTAGCCTGCTGGTATCTGGAACTGTGCTTTTCACCACACAATGTGTTTTATTAGTACTCTTTGCAAGCATACAGAAAACATTTTGGGAAATATTAGGCCTAACCACTAAACCCCTTCATGTTATTGATTGTAAAATTAATATATCGTGATGAACTGGTGGTAGCACTGCTGCCTCAAAGCAAGCAGATCTTGAGGTCAAATCTGACGGGGACCTTTCTGTGTGTTGAGTTTACATGTTCGTTGCCCTTGACCTTGATCAAGGCACTGGCATTAGAACTGGGCTCTACACTGTGGCTAACTATTGAATGAAAGAGCTGAACTAGGTGTCTGACACTCTTTTCTACCCCTTGCATGCAAAGCTGCATTTCAAAAATAAACAATGAGCATCAACATCTGCATCAGAGAAGGGGTAACAGCATCTTACCACAGAAGGAGACAATGTGACTGCTATCTTCATGTACAAATTTCCTGGTGACGGCTTCCTCCATAATCTGCTTCACCTGTAAATGACAGGATGAGACAGAAAGCTGGATGACTCACATTAATATTAATACACCATGCCGATATTGCACGAGGGCTGAAGTAACGGTAAAGGAATACGGCAAAATGCATTCAATTATTATTATGAAATATGTTAGGGTGATGCAGTATGGTACAGTACGTAGTGAAGGATGATGCAATCGCTGGTTAAATTCAATCACCAGGAGTCCTTTTTTACCCTGATGTTTTTGGTGATTAGTGACACAAAACCACAACTGCTTTCATCAAATAGCTATGCTAAAATCGCTTTGGTAACTACTGTGTTTGAACAAAAGCAGTCAATACATTTCAAAAAAAGTCTTCCAGTTTTCTGTAGGAGCTTGGTGAGGCCTGGCCCACTGTTTAGGAACAATGGCACTAGGGTATGGTGGTGAATGTTTAGGTAAGGTACAGTATAAATATTGTAAACATTTCTGGAGAGAATAGAATTAGGGGGATTTATGAAGCAAATAAAGCCCAAAACACATTGCTCCTATTATTGTATAATCTGGTCGGAGACAGGAGTGAAGGAAAACCATGAGCAGAGACAGAGATGGTGAGAATAGCACATATTAAGTTGGTGGATGAGTCACCAGCTCCCGGGCTAAGCATCTTTACTAGGAAATGATGGGAGGATGGATGGTGTGTTGGGGGTGAAGGTGTCCCAACAGAGACCACCTTAATGCATGGTTTGTAATCCACAGGGGAAGCAATTGATTCTGTTACAGGAAAAGCTAATGAAATCCATCTCAAGAATACTTAACACTGAATTGGGGTAGGGGGTAGCTGGAATGATTGGCTGCATGTGTGTTCGCAAAGAAACATTTGGTTGTGTTGTAAGCCTGACAAGTGGCTGTGAAGGGAAGACACCGTAGGATTATAGCTAGGATGGTTGATAAACTGATCCCTGGATAGGAGACGTCTCTGTGAGTCGGTGCGGCTGTAATCTGAATCAAGAATATCAACCTCCGGACACAGTCTCACATACTGCTCTAATATCCTGCTGTAATGAGTCTGTCCACAGTGTTATTACACTGACGACAGAAAAGCGCTGCTGTGTTCTCCGTACACATCTGTTCAGCAAACACTTGATGTAAGAGGATATGATGCAGCACTTGTCAGAACCACATCCGTGATTGATATTGAAGAGTGCTCCTCACTGAAATAAAGCCAATTGCAACCATTTGCATTTTATTTTGTTCTGTCAGTTAAACCCACAGTCACACACATGCTTGCACTGAGGCAATGCCTCTCTCAGTCTATTAAATGTGTCTTACCTCACTAGGTCTGAAATTAACTGTAAAATGTTAACTTTAGTCATTTGATATTTACATGTATAAATCACAAAGCGAAATGTTCTTCTTGGCTCAACTTTGTAAAATGCTCCAGCACTTGATGGACCATAATACACACACACACACACACACACACAGACACACACACAAACAAACACACAGCCAATCATTATTATATTTATACATAACCGGGGACAAGAATGTAATATAAACAAAGAGGTTGTCAGTGTTGGAAATTAAAAAATATAACTTGTTTATCCAGCAGTGGCTGTGTTACTAAGAAAATGTGCCCACTGAGCACACCACCAGAAAGTTGCTACATTATGACTCATTGTTAACACATGAAGAAATCTGAAATTGGATTTATAGTCTCACACAGGTTGAAAAAACACAGAAGCCAAATGTGCAGAACACTGCCCTTTGAAAACATTTATATTAAAAAACACAGTTCACTAATTAGACACCAGTTATGACACAGATTCGCTCTGTTTGCATCAGTGCCATTGTTAGCTCAGCCTGAGCAGACATGATTCATAGTGCTAGCACAATAGAAACAATGAAAGATCATACATAAGTACAAACACAAGCACATATAAAATTCAGAGAGCTTGCAGATGCCCTAGGTCTCTTTTTGTGTGCACACGACATGATGCTTAACAGAATAAAACGAGGGTAATGCTGATTGAAAGTATTTTGTATTGCTATATTCTCTTCTCAGACTGGGCTATGGATCCACTAGTAGTGCAACCTATCCAGTTAAGAAGCCACACGCAGAAACCTCCAGGTTTCTATGGCGACAGCATGTGTCACATCAAGTACATGTGTCAACGAAGATCATTCATCAGCAACATAAAAGGAGATGACAGCTGCTTGTTGACTATACTGTAACTTTTAATATCCTGTGCATGTCCAGTATCAGAAGGGTTATGCAGACATAATATATAGCCATCATTTGCTAAAAAACGAAACCATAACCGACATGTTCCTCTAA
Source organism: Percopsis transmontana (assembly GCA_025447815.1). Taxonomy (NCBI): domain Eukaryota; kingdom Metazoa; phylum Chordata; class Actinopteri; order Percopsiformes; family Percopsidae; genus Percopsis; species Percopsis transmontana. The sequence goes on from JAOEHI010000024.1 coordinate 2,114,863, forward strand.
CTGCACAGACTAAAATGACTAAAGGTTAAAGCTTCAGTATGTAGGATTTAGGGGGATCTATTAGCAGAAATGCAATACAGTATTATGTTTTCATTAGTGTATAATCACCTGTTTCACTGTGTTTTTGTAAGCTTAGAATGAGCCCTTCATATCTACATAGGGAGTCGGCCCTCTTCTGTGGGGCCCGCCATGCTGCGCCGCCATGTTTCTACAGTAGCCCAGAATGGACAAACCAAACACTTGCTCTAGAGAGCGCCATTCAGGTTTTTATGTTGAAATGGCAGCTTCAATCCGGCCACCGTAGGTTCTAATACACGCTTGGAAAGGAAGGGGTATTCAGTTGGTTCCAACCTCACTGCTAGATGCAAATAAATCCTACATACTGAACCTTACTTACATAGAAACCAAGAGCCTATCACTGGTGAGGTTATTAACATGAAGACTCACTGTCTATTCCCTAACAGGAATCCTTGAGCCTTTTTGCTATCACAGGAAAGCCTTTTGAGTCTCCTCTGTGCCATAGTTATAGCCTAAAGGGATTAAGCTAGAGTAATAATAGATCTTCAGAGTATTCCAATCCACTCCTGCAGCATTGCAGCCAAGCGATGAGACCCAAAGACAAGCTCCATCCAATAACGCCCAGGTCTATTTCACTGGCATTATTTATCATCTCCATTGTCACTTATAAATGGAAGGGGTATTCCGTGAGAACATTATTATAGTGGCTATGAACTTACGCCATTGAACACAGTATAAATTATGAATGGTGATTTGTCATTAATCCTTGGACCCATATGTTTAAACTGTATCTTTTGGACCTGCTTCATGTAGCACTGCATCCCTCTGAGCCCAGATAATCCTGTCTCACTGCTACCCAACAGGATAACCATACCATTATTCAGAGAAAAAGGTCAAGACCGTATGTTGGCCTCTGTGTGATAACCTGTATTACTATCTCAGACAGCAACAACAATGGACGGTTTTCCTGTAGCTGGTGCCCACACAGCGTCATATCTGTGTGCCTGGCTGGAATTAAAGTTTGCCCTTTAGCTCTGCCATGTTTACGCTGGAAATAGAAAGCATCACTTAGGCAGCAAATATGAAGAGTTTTCCCCAAGACTGGCTGGTGTGATAGATAAAAGTAGCTTGTCTCTCTCTTGTGCAAACGCAGTGTACTTGTGCTAGTGCTAGTGGTGTGAATCACCAATAAAGTGTCTTGTCTGTCACAGAATTCTTTTATTCACTGTAAAATGGCCCAGGTCCATAAATGGTGGCACGTGACCAGCTGCAGAAGGAGAATCAGAGAAGTCACGGTCAAAAAACACCATATGGCATCAACCACAGTGAACTGGCCGTATATAAGAGGGAACAAAAAACACCAAAACAAATAACATTAATCATAATTCAATATTATTTTAGCTGTTTTTGATTCTACTTTTTGTATTAAAAAAAAAATAAAAATCCAAAACTTCCAAATCTTTTTTCATATCTCCTTCCTTTTCATATCTAGACAAATTACTATTTTCTTTTGTGAAGGCTCTACGGTGTGCTGTGAATAGGCTTGGCAGTGAACACTACTAAACTGAACCAGTATATTTCACATAAGCTGCAATTGTACTAAACACTGAAAGGTGTGCCTGAAAAACCTTCTGTGGGAGAATTTTAGTCAGGCCTTTGCGGGATGGTGGAGGTTTAATCATGGGGAGTGTCTGGTCTCTACTGATAAGACGGACGGACTGAGTGAAAATCAAGATCAAGATCTCAAGAGTCTCAGGACTTCAAATTTCTTTGACAAGGCCACAGATGTGATTCTTTTTGTATATGTAACACACGTCTTGTAGTCTGTGACACCTTTTGACCCAAAGTAACACTATTGTCCAAAATAGAAAAGATATTTTTGCAAAACAAAGGAGGTTAAAAAGATTATGTGACCTCATGCTCACCAATTAAAAGCCTTTTCTCAATCAATATTGGCTGAGAAAAGCTGTGCAGGAAAATTGAACGAGCTTTCTTCTCTCTTATGGAATACCACTGTGATGCCTTTAAGCAAGGCACGTTGTTCCACTGGGATTAATATTGAAACAACAGAACATGGCAACATTAAGCTGTTTACGGTTGTGGAATCATGCTGCTGAATGTGAAGAACATTCTTAATACTAGCATAAAGCACATAATGCTGTAACACAAATGGCAGATTTAACCAAGAGTATGGGTAAGTGGCTTTTCTGAAAATAATTCAAGTAAAATTTCTTTAGGAAGAACGGGTTCAAAAGCAACAATACATTGTCCATTGTCCACACAATTGTAATAGGCCTACTAGGCCTAGGGTGTTGGAAAGAGGTTATGCCCACCACGACAAGTAACTGAATTGTTACTTGTTGTTACTACACCATATAACTCAGTAATGCATTGTGCATAGCTACAGCTTCTAGTGGGTTTCATGTAAGGTTTATGTTTCATGCTTGAACACCCCCAAAAAACATTATCGACAGCTGTCCACAGAACACCCCACCCCACCAAATGTGGCTTTATAGAGGACGAAACTGACACGAGACATGATAGTTGGTGTAAACATAAAATAAAAATCTGAAAGTTGATACTCTACGTTATCAGTTTGTTCTGTATTCCAATAAAAAAGTATCTTGCAAAACCTGTCACGATAACACACTTATGCTTCTAAAACTCACCCATTTACGATATTATAATTTGGAAAAACAAGTGATAATGGAATACCGTGTTTCCCCAATTTCAATCTAACAATACACATTTAAAACCACGTGGAAATCACAGTAGTCTGCTTTCGTGCAGGGGGCTATTAAGGTTTAGGCATTAGCTAACAAATGTGTTTGTTTTTCCGATTTGATAATTGTTCATCTGAAAACACCCACCTCCTTCTTGACGGTGCGCAGCAATTTCTGACGAGTCTCTGCTTCTAAAATATAGGAAAGAGTTCCATTTGTTTATTTTACCAATACCAATAATTTAATACACATCAGACACAGACAGACAACAGATTTATTAAAATATATATGCTTTCATTTTTTTCTCTCTCCCACCTGCCATTGCTGTTGCCATGGATTCGATCTCCTATCTGTAGGTCCTACCGCTCCCATTAGCTGGGCTGAATGCAGCCTGTACAGTGCAAGGTGGCACGCGGTTCTGCCTACCTTTAGGACACGCCTCTTAAAGCTATACGCATCCTGGGAAGTCCTCTTCGTTAGAGTGTGTCTTTCAAATCCTAAGCAACAATTAAAATGTAAAAATATATAAATAAACCAGTTGATTGTTTAGGAAAAATATCTTTGAAGAATTAACTTAAAAATCCAGCTGGGGTTAACTATAGACTAGACTAAACCAGACTAAAGCTAGACTAAGTGGAATAACCGGTTTGGTTGCGTTGAAGACGAAAACAATGGCGTTATTCGCATCTGGTGTAAAACAGATAGTAAATTAGGAAATATCCATGGAAATAACACTGAGGCATGGGGAAAATACATATGGCCCTTTAATTGCTGTTACAAAAATAGGCTATGCCATCTTGTGGTCAAAATATGAACAGACGGGTTGCTAATATACCTATATACTGTAGGCTAAATGGCCAAACCATGCGTGTTTTGCGTGTGGAGAGTTTCAAAATATGTTGTAGGCTAATGTTTTTTCTAATAAAAATAAATCCAAAGACCTAAAATTCTGCGTCAGTGTAACTAGACAAACAAAGTGACATCCTTGACACAACAATACACACAAACAATTATTATTATATGATACACAGCTGTCTTTAGCCTAGCTAATCAAATGTCTCATGGGATGAGACATTTGGATGTCAACTATTTATCATAACGATCAGACCACCTTGACAAGCAGCGCTACCTCATACTGTCCAGCAGATGGCAACAGTGTCATTTTTAATATGTGGCCACAACAAGCAAGCATGGAAATGCTTCAGAGGCACATGAAATGGGAATTCATTTTTATTTATTCATTAAAAATAAAATACGTTAAAAAACACGACATTTCACAGCAAGGTCTAAACGTACTGGTCTCTTATTCACTGACTGAAAGGTCATTTGGTGACACTGTGTTTTTATTCAGAGAATGAATAATAGATAGTGCTGCTCATAAGACCATTGAAGTGTGGTTCTCCAAGACATAACCCCAAGTATGCCTAAAGGGGAAACCTGTCAGGTAAATTAGCTAGTGAAAAGACAGGCTGGTAACACAATATGACAGTGGTGGAAGTGTAATGTGAAGGGTTAGTGCTAGGCATAGTCCCTTTCTACGACCATCATCCTGCTCTTTAGAGATGTACCTACTAGGTTAAAGGTATAAAGGACAGATGCTTTAGCCTCACAATCGTACAGTACCTTCACTTGTCATAAAACAACACATCGAAAGGGAGTTAATTTGATTTTCTCTTTTCTTTGATAGACATGGCAGTGTATACTGCTGATCTCTTGCAATATTGCAAGGGAAATTAAGATATTTTTTTCTCTTTAATATGTCTGGAAATAAGAAGCTGAAGTCTCACATGTAATGAGTCACAGCGCCACTTCAACCGCCTCTACATTTGCACTGTGGAATAGACTATTTCAATTTTATAAAACAATAATTTTGCCTTGTGATATGTGAGAGATGAATCCTATTTCCATGGCTACTATGTCTTTTTCCTCACAAATATAACTTCTTTCATAACTTTCATATAACTTCATGGAATTACCTCCCAGGACAAAGCTTTAGTATTAGCAAGCCGTGTTACATGCTATACCAGGATGCCTGTCTGAACGCACATTAGGCCAGCTGACATTACTGTATATTGTGGGAAATATATTGTATGTGTTATTATGTCAGTTTACCCATCAGAAAGACAACGCGCAACAGCTTTTATTTGGCTAAATATTGCATCTAACACAATCTCTGTGGCGTTATTTACCAGCCCCAAATCAGCCCATTGCACTTTTTATACAGTTTCGTTGTTATATTGTGCAATATTTTTCTTGCTGTGTAGTACATTATTATATACAGTGTGCTGTGAAATATATTAGCGTATGCTTGTTATATAATAATATATACAAATATAAACAAATATTGCTACCCACTCTGCACCAACTGCATCCCAGACGTCCTGGAAGGGTTGGACCCCTCCCTTTGAGATTGTGATGTGATTAAGGGCTATAGAACAAACTTGACTCTACTTGACTCTGACTAAATAAGCGGAAAGAGAAGTTGTATCATTTACCGTCAGAGATACATGAGACTAAATGAAAAAAAGGATTAATATGGAAAAAGGTGATCATATAAATTCTTAGTGCTACTGGAAGTATGTGATGACATTTCAGAGCCAAATCTATCCATCAACAATAAAATCAACTGCCCTGCTGTGTCATATCCATATCTGTGACAATTGGTGTGGAGACTGTCAGAATCTGTGGGCAAGTTCTCGTGTACATGTGTATGTGTGATTGAAGTCGACATGCACTTATAGGCACCAGGGCATGTTATAGAAGGTCCTGTCAGTTTGATGTTCTTCTGCTTTTTGTGCCAATGCAGATTGACAGAACTATATGTTAGATAAGCCCAGTCTGTGAGCTGAGCAACTGCTGATTTTCCCCTGATCTGATTGTTTAGCCTGCCTGGTTCCAACTCTGACAGTGAGAGGAAATATTGAATCTTATGAGATAAAACATAATTTAAAAATCACTTTCGATAAGCACAACTTTGCTTACTGTATGTGTGCTTTGATGGGGAATAAAGAAATAAATGTTTAGCCAACAACAGATCTCAAATGAAGTTTTTTTACAGATTTTTTTTAATTTAGTTGACTCAATTGGTGTGTACTTCAAATTAATATATTGTAGATATTGTAGATTGTAGATATGACAGTTGAACTGCCATTTAGTTTTTAGGTGACAAATTCTTAATGATGCTGCCTGTCTAGTCCTACCCTACTGTCATATCCATTTCCAAAACTAACCTCATTCTATGCACTCTCCACTTATGGACCTGTATGATCACTGCTGTCTGTATCCTATATCTAGTTAGCAGACTTTTAAAACCATCCGTGCTAAAAGCGGGTGGATTTGATTACAAAATCATTTTATTAGGTTTCCCGAGTGCGGTTATGCCACATTCTATTCTCAGTCTTCACCAAACTATATTATATTAACTTTAAACCAGGAAGTCAATATGGCTCAAGTGATTATTTTTAACTATCAAACCTTTGACAGTGTGAACTCACAACATACAGTGAGTATTCATCATATTCCAATACCAGCCTACTAAGTATTTGCCTATTGTAAATTGCACTAGACATTGTGGAAAACAGAACAAAGCCTATCAACACAGTGTTATATAGTCAGTCACAGCTTTTAGAAGTTAGCATTTATTAATGCTAAGAGTGTAGAATAAATTGCTAATGGACTTTCTAGTTTACAGTAATAAAGGGTTTGATCTCAGAGAACTGGAAAATAATTTCTTATTGTAAATACCCTGAACATGATAGAACCTCTTACAAAATACAATACTGCAGTGACTATTTTAAGTGCGATGAGGACTGTGGTAAGTTGTAGGCAATATAAGAAGGGAAAACACAAATATCTGGCAGTCATCAACAGCAAAGGCCAATGTTTGATTTGATTGATACAGTAGCTGTAAAACAGCTTGTTTGGTTGACAAAAAACTCATTTTGATACATGCATAATATCACTTCAAACTGATTCAGAAAGATCTTTGCCTAAAAGATATTGACTATATAGGCTTAAGGCTGAAATAAAAGAAAAAGATTTGTTCAAGCAGTAAAGAAATTGGGTTTTTAGTTCAAAGACTAAAGCTGTCTCATCTTAATCTGTCAATAATGTGACTGCCAACATCATGAAGCTTTTAGAGGAGGACACATTTATATCTTTTTCAAACCCAGTCTAACAGGTAACCCAAGTGGCCACTGCCTGCTCCATAACCTCCTTTGTCAGCTCCTCCCACTCGGACCTATTGTCATTATACGACAAATCCTGTCTCCCTCTGAAGCTGGCAGTGTTTTTCAAACTTCGCATATAGTGCGGACTGACTTTCATTAGTGCATGACCCAACCATGCCCATACAAGATTCAACGGCGATGGCCCACGCTTCCCCAAACCACGGGTACACAAACGCTGCGCCGGTGCCTGTCATCACACAGACGGACTCAAGAGACAAATGGAGCAAAAAGATGGATTTTCTCTTATCTGTCATTGGCTTTGCGGTGGACCTGGGAAACGTTTGGAGATTTCCTTACATATGTTATCAGAACGGTGGCGGTAAGAGTTAAAAAATGTTTAATCAGGCATACAGTTTACATTTACAATTATAAGTTGAGTTTTAACTTCCTTGAAACTGTCAGAAGAAAAATCTTCAAAATGACATAGTAAATGGGAAAACTCATTGGCTGTACCTCGTCTGGCAGATATAGCTCTAGCTAGTTTCAACACAAATGTAATAGCTTTGCATAAATATTAGTCTAACCATGCACTCACCCTGAGAAGAGGGTCAAAGTTAGCCTACTCAATTTAAAAATGTTACATTAATTTTTTTTACAATTTATTAACATGTTTTTATTTTTGTTTGAGAATAAACTTGAATTTAGACAGCAGGACTATTTGATCAAAAGTTGTACTCAGTTTTGTTTTGGGGTTTAAACGTTTTGCATTTATTCTTCAGAATTGCACTTCCAAACATCAACTTAAAACACATTGTAATCATATTGCATGTATGCATAGGTGGTCTGGAATGAAAAGTAAGACTGAATGATTTTATCTTTCTGAATTGCCTAAGGCTAAATAAAATAACTTATCACCATAACTCCTAAACCGTGACAACGGCAACATGCTTTCTTGTGCATTCCCGTACAGGGGCTTTTCTTATTCCATATATTTTGATGGCCATATTTGGTGGCGTTCCACTGTTTTACATGGAATTGGCACTGGGACAGTTCCACAGAACTGGCGCCATATCCATATGGAAACACATCTGCCCCATTTTCAAAGGTAGGATGTTCACTGCAGCCTTTACCCTGATCTGTGCTTCTTAAATGTGTCTAAAAATGTACCTGGTTATGAAATATTTTCACCTATCAAAATGCATAGGCTTCCATGTACTTACAGTACAGAGTGTAAATCAACAGCAAAATTTCAGTTATTGTTTCCTACCACTCTAACAAAATTTTCATCAACAGAAATTTCATTACATCTTATTTTTCTAGAGAACAAATCGATGATACTGAAGCACTCTATTACTCCCCAACCCAGTGAACCAAATAATAACACTCAGCAGCTGTTAAATGCCTCCCTATCACAATGTTTCTGCCCCTTTTTCAGGTATAGGATATGCCATATGTATCATCGCTCTGTACGTGTCCTTCTACTACAACACCATCATTGCCTGGGCACTCTTCTACTTCTACTCATCATTTTCCAGTATTTTACCCTGGACTAACTGTGACAATGTGTGGAACACTCCGGACTGCACCAACTACTTTGGCAGGGACAACGTCACCTGGACGAATTCCTCCAGGTCACCAGCAGAGGAATTTTACACGTAAGTGCATGTAAGTGGAAGTGGAAAGAAAGCAAATGGCTTTTAATGCACTTGTCTCTAATGATTCCCAATGCCCTCATCTATCCTAATCACAGCGTGGCTGATCCATTTTGTTCGTCCCAACAGGAGGAACGTTCTTGAGATCCATAAGTCCGACGGGCTCCGCAACGTTGGTGGCGTTCGCTGGCAGCTGATGCTCTGCTTATTTCTGATTTTTACCATTGTATATTTCAGCCTCTGGAAAGGGGTGAAAACTTCAGGGAAGGTACTGCATAATAAATATAATAAATGTGGTCCATGCTACATAATCAGAGCATCATTATCAAGTGTATTCATGCGTGTGTATCAAATCTCGCTCTCGCTCTTCCATGCCAGGTCGTATGGGTGACAGCCACCTTGCCTTATGTGGTGCTCTTCATCCTGCTGATCCGTGGTGCCACGCTGCCAGGTGCCTGGAGAGGAGTAGTGTTCTACCTCAAACCCCAGTGGGAAAAGCTCCTGGAGACCAGCGTGAGTTTAGTTCTACATTAGAGGGACTGGACAGTGTAATCATATCCTAAAGCAACGGGAGCCCCCCCATTGAACTATGAACCTTTTGCTACACAAATGTAATCTGGTCAAGATAATAATAACATGGATAACATTAATTTATAAAATGAAAGATTCATTAAAGATAGTAAAACTAAAATAATAATACAAATATAAGTAATACTACAAATATTATAATAAGATAAATAAACAAAAATAAATTGATAAATCATTGAAGAAATAAAATAAATTAATAAATAATTTAAAAAATAAAATAAAATAAATTACATAATTTCAGAATCACCAGGCATTCCCACAAACCATTTTGCGGCCACTTTGGGGACCATGGCCTTAACGGCAGGAGAAAAAACAGATGTCTAATATGTGGTGTTTGGTGGTCTGTTGAGTTATAATTTTAGAGGTCTATTAAATGTCCCTAGCTTTCAACTCTATTCAGCTAGTTGTTGCTGAGCCCATGTGAGTGCTCTGCTTCCAGGGAATATGGATGAGATTAAATGAGATGCATAAATAAACCACAGACCAGGATAATAAGATGCATAATTGGTTTAGATTTTTTTCCCCTGTTAACAAAGGCCTCCCTTTCTTTCTCACTCACCCACATCCAATGCCCTCTCTTCTTTTTTCTGCTGAATGCATGCTCCTCTTCAGATCTCTGTACAGCTGTGTGACAGCTACACTTCTATATGACCATCACAGCACACAACTAGCTATAGAAAATGAAACAATAATAATATTTATGCCTCTACTACTACTACTACTACTAGTAATAATAATATTTAATAACAATAACACTAATAATAAGGGAAATGTAATTAAAATGTAAGTGATGCTGAAAGGTCAAACATCATGCATTTAAAAAAAATTTCAATACAAAGCTCCAATAACTGAAACATCACAAATGATTGATAGAGCTCAAAGTCTGCTGAGAGCAGGTATTACGCTTCATTCTATTATAGTATGGTATAGTATAGTGGTTTTTAATTTCTCTTCTATGTAGGTGTGGGTCGATGCTGCGGCTCAGATATTCTTCTCTCTGGGGCCTGGGTTTGGAGTGCTGCTGGCCCTCTCAAGCTATAACTCTTTCACAAACAACTGCTATCGGTAATTATTACGCTGTTGATGAATAACAAAACTTTACAGACTTTACGAACTACTGAGACCAGTGGGGTTTATTTATTGAACAAGGTTGGCTCACCTTTCTTTCCCAACAGTGATGCCATAGTGACCAGTCTGGTGAACTGTCTGACCAGCTTTGTGTCTGGGTTTGTTATCTTCACTGTGCTGGGTTACATGGCCGAGATGAGGCAGGTGGAGGTAGAAGATGTGGCCAAGGATAAAGGTGAGAAACTAATTTTTATAATGAAAATTATGACACAGAACGTGTGTATGCATTATTTACCACAAAATACAATGTTTTTTAAAAAATTTATATATTTTTTTTATTATTATTCTAGGACCCAGTTTACTCTTCATCACCTACCCAGAAGCCATTGCTAATATGATGGGCTCCACCTTTTTTGCCATAATTTTTTTTGTAATGATGATAACCCTGGGTCTGGACAGCACGGTAAGAACTACTGTATGAATGCTGTACACTGTTTAAAGGCATTCCCTCAGCTCTTCCTGTCTTAGAGAAACACAACAAACATAGTAAGAGCACTATGATATGCTAATGGTTTAAACTGCTGAAATTGATAATGGCTCTTTAATGAATACTGTAATAGTTTGCTTATATGCTGTACATATATCTATATTATATGTCTATACAGTTCAGTTAATGTCTTTAATGTGTCTTTACTTTGTATCTTAGTTTGGTGGGCTGGAGGCGATCATCACGGCTGTGTTGGATGAATATCCAGATCAGTTATCTCAGAGACGGGAACTGTTTGTTCTGGGCTTGGTAGTTGTCTGCTTTTTGGGCTCTCTAAGTACCCTTACAAATGTAAGTAACTGACACCTTTTAAGGGTTATAAATACATCGAAAATGAACCGCTTTTTTCACTTTACTTTTCACGTTACTTATTCATTTGTTATTTTCAGGGTGGGGCCTATGTGGTTAAGCTGCTGGAGGAGTTTGGAGTAGGATCCTCCATTATTGCTATAGGTTTTCTTGAAGCCATTGCTGTTTCCTGGTTCTACGGTAAGCAAGAGATCATCTGACAGCTATTTCTCTAATATCATTTTATCTAATGTAAATTGAATATGTAGTATGTACATTTGTGTATTTTTGATAAGCGTGACTTTACTTTCAGGTATACAACGATTTAGTAACGACATCCAAGCCATGTTGGGCTATGCTCCTGGATTATACTGGAAGGTGTGCTGGGTTGCCATCAGTCCAGCATTTCTAGCGGTAAGCACTAAACACAGCAATACCTAAACCAAAAAAATAAACAAATTCATATATTTAGTTCATGTATTTTTTGTTTATAAGTATTTCATTATTCAATTGAATTGTCAAATAGTATGTGGTTCATTTGAAAGAGAAGATCAAATACATTACATTCATTCACGTCACGTAGAGATCAATGGATAGTAGCCTACCTGGACAAAATGAACCAAATCCCATGGCTGAATGCTCACGTTAACATCAAAGTGCTAGTGTCCTTTGATGGCCGTACAACCTTAGAATCTGACTTTCAGTTCTACACTCAACTCTCATCTTCATTCAGCATTCAGACTCGTTCAACTTATAATAAACGTAAATAATGTAAAGACGTATTTTTCCACAGTGTGGCGGGGTCCACAACAGCTACAGTATGTGTCAGTTTACTGTACATCACCTATACATAACAAAATATTCTTGCCTCAGTTTTCTAACCTCAGTTATTTTGTCCGGTAGGCCTACATCACGGTCAGTGATCCTTGCAATAAATCTGACATGCTCACAAGGAAAAGAAGGCAAAATACTGGTCAAATGCTTTGGGTTTGAAGTCTTATTTAATAGCTCTTTATTTCTGTTTCAGTATATCATAGTGAGCTCCCTGCTGAAAGCCCCTCCCCTCGCACTGTTTGACTACAAGTACCCTGACTGGAGCATCACCGTGGGCTACATTGTTGGCTTCTCATCCTTCATGTGGATCCCTATCTACATGGTCTACAAGCTAGTGTGGACCCCTGGATCTCTCAAACAGGTCTGTGGACCCTCAGCCACAGACTGATATACTGCACATTTATAGTCTGAAAAATAACCTCAATATTAATTTGTTATACATACATCCCTCCCTTGATGTCTGATTTCTTTGTCCACAGCGTCTGGCAGTGTGTCTGAGACCTGAAAGGACCATGCCAGACACCCTCAACATGGCTGCTGTCCCATAGGTACTGGTTATGTAGATGTGGAGCAGGGCCACTTGGCCTGTCCTTGCATTTTCACAGTTATGGATTATCTGAGACCAACTGCTACATATATTTTTATGACATTTTTTTATCCAGCTTTGTTGCTAGCGGTTTTCAGTTTTTTTTCCATTCAACAAATTCAATAAAAAGTACTAGAGTTTATAGTAAATTCAGCCATCCAGAAAAGAATAATAATTTGGCTACCCACTTCCCTAAGTAAAGTAAGTCTAAAGTAATTATGTCAATACATACTGTAATATCAAGAAAATGTGCTAATATACAGTAGCCTATGTATAAGAGCTCAATAATAAAAACTCCTTTAGCATGGACAAATTCTCAAAATTAAAATAAATAATTTCACCTTTAATAAAGTGCTCTGCATGCAAGAATAATGGACAAATATCTCACTTAAAGCAGTGTGTTTAATACACTGTATATCAATAAAGGAACCAACATACTGCACAGTATGTCAGCTAGTGTTTTTCATACAAAATGTAGCGAATACCAATGTAATTTTGTGGTAAATTCAGATGGTTTAGTGTGTGGTTGATAAATACTGTAGTCTTTATAGGTTCAAAAAGTAACTTTTGTTGCATAGTATCTTTGAACCTTCAAGAAAATGTTTACCAAATAAGGCAGTCATTGTACAAAACCAAACGAATGCTGACATTTTTAATTATTTCTTTAATGTCAATTACTCATAGCATTTGCATTGAGGTTTATACCAGCTGCTGAAAACTACCACAAATATTGTGTTTTCTCCCCGAAAAAGTGTTTATTATGGAGATAACTGATGCCTTCAGACAAAGATCAGCATTTTAGGTAAACAATATTTTTTACATTTAAATTTGCATTCATGTTATAGAAAATGAGCCCACATACTTCTAGTTAATATTCACACATATTTGTGATTATAAGAAAATGTTATTGATCTTTGGCTAATGTCTTCAGTTAACTTCAGCTAGACTGTTTTGCCTTAAATTTGCCTATATATATATGTACTAGAGCTGTAACTGTTGTATAGATATTATGCCTATCCAGACAAAGAAAACATATTTTCTCATCAAAGAAAAGACTGTTCACAGTTCTTTGAGATACATTAATTGTGTTTAAGTCCTCATTGTTGGGTTATTTTAATAATCATTACCAATCAACCTTATTAATAATTTATAGAAAAACATTATGATAAAGGAAAAGATTGTTTTGCGATTTCACTTCTTAAATCTAGTACCAGCGCTAAGTGGATGTGATAAAACAAGTTCTTAAGTGAATGATTATATTATCAACGTTGTCTTATGTTTTTTGTCTTTTGTCATTACTTATTCAGTATTTCTATATTTCTCATATACTCTCTTTATATTGTTCCTGTTCATGTTTTTCGCATGGCTATATCGTGTTTTTTTGCCTCTCACCTCAACAGGATCATTCAAATGAATTCAAATTGAATTCAAATTCAAATGAGTGATTTGCAACAATCAGAAATCCATTAACATACAACGGAATAGAGCAGCTTTTATTATTAAACACATCCCTGTCACGCACAGCAACACACACACAACACGTTGGGATCTTTCCCACCAGCAGCCTCCATGAAACCTGTAGTTAGCTACACAGTCCTGGTTAGCAGACGTTGATAACGTCAAGGGCCATTGGTATGACAGTACACCAGAATCTATATCCATACCATTTTGGGTTAAAGGAAGAGTAGATCCTGATGATAAGATGGTAGTGAATATGTCTCTAAAAGACAATAACAGGGGAAACACTCAGGAGTGTTGTCCATTTAAATGTTCTAGCTTTTATTTTAAATGTATTGATAATATTGAAGAAATAGGCTAGGAGGGATTCAAATTTTTAGGCGGATACCCAAGGTGCCTGGAACAAAACAACATTTTTAGGAATCCCAAATATCCACAAATTGAATGAATACTTGTATAAACATATTTTACTGCAAGTGCAGTTAAATGTATCCATTTTTTGATGAATGCTGTCATGAAAAGGACCCTGCACTGTTTTCTAACACCTCATCTAATCTATTTACTACTTTACTACAAAAAAATTAATACTGCAAATACTGCAAAATGTAAAACAGCATAGTCTCCTTTTTTTTAGTGAGATAACATCATTTTTGTTTTCTGCAATTTCCATAATAACTAAAAGGAACAAAAATATTATGCTGTGAATTTATGTTTCAATCCATTTGCTCCATGATGTGTTCATGCCAAACGTTGTATTAAAAACAGCTGAGGGCTTATTTAATAGTATACTATGCAATAACACTATGGTATCAACCACTTTCTACTAATTTGTGCTTACAAGCACACAAGTATATTTGCCTGCTAATTATTATCAACCTTTGATTATTCTTTTTGTCTATTTTTTAATCAGTCATGTTTTGTGTATTAATTGAAGTCATGATTGCCATTTCTTGACTGACAACAAAGAAAAACTTATATCGTGTCCTACGCATATAATAAAACTCCTCCCCAGTACCTCTATAAACCCATTTACCCATTTCAATTTTAGGCCAATGTGACAGCCGCTCCATACTGTAGATTATAATGCTCAGGCATTTGTTTTAATATTGCACATTCTGGTATGAGGGATATAAAGGCAGGGATAAAACCCCAAGGAGCTTGACCTTATATGTATACTTAATTGCTCTTTGACATTTCAGTATGGAAAAATGTGATGGAGGCCATACACATGGCCATACCTAGCTAATATAATTTGTGTTCTTCTGCTCTGCCAGTCTACAACTAACCAGGGCTTTCCCCACATAGCCTGTTTTAGGTAACAGAGCTCTAAGATATTAGCCAAAAGAAGAGATCAACACTTCAGCACCAACAACACAGTTCAACAATAAATCATAAAACTATGGCTTTTCACAGTATAACCTAATCTGAACGTTATTAGAAATTCTTAGAACTTGCGGCGTTAGGACCCAGACATCTGGGCGGACGGGTACGTGCCTCCGTTAAGCAATGTTGTGCCCAATTGTGCCTCATTGTCATGCACGATGCATAACCTCCTCGGCAAAATTGTAATATTGTGTGTTAGTTTTTCGGTTAGAGGACAATTAATGGACAATCAATTGGACCAAAGACCGTATGTGGTCTTGCAGAATCAGAATCTGGGTAAGGTTTAAAATTTCCCAAGTCTATCATCACCAGGCCTATCGAGGCTGGGATGCAAGCTGCTGCTATGTAATGACGATATAGGGCTAGGACCAGGGTATTCCCAATGTTTGTTTTCTTTCATTAATTCTTATCTGTCCATAAAAGGGTATGTTTAACTTAATTTCCCTTTTAAAATACGTAGCCTATAATTTGTGAATTCTAAAAGCAGTGCATTTCAATTTAACAATCTGGCAAATCAACGTTCTTGTTACTGAATCCGATGATGAGTTAAATTGATTCTTGTTTTATGTTACAGTGTCTTTGGTGAGTGTCTTTACTGTCCTGCTGGTGGTGATAATCATACTGGCTGTCTGTGTTTACAAACCGTTACCTCGTCGGTGAAGATGTCACCCCATTCTCAGAAGATGAGAAATAGCCATCTGGTTCCCACTAAGTCCTGCGAGGAGGATCCATGGTACCATATCATTCGACTAATGGAAAAACAAGCATCCACCTGCCAAAAAGCCACGGCATCTACAATGTGCAATGACGACTATTTATGACTGCAATTACTATTTAATCAATTATGAAGTCATTATTTTTTATATAAATAAATCTTGATCTGTGCTGATGAAGCTGATGATCTGTAGAATCAGAGTGGATACTATGTGTATTGACTTAATTTGTATTCTAAAATTAGCTTTTTTTATAGGCTATACACCCTATGTAGGCCTATTTATTTTATTCTGTATATGTTTCAGTCTGTATAACCCCCTTTTGTCGTGGCAGACAATTTCTCTAACTAATAAAATTAAATAATGAACAATTGAGGGATTTTACTCTTGATATTTAGCCTACCATCTGCAGGGATAGTTAGTATGTTTATGTTGCCTGGTCCAAAAAATAAAACAAATAAAAATAAATGATTTAATGTGTACAGACCCTATTCTATTGGTGCCATCTTATTTAAATGGTTTGGATTATCTCCCTTTACAGCATTAAATAGCCTACCAAAGGGAAAACAATGCGTATATATGTTATGCAAGAGCATGTGGTTAAAGCAGAAGTTAACAAAGAGTAAAAGACTTTAGTAGTAGATATATTCCCTTGTATTGTCGTGTTCTGACCTATGAAAGATTGAAAAATATTGCCATGAAAAATTATAGATCCCTTCTGTTTTGCAACGCACATGGAGGGAAACACAATTGCCATTCCATTTTTAGAACATATTTATCCTACATGGTACCAGCCTTCGATTTGATTACAATACACAGTTCATATACTCAGATTGTGTAGTATGCAGAGTGCAGATGTTATGGTTGGAACGATTAATGACTATTTAGCAGAAAACATGAAACCCATTCATTAATTGTAGATAAAACCACAACTCGAATGTTATGAGAGAAAGACGTGTACCACTTTCTTCTGTGTTTCTTTTTTAAAACAACTAACATAAAAGTCCAATTTAGTCCATGTGGAAATAAAGTGCATTTATTTAAGAAACAGAATATCTTAAAACAAAAACATTCCAAAAAATGATGTTAAAGAAAAACATTTTAGCTAGCAAATGGCACATTACAAATAATGTCCTGCTGAAATATAACTAAAGCCAAGATTGGTAGACTGTTTAGCAGTTTGGCAATTTAACCATTACAATTAGCAGTTTTTGAGCACAAGCCCCCGAAAAAACAGCCAAAGCAGAGTCTTGATGAATAGTTTCAGTGAAATCAAGTATAGTGGTTTATGCTTTTTATTCAGCATCACTGTTAAATTTAAACCCATTTGTGTTATTTTGTAAGATATGGCATTTCAAAAAGGTGTTTGACTTGAGAAAGTTTGGTCTTGTATTGTCGTGCTTGTGCACAGAACTGTCACTAACCACTTGGATCCAGAACTAATGCTAATATGCAGACACAGTGCATGAATGTTTTGGCACAAAGGTCTAATTGTGCCAACTAAACTTAAAAACAGCCCTTAAAGTGTACTTGAGAACCCAGTGGCCAGGGCTGTTTAAGACAGGTTTTATGATGAACATACTGTATATACACACATAATGTTATGATGGAAATATTAAATGCGTTAGCTTCTAAGCTATAATTTCTCCACAGCCAGGCACAGTGGGCTCTGCTATTGCTTTTTGAACTGAGGTGATAATGGCTGATGTTGCAAGTGGGAGACCCAAGAGAGGGGGAAAAAAATAAAATTGGCCAGATGAAAAATTACTCTCCACCCAAGGAAAAGTTCTGAACCTCATTCACTATATGCAGATAAGATATCGCAGTCGCAGGACAAACCTGGCAACAACATGCATGAATTACAGCTCAGTATAGTTTGTATATATACAAATTTTACTCAAAACAAACTTCCCATCATTTCCCGTACTAACATCTAATGTGTTTACAACTGATATACAGAATTTTTAAAGCAAGAGACGAAAGAATGGTGGAACCCTGAGATATTCAGTTGTTCAGTAAGACCATGACTCTGCTGGGTGACTTCATGGGAACAATACAGTCACTTTGAGTGGTTTTATAACCTTTGTTACAGACCCTCAGCTATACCGGCCTACAATGTGAACATCACGTAGGTTGCAGCTACACTTCTCAACTGAACAACCCCAAAAAACACCCGTTTAAAATAATGTTTAAAAGTCCATGGATCATGCTTGAGGAGAGAGAAGTGACTATGCTTATTGTGGAGATACAAATATATAAAGGAGTATGCTGTTAACAAAAATAACCTTTGGAAAAATATTGAATAGTGGGAGCGAGTGACACCAAAGACTTCTGGTTGCATAGATAACTGTAGTAGTTGAGAAGGTAGGCTGAGGCATGGTGGTTGCATCTGGGTGTGGCACAAACAAAGAGTTACAGCGATGCATCGCTGTTCATTCGTTCCCTTTACTTGTCAGTAAGCGATAGCTGCAATATCCTCTCCAGCTCCTCTTCCTCCTGCCTTCTACTCTTCTCCTCCTCCTCCTGAGCTCTTGCAGAGAGCTCCATGGCCAGGCGGAGGTCGCAGTCAGGGCTGGAAGTTGAGGTGGAGCTGGCAGGGCTGGATGTGTCTCTGTAGTCCATGAGCGCCCCCTCTGGGATACTCCTTGAATAACAAGGGATTGGTAATGGGTGTGTTGAGATCTGTAAACTGACGTGCCTCATTCCTGCATTATCTCTGCCTCAGACATATAGATGTCTCTTTGTATAGATCTCTATGTATTTCATACAGGGAAACCAGTAGAGTTTCTTGACATGTGCAATCAGTAATTTAACTCTCATATCTACCTGTCACTCTGGCTACTGAGCACAGCATCAGTCAAGTCCCCATCACCATCGTCCCAAGCCACCTCCTGTAACAATACAAACAAGAACAACACTCAGGAGGGCTGACGAGGAAAGTCTGAACCTGCAGGGAATACCAACACTGGCAGGCGTGTGGGATTGTTAGGTTTAACGGTCTCTGACCTGGCCTGGCCCTCTGCTACAGTCCAGGAGACTTTGTTGTATGGCGTACTGCAAAAGCTCCTCGTCGTGGTGCGGTACTATTGTGTGGCGGCTGCCCCCGGCGCCTCGAAGACGGTAGTGTGCAGGAACCTCAAACACCGACGGACACACCTGGAAGGGAGGGGGCACTGCAGGGATAAAAAAAGCAAGCAAACAAACCAGTATTCAGCAAGATCTCACCACATCAACATGCAACCTCAGAGATAACACCACTTCCATTTGCTTTTATCGATCATCTGCATTAGCATTGTTTAACTACTAATTAGGTAAATTCTGAAACAAATTTTATTTATGGTTCAACAAAAAGGGTCACATTGCATGAATGGTGACCGCTATATGTAGTGCCTCTAGATACAACGACCAAACGGAATGTTTGGTCGAATACTGACACTATTCAAATGTCAGTATGTGGATTTAAAGCAGTTAGAGGTATGGAGTTTATACCATCAAGGGTTTTTAATCCTTTAGATTTCAATAATAATCTGTGTCGGAAATACGCAAAACTGCAAAGAATAGTTACTGTTAAGCGTGTTCCTACCACTGGCTTCTCCTTCCTCTCCTGGGGGTGTTGGTGTTGTAGCTGTTGAGGTATTCACTTGCTCTTCTGTACTGCATTTGTTGACATTACCAAAAGTAATTCTGGCGTTGAGCACATGAAACAGGGGAATCTCTGTGAGAGACAGACAAAAAAATTGATTTTAGTCTTTTAAAGAGACTTCAATACATGAATGTGGGCCTTGTGTTATTTGCTACTTGAATGAATGCTCTGTTAAAAACCCATGACTTCTTTTGTCAGTGCTGTGCTGTACCTATTTTTATAGGAAATCCAGGAGGAAACTTTAGGGTGACAAAGTCTCGCAGCCGTGCAAAGTGGGAGCTGGTCCGGGCCATGAGGTCAATGATGGGAGTTACCTGCTCCACTAAGGAAAGGGGGTGCTCCTCACTCATCCACAATGTTCCCTTGAACCTGTGTAAAACAATGTAAACAAATATCGCATAAAAATCGATACATGTCTCACTGGGGAAAGTCAATGACTTCTGAGGCAATAACACTCACTTTTGTGTTCGGGTGCTCAGTTCAATAGGCCTGCCAATGTCTCTATTGCCCAAGTCAAAGTTTGAATCAAAATATTCCTCTGGAGTGATGGCCGTGGGATTTGTGGCAGTTGCAAACTCAAGAGTCATGTCCTATCAAGAACCAAACACAACCATTATAGTACAGTGACTGGTAGGACTGTGAGGTGTTCAGTGGCTACATGTCATCATCATACCCCCTGTGCACTAATGTGCTGCTCCACCGTCCCCAGGAGAGACTCAAGGACATTTCTCTCACCTATGGACAAAATGTATGGAACATGTGTCAATACATTTAGGACACCTATAATAGAATAATATACTAGAAGTGCTTCATTCATACTTTTTATTCTGGCCTTTTCCTCGTCCGTCAGATGCTCCGTTCTAGTCCTGATGACCACGTTCACATTGTTTACACTGAATACCTGGGGAAGCAGCATCAATTAAGATCTAAATCATACGTTACTTTTTCTAAGTAGCAATTATGGCTGGTTACAAAAATGATTATGTATATGAACCTTAGCTTCAAATCCATTGACAGCCTCCGTTTTGTCTGTTCTCCAACCCCATATCCCAGACTTAATCCTGTGTAATGAGGTTACAGCTGTTATTTTAAATGCAAAATAGATTCTTTCACAACTGTGTCAAAGACACAAACCACTTATTGACTAGTATAGCTTGTAGACTACATGAATTATATTTACATGAATTATAAATTCAATGAATGCACTGTATTAAAAGAGAATTATATGTTTAATATTAACAGGAAGACAACATTTTGGTGGAAAAGTACAAAGAACATTATTTAGCTGTCAATGAAGAACTGCTTTTTTGGCGAATTAGGCTCAATAGAAACTATTGACAACTTGACTCTTGCCTCTCAAAAGCGATATCCTTAGTGTCCAAGTAGGTGTTGACAATGGAAGAAGTCAACCTCTTGGCCACTTCCTGTTCAGCTGGTTGCATTGAATCTAATGTGACCTCCTCCATTTCTTGGGATATGTTAAAGCGCTCAGTGTCCACCACTTCCTCATCATGGTTCACTTCCATCAGCTCTGTACATGTGTCTGTTGGAAAACAACAAGCAGGGTTAAACATTTCACAAATTACTTTTTAACCAAAGAACATTTTCTCTGTGCAGAACACGGTTGAAACACACACCCTCTCCTCTAAAGATGTAGCTTCGACGGCCTCTGATCCAAGTCATGTTCTCAAAGCCCAGTAGAGTGGCATCAACTCGCAGGCTGGCCCCTCTCTTCCAAATGCGACAGACATCACTTGGACAAACACGAGAAACAAGGGGGACTGTGGGAAATAGCAAATTAGTATAGAAAATAAAACTCCCCACAACAAATCCTTTGGTTAAACATACCATTGTGTTATGGTAAAAGAGCATCGTGCATTATCAGACAATTTGTCAATATCTAGACAACATTATAATCACCATAGACAAAAAAAAGGAGCTTACTCCAACTGGTGAACTCCCATTTCATTTCCATATAGAAATCTGGAGACTGGCGTGAAGAGAGTGATGTGTTAGTTACTTCCAACAACCATACAGTACTATGTCTGCCACATTTGACAGACGTGAGAATGTACATAGAACAGGGAGTGAGAAAGATTTTGTAATGCAAACCTCTCGAATCTTGGACAGCAACTCAGGCACCCCCCCTAGAGCAGTGGAGGCTTTGAGGTAGTCTCTGCGTTGAAGAACAAGCTGCACCATCTCCGGGTCTCCGGTGCTCACAGCTTCCTGCAGCACTGTCCACACACAGAAACATTTTAACTTACAACCAGTCCTTTAAAAAGGGGGTAACAGTATTTGTTCTTGTTAAGTTGCAAGCCGACATTGTGAAGCCTTAAAAATAGAAAGTAATACTGCAATAAAGCAGAGCTGAAAGATGGGATTTAAAAAAAAGACAAACCCATTAAGATGATTTGTAGATGCGAGTAGACATGCAAGTGGTCAGACAGCTCACACCACCACTAAAAGCATTTGCCAACCCATTACGGGAAACATTAGCAGAATCATAAACTTGATTCCCGGTTTACAAATGCCATTTCTTAAGGTTCCTACCTGTCCAATTCTTGGCATTTTCTTTAGTTACTTGAGCACCATGTCTCAGAAGTACTCTCACTGATTCCAGGTGCCCAAGCGACACAGCCAGGTGGAGAGGTGTTCTCCCTCTGGGATCCTTGGCCTCTATGTCATTCTGTGGAAACCGAGAAACTAAGGTGTGCAGTGTGACCAATTTTAAAAAGTAAAGACCATGGTAATAAAATCAAGGACGTAAGTCTTAAAATAATTATCAGGCCAGGTCTACATAGGCCTCATTCATCAGATATTAAAAAGGACTCCGGATTTGTGTTATGTTTTGTGGCTTGCATTACACTCTACTCCCCCTAAATAGCTCAAAGGCTCACCACGTCCTCTACCCCTTCCCCAACAGCTGCCCACACTTGCACAGTTGTGTTTGAAACATAAACAGTGAGCTGGGGAAGACATTTTGGGTTTTAGCCGTTATAAAAAACAATCGAGTCTATTCTTTACGTGAATAATATTTCAAGCATAATATGCAGATATAATGCAGTGATATGGGAGCCTCTATCAATTCGTAGTATAAACTCTGACCCTCGTAATGAGATGCCTGGCCTACTATAAGTAGATAGTTCAGATGAGAGCATAATAGAGAACATTATAGAGACCATAATAGTACACGTTTGTAGCTTGGCTTTACGGCCAACACCGATTCAGACGCTATTGAGTTATTTTAACTAGATAGTCAAATTGTCACAAACCTGAGGTAGCTCGTTCTCCAGTTTTCTGTAATCATTGTCCCATACCGAGGCATGCAATGGAAAGTTCACCCTAAAGCTTTCGCTGACGTTATCCGTGGACATCTTCCTCTTTATGGAGATTCTCTCTCAGTATAACACTGGCCAGCCTCGATTTACAGCCATGTGAAGACAGGACTACACCCTAACTATACCCAACGGAAAAAGCAACATAATTCATTGCCGTTATATTTAACAATAACGACACCAAAATGTGCTAGCTAATAGCTAACTTTCCAGAATGCTTCCCCTAAATAAAACTTTTGAACAAGGAAGTACCGAGACCATACTATTATAATATTAGGGGTGTCTATAAAGCAAAACATGTCACAAGTACCACATAATAAACATATCCGAACTTGCCCTCCGACGATCTTACTCTATTAATGCATACAATGATTGCAAGGTGATATAGCACTTTCCCCGATATATTGCTTTTGTTAATAAAATAAATATGCCCCCATTGTATAAAGAGTAGTTAGTTCCACGGTAGACCAAACCATTTAACAATGCAAATGGGGGCGACCATTATATAAACACATAAGCCTATTAATAATATATTATTTATAAGCATATCGTCTATAACAAAACATGCTTATCGTAAGATATTGTTATTAGTGAAATTAATTAGACCAAGAAAAAAATTTGCTTTTGCTTTGCCGGCAATAACGTATGTCTTGAAAAGCTCACGCCCAAAGGTACGTTTGATTTGATGACCCCTTAAAATGTTTTAAAATTAGCAGGTGGTGCTGGTCGTGGTGTTAGGGGGAGCAGGTAGATTAGTGATATTGAGGGGTGGATTAGACAAGGTTATTCAGTTTTTAAGGCAATATATTTTGTGCTCACTCAAAAATATAGATCGTTACCTATCGCCTTTATCAGGTGTACACCTTAAACTAAATCGAACTCACCCACTAAAACGCTCGTAAGTCGCTTTCTGAATTCACATAACGTTAGTCGTTGCAAGGCTGCTCATAGTGCAGTAGTACTGTAGTAAGTTACTACTGGTGACTCACAGATGATCGCAGCTGCCGCTTGATAGGCTCTGTATCGCTATGATGTGGCTATGTAGTTAGCTCGTCAGCTGCTACTTGAAATATTAGCTAACTTGTTGGCGAGCGACGGTTGTACCAGAGTCTGGGTATTTCCGTTATAACGCCCATGCTTACTGCAAGGCTAGTAACAGCACTTCGTTGTTCAGGATGTAATTAGCTAGCTGTGGCTGACACGGAAGACATAAATGATTAGCTGAACAGGCCTAATAGCAAAGAAAAACTTGACATCTTATTGCCCCTTTTCCTGAGCAAATGATGTCTAAACGTCTACGAAATAGTGATAATTGCGCTGATTGCAGTGTTCCAGGTAAGTGCCTAACACAGCTCTATCCTGTCTTTGAAGTTGCCGTAGCCGTTATTAATCTAAAACGGGTTATAGCTTTGTTATGAAAACACTTTGCTATAGTCTAAGATGAAACCAGACTCATGTCATCAGTCACTCCGCTTGCCCTCATTATTTCTTGATCATTGAATTTGATTTTGATTGGTCAAGTGCACACGTTTTAGTTTTACATACAATTTCACACATTCAATTAATTTGCCAAAGTGCACTAAACGTAATGACTAAACTTACAATATGATAAACCATTTATTAGGAAGTTGGACTGATTCAGTGGGACCATTTTACAAATGTATCAAATGCATCTACTTTACTGATATGTTCTTCTCATTGAAGAGTGATATCGGTTATATTATGTGATATATCTGCCTTGTTGGTAGTAATAGGCATTGTTGGTTGTCGATGTGCCATGGACTGCAACACAACAGAGTTGTTGTGCCAAGATAATGCTGTTAAGTGTTAAGTTTAGATTTTAGGGTTAGGTTACATTATACACACAGAAGGAATGTCTTTTCAATCCTATCTCAGAACTTTCATTTACACATGGCTTCTCTAGACTGAAATGCAGAAACCATATATGGTCCTATATAAATATACTGTACCATCGGCCTCATGAAAATGGAATAATCTTACAAATTACAAAATGAAGAACAGGATACTGTGAAATGTGATTTATTATGTGAAATGTGGCATTGCGTTTGGGAACATTACTAACTGTCCCTTTTTATATAGCAATGACGTGATGTTTTTTAGTGCTCGCAGGAAGCAAAACAGGACGCTGTGTGAACTGACTGAGGGCTTTGAATGCAGTGTAGACTTTCTATTGTGCTTTTAATACATCACATTACATTTGACTTCATGGCCTGTAAGTCTTTCCTTACTTGAGTAATCTTTAAAATCATAGAAAAACACTTTCAGTACCTCCTAACACAGACGGTCAATATCACTGCTCCCCTCTGTCTCTTTAACTCAAGACATTCACTAAATTGGTAAACCCCCAAATTCTCCATACCATCTGGCCTGGACTGGTTGTCCATTCCGCTGTAACCAGTTGTTGTAGTGAATATTTTTAGAGTTTCAAGATGAGATATTAATTTTAGCACAGCTTGTTGAGGAAGAGTAAAAGCAGCTTGTGGTAAGCTTGTCAGCATTCATTTCCCAGTGGATTAGAAGGTGGGAGACACTAGAAGTCGGCACCAGGTGCTACAAACCACCAGCAGCCCCTGCAGCTGTTCCTCTCACACATCAGCTGTCACTGAGGAGCCTTCACAAAAAACAGTCTCTCCGTCAGTTTGATGATCGGTTCAATTATTAGATGACCAGAGCTTCATGTAAATCTTATCAGTGCTGCCTGGAGACTCTCTGTGTATAGTCTTACATGAGCTGGGTTAAATACAGTAGACCAGGGCTAAGTAAACATCTTATTTGTTTATTTTGGTTACAGGTAGAATTTCACAACAAGGTATTCTGATCCTTAGTTCAATGACAGTGGCAACACAGTGCCTATATCCAATGTATACGGAAATGCGATCTGTTAGAAAAAAGGAAGCTAAGCATGTAGGAGGAGGTTCATGTCTCTTTTCAAAGCCCATATATAGCACTATTTTTCTCCACTTCCCCCTATTTGCTTAACCTTTTTAAAACCTTTAGAGAAGTAAGTGATGTGCTCTATAGGATTGTAAAGCTGTAATAATTGATTCACACTTGCACCTGGATGTCAAAGTGAAAGTGGGACTCGAGGGTCGGCCTGCCACAAATCTAAACTAATGTGTTACAGAGGAAAAGCCTAGACACCAGGAAGCTGTCATTAACAAAGTTGTGATTAGGTGTCAGTCAGATAATATCGTGTACTAACACTACAACCGAAATTTATTTTAAAATGGAACATTTGCAGTGAATGTTATTTAACAATCGCGTTGCTGCGTGTGTTTTATCTTTTCCTATATCTCACTCCCCAGAGCCTCGCTGGGCCTCAGTCAACAGGGGTGTGTTGATTTGCGATGAGTGCTGTAGTGTTCATCGGAGCCTGGGCAGACACAGCTCTCAAGTCCGCCACCTGACGCACACACAATGGCCTCCCACACAGCTACAGGTGAGTAAATGGTGCAGGAGCCCTTTTCCAGAACGTCTTGTATTACACTACTATGTACACTATTTAATGAGAGTAGTTCTCTCTCTCAGAATACATGGAGGGTGCAAGGTCCAACCCTACTGGGACAGCTACTGTAGGAGGCAATAGGTGCAGAGTGGGCAACATCATTAGCAAGTCATATATTATATTTTCAAGAAAACGTATATTTTCAAGAAAAATATTTTACAGTATACTAACTAAACTGTGTAAAAATCATAATTCTACCACTACTATTTTTAAATTATTATTATAAGTCTTTAAGCCTTTATTTTTGCTAAGCCCCCATTAGGGATGGGCGATATAGATTTAAAACTAGATCACAATATTTCATGGTATTTTGCGGTAACGATATACTGTAAATGACGATATGAAAATAGTACCATTCAACTCTATCTTTTTGGCCAAAAGTCACATCAGCATACAGTCTTGAGAACTATGCACACACAAGCATTGATCCAAAAAAGTTCAACTTAATCCTGACCATCATCAAATACTAAACTATACCAATTAAGCAGGCTAAAATTAGAATATGTGAATTTTATTTACAAATAAAAATTCCAGTGAAAATACTCGCAGGATAACATCACATGTCATCAACTATAACGTATAATGGGGTGGAATTGTACCGGTATATTATTGATGATACAATATGGCACAGCTCTAGCCCCCATCAAGTGAGAGAAAATACATTACACATTACACACACTTTCTGGGTGTAGCTGGTTCTCACTTAGCAGCAACAAGTCTGTTGATCTTATCTTAAAATAGATTAGGCTTGCATTGTTACAGATTCCATCACAGCCACTCAATCTACGGTCAAACTCAAGATATTTAGACATTGTTAAATTGATCTTTATTGTATTTTTCTCAGATGGTTAAGACATTATACAGCAATGGTGCAAATTCTATATGGGAGCACTCTCTACTGGACCCTGCATCTGCGATGAGTGGAAAGCGCAAAGCCAACCCTCAGGACAAATTGCAGTGAGTTATCGCATTGTACATATTTTATATGTTGAATTGATTAATAGAAAATTGTGTTTAAATGATATGTGTTTAAATGATATGTATCCCCCTTATTTAATTTTCCTTTCTTTGTTTCTGTTCAAATCTCTATGCTTCACATTGTCACGTGAAGCCCGAACAAAACAGAGTTTATAAAGGCCAAGTATCAAATGCTAGCCTACGTCCATAATTTTCCTTGCCGAGATGATGACAGCT
Source organism: Percopsis transmontana (assembly GCA_025447815.1). NCBI lineage: Eukaryota > Metazoa > Chordata > Actinopteri > Percopsiformes > Percopsidae > Percopsis > Percopsis transmontana. The sequence continues at coordinate 2,142,591 of JAOEHI010000024.1, forward strand.
CAATTGCCAAGGATTTAAGCAAGGTGAAGAGACATTTTTTGTGATGGGGGGGGGGGGCAGGAAGTTTTGTATAAATATCCAGAGTTTAATCTTTCTTTTTCTCTCTCAGCAACTTCACTCAAGTGTACGCACTGGGAACCTAGAGACGTGCTTAAGGTTGCTATCCCTGGGAGCCCAAGCTAACTTTTTTCACCCAGTAAGACTCATTCTTTACCATGCCAGTTTGTGTAATTATTTTTAGATTGCCTCTGTTTGTTGATATTAGCTATGGTGTTTTTTTTGTGTGTGTTTATCCACCTCTCCTTCAGGACAAAGGCAACACTCCGCTACACGTGGCTGCAAAGGCAGGCCAAGTATCTCAGGGTGAGCTGCTTACTGTTTATGGGGCAGACCCTGGAGCCCCTGACAGCAGTGGCAAAACTCCTGTTGACTATGCAAGGTTAGCCACAACCCATTAATAAAATAAAAGATACAGACTTGCCCATGTGAACTTTAACGGACAGTTGTGTTTCAAAACATAATTAAGTTTGGACTGAATGGGCGCTATAATGTTGAGGATTGTACCTCCTTACAACAATATAAATTACAGCAGTTTTATACTGTGTATCTTTTCAGGCAAGCTGGTCACCATGACCTGGCTGATAGGCTGGTGGAGATTCAATATGAGCTAACTGATCGGCTTGCATTTTATCTATGTGGAAGAAAGCCAGGTAAGTGAGCAGAGATTTTAGCAACTGAGATTATCTTAATCATACAAGGATCAAAGTATACTTGAATAATAATAATAATACAGATTGTATTAATTTTCATACACCAGCATTTCACATAATATAATATGTAATATAATCTTAGCTGTATGTATTAATGTAGCTGTATTTTACATGCACATAATTCCTTTCAGATCATAAAAATGGTCAGCACTTCATTGTGCCACAAATGGCTGACAGGTAAGAGTGACACTTTTACGTATTAGAAAATAATAAGTCAATGACAGGCGGTCTCCCTGGGAATTGATTTGTTCAATTGATTGCTCTTAACTCACTATTTAACCCTTGCTCCTAAAATGTCCTTAACCCAGCAATGCCATGCTTCTGCTGCTGCTGCTGTTGTCTGTGAATCACTCCTTTTAGTAATTGTAACAAATAGTGCCAGTGCTCTTTTTCTGTCCAAATAAGACTATTTGAATTTCTTTATTGCTCCCTTTTGATGGATAAGAAACATGTAAGTATTGATCTGAATAGAGTGCTAATTATTTTCGTACTTTCGAGTCATATGTACTTACCAGAGTTCTCATCTTTTTGTAGCAGTTTAGATTTATCAGAATTGGCGAAGGCAGCAAAGAAGAAACTGCAATCTGTACGTATAACTGAAGTACTGATCTTGCGTAAACACATGACATTACTTATAAGTGACCAAGCACTTTCTTTAAAACAGCTTAGTAATCATTTATTCGAGGAGCTGGCTATGGATGTGTATGATGAGGTGGATAGGAGAGAAACTGATGCAGGTAAGGCAATAGTCTGTATGTACAGTATGTGAGCTCTGTTCTCATGTTTAGAAATACTGCTTAAACTTGGCTCTTGTCAGCTAATAAGGGGATTCCATTGAAGGCCTAACTTCTGTTTGCCCTTCCCATCAGTATGGCTGGCTACACAGAACCACAGCACCCTAGTGACAGAGACAACTGTGGTGCCTTTTCTACCTGTGAACCCAGAGTATTCATCAACACGAAACCAGGCAAGTTAGCTTCACAGGAATGTTGTTCAACTGCTTAGAAAATATCACCCTTTTTATTATTTCTTATTAATAGCTTGTGTACTTAATCTTATTCGTTATA
>JAOEHI010000024.1:2152822-2168812 GCA_025447815.1 Percopsis transmontana
CATAACACTGTCACTACCGGTAATTAGATAGCCTATCGTGTTGGCGCCCTCTACTGTTTCCCCTGCTTTCTACCTTTTCCCCCCCCGTGATTTTGTCTATATCGCGAATATAAGATGACCCCCCATTTTTCAGCCTATTTTTAGGACAAAAACCTAGTCTTATATTCGGGTATATACGGTAAAAGTGTCACGACTACTTAGGTGCCCTCCCTTTGAGAACCACTGCTGTAGACACTGAAACCAGCAATTGAATATTTTCAAATCACTTCGGATGTGATGTAGACTTTATCATTTACATTAGTTGTTCCATTAGTTTGCCTTACCTAATTGACTTGATCATTGCATTATTCCTCTCTGCTCTCATCCTTATCCCTCATTTACTTCCTGACAAGGTGATTAACAAAGTTTATTAATATTACCACAGATTGTTTCCCCATCTGCTACTATTATGTCTCACTAACTAACATGTAAAATACTGTTTTGATTGAAATATAACCACAGTGGGCCACGACCATCCTGGACATTGAGCGCTCCTTCCCAGTGTGTCTTCGCAAGTCGTTCCGGGTTGGGGAGATGGTGACCGTGGGAAAGGCCTGCGATGGCACTCCTGACAAACGCTGGTGCTTCAGGTACGGTTCGTGTCACCAGTGAGGGCTTGTCACAGGGGGGACTACAAGGGATGGTAGTGTTCATATGTTGTTGTAATGTCAGGGTGGATGAGGTCAACTGGTGCCACTGGAACCAGAACCTGGGAATCATCAATGAGGATCCAGGCAAGAATGAGATCATCCAGGCCAGTGGGGGGCAGCACACAGTCAGAGGCCTGAGAAGAGGTAGGGGTCTCACTGTGCACTCATCAGATGATCAAGCATGCGGAAACTGCAAACATGAAACAATGTTTCTTTTTATCCTTAAGAACATCTAGATGTTTTTGAATATATTTTGTTTGTATTTATTGTATTTCCTAGTTTTTATTTATTTATTATTGTTTGTGTCATTATCTTGGTCAGTGTGGCGCATGAGGTTGTAATCATTTGAGAACCACAGATGTACACACACACACACACACAGAACACATACAGAAAATAAAGCCGCTGGCATGCGTACCATGCGCATTCATGACCGCTTGGCATACTCAGTTTTCATGTTGGTGTGGACGCGTTTCTGGACGCATGCGCACTACGACCTCACTGCTCCAAAATGAGGCTCTCTTTCCACCTGGTCAGGAGTTTTAAAATGTTCTTCTGTCACTCCCACTGTTCTCACCTCCTGGATCGGCATATTACTAAACCCTCAGTTTTCTCACATGCCTAGTCAACGTTCAGGCAAGGCGTACAAGTACAAATACAAAGGCGTACAAAAGGCTCAGGCAAAATATTTTGGGCGACGCGCGTACTGTACACAGCAAGCGCAGACCATGTATGCAGAAGCATGCCAGCGGCTTAATGAGTGTTTGATATCATCTCGTTGCAGATCGCTGGTCCACGGTGGTGCCACGTGCGGTGGAGCACAGTAAGGCTCCATGGCCACGGGACATGGTGGTCGAGATGGAGCCCTTGACTCTCAGACATAGACCGTCAGCAGAGTAGCACTATCCTGCAGCACACTGCAGAGGGCCAGGAGGACTGTTGAGGCCGCGCTACTAGGAGACTTTTAATTCCAGACTGACGAAGGAATGTTTGGCCATCAAGTGTGCCTATTTGCACAGAGCCCATTGGTCTTTTCAACGGATAGAGTTGCACATAGTATACTAATATTGTCAGTGTAATCATCGAAGATTGTGCGTTCAAGAAGTAGAGGTGTAATATCATGAACATGGTATACCTCCTATATTTGAGCTGTCTAACTCAGGGACATGGAAAAAAAAGTTACAATATCTCAGTAAAACCTTGCCAGTCTAACAGTTTTCTGTTTAGAAATAGCACACCATTACCAATACCATTGCATTGATTCTTTAAGCAAAGCTTAGATAAAGTCCTAGTTTAAGAATTACAATTACAGATAACGATATGTAATCTGTGATGTTCATGTACTGGATATTGAAATATCGTATATAGTGCTTTGAATATAAAAAAAAAAAGAAGAATGATGTACTGTATACTACAGAGATTTAGTCTGTAACTGCCTTTCAGACAAGTTTTTAGATATTTAGTTTTGTAGCTATAAAGGTAATTTAAACCTGATTTGAATGGTCGTAACTGCCAGTGCAGGAAGCAATGCTTTCACTTGAACTGAGACAATGGACTGTGGCGTTTCCTGATGTGTGCATTATTATATGAAAGTGGGGACATTGTTCGGAACAGGATGGGCATGACGAGCAGCTTCTAGTTGTCAAGCAGATATGCAAAGGCGGGACAATGGCTTCCACGTTGTGGCTTGTCTTTGAATTTTCAGTGTTATTGTTTCGTTGCAGCTGGGTATTTGCATAATCAACTCTGAGGCCTTGAACATTATGTACTTTCCTCTATTTACTGCAGTCTTTTCTTTGCCTCTGGCTCTTTGCCCCGTCCAGGTTCTTGTTTCTGTGCTTCCAAAGCATGTATTATTGTACTAGATGGCACACTTAGAGAAACAGTTGCTAGACCAGCATACTATACATGTTCACCAATTTGGTTCTGTTGAAGGTCAAAGGCATTGTTCACTGTAGTTGAATGCAGTTCAGTGTCCTATGCATTTTTATATTGTGTGTACTATATTGTTACACTGAACAATGGCTTTATTATAGAACCGTAATATATTATTTTATGTAGATGGGCTATGCTATGGAACATGTTTTTGTCCTTATGTTTTTATAGTGAGTTACATTAGTTTTATTCTATCTGAGAGATTCTTATCAGATTATGTGCCATTATTTCTTGTTAAAAATTTTCAAAATGTTTGTATTAAATTTTCTGAACAACATTTTAATGTAACAAAAAAAGGACAATAAAGGCCATAGAAAATCCCAATATGGCATTGAATGATTTATGTCTGTTTTTTAATTCAGATAATTTAGAGTATTACTCACTGTAAATTGCAGGGACTGATTTAGTTTCCAGCAACCATTTGCAGTTCCATTACTGGCCTGCTGGTGGCAGCAGAGATCTTAATTCTTATGCTGCAGTCAGAGCATTTCAGGTTATGAATAAGATGAATGCTTTTTTTAGCAATGCCTGTTATTGTACAACGCGTTCACATTCATAAAACTAAAACTGCTGATATTTAGCATTATTATTGTAAAATGTAATTTCTGTAAAGGTCTATGTTTGAAATGCATGCTATGGAATAGTTCTGTTGTGTGAAGGCCTTGCTGAATTTAAATATCCTGCCAGTATAATATAGCTACACTGTAAGCACTTCAGCCTCTTATTTCCAATACATTGCATTTTGTGAATCTATTTTATATGCCACATTAAAGTATTTTATTAGTCTCTCTCTCTCTCTCTCTCTCTCTCTCTCTCTCTCTCTCTCTCTCTCTCTCTCTCTCTCTCTCTCTCTCTCTCTGAGGAGACTAGTAGCACTGAAGGACACGGGGAATCTCCTGCCACCTCAGAGAAGGGGCTAATCCTCTTTGCCCCAACTTTAACTGGGCCACTAATCCTACAGGTTTATCTAAGCGGTGAGCACCTAGCGCTGCTGACAACTTGGCCTGCCCTCCTCCCTGCAGCCTCTTAAGTAGGGCAGGCCTGTGGCCTGCGAGTGTCACAGTCAGCAACTCTGCAACCGCAAACTCGCACAGGAAGCGTAAGCTGTTAAGAGAGAGGCTGTTTTTTTTTCCCCCTTGCAGCGTGTTTGTTTGCTTCTGCGAGGTGTGTTTTATTTAACCAAGAGACAGGTTCTGTAACACGGGCCCTTAAGTTAGTAACCAACCTTGGGGGGAAAATGACTGCCTTAGCCAAAGGCCTTCATTAGGTTAACTAGCTTAAACATTGGCAGCACAAATTGTCCAGCTTTTGTCCAGCCTATTAAGCTTTAAGGTGTTTAGCCTGATGCGTCTGAAGCTGATCTCAACTTGGTGTTCCCTCCAGGCCGCTCAGTATAATGTATTGACTGTACTTCAAACAACAAACGCTGTGTAGGCTTTATGCATTGATCATTTCACTAACTCAAATTACAGTGGAAATGGACAGAAAAATCCTTTTATTTGTGTCATTACTGAAAACAGTTCTCATTAAATAGTGTCGGTGGGAAGAGCTCTCCAAGGGCCACTTTTGGAGCGGCTCTGTCTGATTGAAGTCCCCCTCAGAGGTCTGTGCTAATTATCTCTCCCTTTGAAACATTTCCCTGAACCTTATTTCATGATTACCAGTGAAATATTACGCCAAGCTGTGACATTTCTAAATGTACGGAGCAGCCGCTGGCCTGGGAGAGCTGTCTGCATGCGAGACAAGTCGAGGGGGACATATTGGTTACCCGGCTGCTCAGATGACCTTTCAGTTTATCTAAGATCAGACGAGCTAGCTGAACCTGAAATGATTCAGAGGGTCTAAACTGACAGAAAAAGGGGCAGGGCCGCGGCCGCAGCATCAGCTTGCTGCCAGGTGCCCGGCTTCCAAAAGCTTCTCTTGTGATTTATTGTGAAATTGCCAGGGACTCAATGTGGCGTGCAGGTGAATGAGTTTTGCTAATAAGAGAAGCATTTCTGCTCCACAGAGCCCCTTTTCTGTCTGAGCGAGCCTGTATGAAATCAGTGTGCCGTCTCCCAGTCTCGCACGCTCCGGTGGAGGCGGCTGGCTCATCACTCTGGGGCTTATCTGATGCTTTAGGTGGGTGGAGAGGTTGGGAGTGAGGTACGTAAGAGAGGGGAAAAAGGCCTCGAAACTGAGTTCTAAGTGGTTGTGCTTTGTTTAAGCATGTGTCGTCTTATAGGCCTACTTTAAAATAAGATAGCATAGACTACTCACATCAAAAAACCTGCAATAAAAATATATTTCAATACAATGCTTAAGTGCAATTGATGCCAAGACAGAGAAACTAGGAGTCATAAATCAACCATAAATTAGCATTTAAGGGAAACTGAATTTGTCACTGCTGAAAATGAATTTTTATGTTTGTAGTTCTTAGGCATTATAGGGCAGTTGTATCACAGCACCATGTAAGTTGAGTGAAGCGAGAGTATAATCCAAGGCTTGACTTATCCTTTCTCTATCTTTAAAGGTTCCCATATCAATTCGTTACACAAACCAAACTTTTTTTTTATACAACTGCCTTTCATAAGAAAGTGGAAATTGTTTGTTTGAAATGTATTTTCTAATCTAAACTAATGTATAACTAATTTTCAAATAGAAATCTATTTCTCATAGCAGTGCAAAAGGATTGTTTTCAAATTACGACCCAAAGAAATATCCTTTTATATGCCTGTAATGCATATTGTTAATGCCTTGTAATACATTCATTGGAAAAGGCTGAGTGTAAATGAGGTTGCACAGGCAGGCATATGGCGGCGAGGCTTCTCATGTTAAGACTAATGTGCTTATAACTTACTGTCGCACCTGGTTGTGGGTTTCAGAAATGGATCTCAAGAAGACAATGTGTACCGTACAGGTGGTCTAACAGAAAGAAGGACGTGTGACTATTGTGTATCAATGACGGAACAGACGTCATTATTTATTTATTCATGTCAAACAATTACATAATAGAGGAGAGGTTAAATTAAAACCAACCATCAATGTTAAAGTATGGAAATTTCAGTCCTGAGATTGACAAAAAGCAGGGAACAGAGAAAAGACCTATCTGGTACCAGGGTAGAGGGGGAAACAGTGGCAGTTTCAGCAGATTGGTTATGGGAGGAAGGGAGGGAGGGGTAAGCAATCACTGGGATGCTTGACGTTTAGGCACATTCAAAAGTTGAAAACCCAAAGACTAAAGGATTTTACAGCTTTATAATTCAGACTTCTTATCTCGAAATCTAAGATTTATATATTATCGTCAGTTCCCCCCCAAAAAACCTAAAAGAAATATTTTTCATGTTTTCATCCTGAGGAGACAAAATCATTTTTAAACATAAATACAATACTGCAGGGAGAACAATAAGACAGATGCTTTATAGATTTCCCATTTCCATATATATTATTTTCTCAAGGTTGCAGCACCCTCAGACTTTGTCGGCGTTGGTGCATTTGAGATCATTCTGGAATCAGCCCTGTTTGTCTACATTCTAAGAGCCACACCAACAATAAATAAAAGCAAGAACAAAAAGGAAAGAAAAATCCCCAGACTTTGTGTTTAGATTGAATACAGCAAAATCCCCACCGCATAAAGATGATGATTTGGTGGCATTTTCACACACAGCTGTCACAACAAAGAAACTCCTGATGATGACCTCTGCATTGCATTGACAGACGAGTTCTGTGGCTGTGCCTTTGGGAATAGGTGTAACATAAAACATGAAATATTGTCGTGTACTGACTTTACCTTGGGATGTGTTTAAAAATTGGGGTTGTGAAAATAATTTCATATAAAATAAATAATATATATCAAAACAGTTTTTTTCTGCCTCAGCTTGTTGTCTTCTGTACCAAAGCAACAACAGTGTGTTATTTTGTGACTAGACCCTACTATAAAGTGGAGGTGTGCACACTTTAAACAGCTATAAGGCAGGTAGGTCAATTATACAGATCATGATCATGAGTGGAGTGTTCGCTTGCTAGATAGGAGCCAGATTGAGAGAACACCACATACGACTTCTCCAGGTGGCAGTGGACATGAAGGAGGGGTTCTGGGAAGGATTGTGAGATGAGAGCCTCAGGGGCAGCCAGGGGACATGACTGTGTGAAGCGGAGCAGTGTGGAGAGGACAGCACCCCCCTGTCATCTGTAGGTTAGAGGGACAGCGCCAAGACTCAACAGAGAGAGCAGCTGCCTTTGTTTTTTCCTTCTATCCCTCCCTCCCTTCTCATCCCTGTGTTTTGAAAGGGTGATGTAACTAACCCTGCTTTAAGTTGTCCCTGACCTTCACCCCCCCTCCCACACTCGCCCTTCTTCAGGGACTAGACCTAGACTTTTGTAGAGGCAAAGGTTTTTGTGGAATTGGGATTTAGCAGGGGATCCTTTTGCGACCGTTCTAAGTCAATTTCCCTCCACTTCACCCCAAGAAGTGGGGAGCAAGTGTCTCATTGCCCGTGAAAAGGTTGAAGGGTGAAATGGGTCAATAGTCGGTACTCCGTAGCCACAGAAAAGATGTAATATACTGTATAAGTATTAGAGGGGGAAATCTATAATACCGGCACTAAGTTTGACGTGCTTGCTAATTATGAATCCTCGTAACAAATGGAGAACTTAACAGCATAACTGCTGTCCAAAGCGAGGCGCAAGTGGTTAAACGAGAGCGATGATATCGACAGCTTGAGATTCAATGTGACTGTGAGGCCACACAGCCAAGGAAGGGGGCTGAAACCAGCACCAGGAACATGGCAATTATCCTGATTACTGATGCTTCGAGGCTTCTCTGACCCCAAAATCCCTCCCTCTATCTTTGTAATTTTTTTTTTTAGATCTGTCACAGTGCGCAGGGCCCCTCAGCCAGCCAGGGCACCAGCATGCATAATCCAACAGAAAACAAATCCCCTCGATCAAACACAGCCCGGCTTCTAAAGCAGGCCCCGGAGCCCGGGTGGCGCGGCGCTCTGCGGTGCGGTGCTGAGGCCCTCCCGAGACGCCACAGAGGCGGTGTCTGCACCCCCAAAGCAAAGCCCTCCATCCTCCCCTTCAACCCCAGCCAGTCCCAACCTTGGGTTTGTTTAAGTGCCGCTGAACCCTGTTGGCCTTGAACGAGGGGGTTACGGAGATAATGACACGCCATATGCCACCCTGCCTCTGCAGCTGAGTGAGCCTTGCATAGATCGGCTCAGGCACAGATCTATTCGAAAGTTTATTTCATCATCTTAATATTGGCTGCGCATCCATTGTCCAAATCGGGAATCCTAGAATGCTCCCCAGGGGGGGTGTGCTAGATGCATTCCCATCAATAGGAGCACTTTAATGCATGTACGGCACCAGGGTGACAGACAGCTTGGAGCCTGTACAGTAGAAATGTGACCATGAAGAAAAGCAACTAGGATCTAAATCACACCATTTACCATGTGTTACCATGTAAGTCTACGTCATTCTGTAGGATTTTCACATCCATGCAAACAATGCATTTGTAAAGGCCATCTGTCACACTTTGGTGGCCTTTTGTGTGTGTATACAGAGAGCAATGTTGCTCTCATTAACTTGGTACCTAATAGGGACACATTTTCCTTGGTACCTAATAGGGATTCTCTTCCATTTGAAAAGGGAGTTGATTTTAATCCTTTGGGTAAAGTGCCTATGCATTGGCAGTGCCCAGCAGTCTGCACTCCCCCAATGTTCCCAATAGAGGGCTGGATGGTGTCTCTGACTTCCTTCTATCAGGAAGGCCTGAGAGAAGTAAAGGCTCCAGTCTTCTTCTTTATTTCACTGTCATGTGACAGGGTTTAATGCTTGGATACAGAAGGGGATTTTGAGACTGGATGTATCTGTAAATCTGTCAAAATATTTCTACAAGACAGAAAATATGCTGGAATCAGATCTGTGGCTTGGGTATTAAGCTGTTGAAACAACATGAATTTATTTCACTGGAATGTTAAAGAGGCTTACTGTGCATATTTAAGTCCGGGGACTTGGTATTTCTTTGACTAAAAGCTCTCTTGGCCTTCAAAGACAGTAGCGTGCTTACAAACACCATTAACTCAAAGGTTAAGATGTAGGGTTAAACAGGCCTGCTTATAGAATGCAAATGATCACAGTAAAATTATTCCTGCATCTCACTGGCTATGCGTATGGACTATAGTTGGTGGTTTAAATGTTTAAACGTATCAATGATTTTAATAAACTGATTGAAAAAATAATTTATTTTATTTTATAAAAAATAAAAAGATTCTACCTCTCCGATTATTTGACCATCAACCAGTTAAGCTCTCAAGCTCAATATTTCCCACCAGTGTTTTGACACAGTGTTTAAAATAATGACAGACTTCAAAGCCAATGTGCGGCCTCTTGAATATATACTTAATGAAATTTATTTTACACCTCAAAACAAAAAGGAAGGGGATTGGGGATGTGGAACATCAGGAATGTATTCACAACTGTAGTTTACATTTTTTTTTTGGTGTAAGCTCAGAGAAAAATGTTAATACAGTCATAATAATTGCACTTCATAAATCTAGACTGATCCGATGCCAGTATTTCCCATAACAAAGCTCCTTCTCTTTCTACAGTTGGTAGGCTAAATTCAATTTACTATTGAAATTTGACTGACAAAAGAAATGCTAATTTAAGACCAGAGGACTCCTGCACTGATCTAATTTTTGTCCTTTCACTTGAGTCCCACAAGGCATTAAACATCTCAGTAATTTAAGTGCAGTACATTCAAGGGAATCTCCCAGTCAATAAATATTTCACTGCTCTGAATCAAGTTAATGACTGGCCTGGGCTAAAGGCATCTCAACCACAGGCTGAAATGTTCAAGAAAAAGCAGTGAGCCTCGCCTCATCTCATACAACATGAGAGGACATGATTGTTTCCATGGTAATTGTAGACATGTTTGGGGTGAGAGCCCCCAAAATATTCCTCACACAGCTTTTTATATAGGAGAGGAATATAGCACTGCTGAACTATCTCTCTATGCTAGCTTGTGTAAAGCCTCCAAATAAAGCACAAATCAAGTCTCTTCTACACAGAATTTACTGTATATTTCTCTGATATGATGTTTTAGGGACTAGTGAGTATTTTTTAGTCTGGATGGTAAATACGACCCGTTTAAAAAGTCTGGGGATTTGAGAAAAAAAAACAAAAAACAAAAACAAAGCTAAAATACACACGTGTGCATGCACACAAATGCGCACACACATACACATACATGTATGTAGATAACCTCCCAATCATGACATTCTTTATTGTAACTTCATTGTAACATTTCTTCTTTTTTGCAATGTTTCTAAAGCGGATTTGGGGTTATACTGTAGATTTTGGGGATATACTGTAGATTCCAGTGTTGGTTTGGAAAGAGAGCTCTCCGACAAGGTTCTTAACGAACCACAGCAGCGACTGTGCCTTATACCAGGACAAACTGCTCATCAGCTTGAGGAGGAATAATTAAAGTCATAAAAACAAAAATGAAATAATAAGCATTTGAGACACTTTCCCCATAGCAGCCAATGCTTATAATACACCTACAAATATATAAAACAACAAAAAATAGGTTCAAGTTTTCAAGTTTCTTAAATATATCATATCCAAACTACCCAATTCCAAACTTCAAAGTTAACAAGATTCCAAGCAGTGCAATTTATGTATTAATTATAACAGCAACAATAACTAATATTGTACTATTCTTTTTATTCAACATTATGATCCTTGTGACACAAGTACTGCTCATAATTTTCTTTAACATTTGTATCAGCATGTGTGTGTGCGTGTATGTATGTGTGCAAGTGTAGCGTGTGTGTGTGTGTGTGTTTATCATGTACCATTAGAGTTTGGGATTTAGAGAGCAGCCCTATATTATGGCCTTTTGAGACCTCGTCGGTGACGGCCAACACAGTAGAGTAGCGTCATCCATAGCATTTCGAAGGGGGAACCCATGGCATATGCACTTCATGTCAAGCTATGATTCTGATCAATAGTTCAGGCAAGTTAAAACAAGTAGAACAACAGAAAAAAAGAATAATAAAAGCAATCCAAAAAAACTGCTATTGGCAAGCCACACACAGGAGCATCTGGAGAATCTCAAAATCCCTTCTCGTCCCCAAGCGGTGATTCACTTCCAACTTCCAACTCTGGGACCCCCAAACCCCCAGCACAGCCTGCCTACCCCAGACCTAGGAACACCACTGTGCTCCCCGTAGCTTCCACACAAGTTAAAGCCGCGGTGATCTCCCAAACAACCTGCCCCCTCCCAATAGAACCACCCCATCTTCTCGGTCCTTTCACTTTGATTTTGTTCACGAATGCACAAATCTTTACACCCTCTATCTTCTATCTGTAAACCGGGAGGCGGATGTGTGCATGCTGGTGGTCCAACAGGCGTGGTACGGAGACAGTCTCGTAGCCTTTCCCCAGCATTTGCTCCTTGATGCAGGGCGGGTGGATGTCGTTGATCAGGTACTCCAGGGACTGCAGGCTGCTGCTCAGCACAGAGGTGTTGCACAGGCTCTTGCTGGGCAGGCTGCAGCAGAGCCCCCCCCCGCTGTCTATGGCGGGGTGGTGGGGGTGGTGGTGGTAAGGGTGGTGATGGTGGTGGTGGTGGTGGTGGGGATAACCCATCTCCCTGTGCCCCGTGGCCGGCCCCGCCGCAGAGCTCCCCAGCAGCTCCTGGGGGTTGTAGCAGTCACTGTCGGGGGTCACCAGCACGCTGTTCCAGGGTGGGGCAAAGTACTGACCCACCGAGAAGTTGCCGTGCATGCCCACGCAGTTCAGAGGGGAGGAGCTGACCTTGTCTGCGCCCCCGCTGGCCGTCAGGTGGTAGGGCCTGCCGGAGGAGGAGGACACCTGGGCGGCCATGAGCCCTCCCCCGCCTGGCACGCAGGTCTCGGGGGACTTGCTGATGGCGCCCCCGCCTCCGCTGCCCCCGCTGTACATGCGGAGAACTGCCTGCTGCTGCTGCTGCTGCTGCTGCTGCTGCTGCTGTTTCTGCCACAGGATGTAGTCCATGGTGTCTGGGTAGACGCCAGCCTTCAGCACCTCCGCGCTCTGAGTCGGCAGGCCCGCCCCTGTGTACACCAGGCTGGCCTGGGGAGCCATTCCTGCCACGTAGCCTCCGACCGAGGAGCTGGAGGAGACCCCCATGACCCCCGCCGCGCCCTGCTTGGAGGGGCTGGGATTGGAGTGCACCGGGGTGGGCCCCTGGCACACCTGCTGCAGAGCTTGCGCCTGGCAATGCTGGTTGATCTGGTAGATTATGCTCTGGATGGAGGGCAAGTTGGACTGCGCAGGCAGGGCCAAACCTCTCCCCCCGCCCGTGACTGGAATTACAGAGCCAGCGACAGTCACGTTAGGGGGGACCGACAGTCCGGGGCCCTCTAGGGGCTTGGAGGGCCCTGTGTGGTACACCATTTGGCCATGGCCATTGGATAAAGTGCTACTGCTAGGGGGAGGGTAGGGCGCTACAGCCGTGTGGGCTGGAGAGAGCTTAGTCCGTCTGCCCTCAGAGTTCTTCAGGACGCCCTTTGAAGGGACAAAGGTGGAGGAGGAGGAGGAAGAGGACTTCACGATGGCTAGCAGCCCCTGGAAGCCGCCGGTGTGAAGGTGTGGGTAGGGGCTATAGCGCTGCCCTGTTGTGTCGTATCCATTCACAGTCCGGTTAAGGTGCTTGTGCTGAGGAACCCTGATGTTCGTGGGGAAGATCTTGATGGACAGAGGGTTGCTGGCCGTCTTCTGAGCGTAGGCCTCGAGCTCTGCCACAGACGGGTAGCGGGGGGAATGCATGGGCACCACCAGCTCACCTGCGAGACAAACCATGAGAGAAGCATTAGAGGACGGTGGTGAGAAACATTATTCATATCAGGGCTTTTATCATTAGGAATAGAAAATGGGCAGACAGCACTGCTGCCAGAAAGTCAAATCAGTCACTACTAATGTCAATTCAATTTTCTGTAACCGTGAACGCTGTTGGCACTACTGTTAGTGCCTTTAAAAAAATAGAGCTACTGTTTATTTTCCATTCATCTGACCTTTCAGAAATAAATCTATACTACATTACAATGTGTATAAATGATGTAAACACTATGTACATTGCAAGCTATTATGGCCAAAACAGAGGGATAGATTGAAAATTGACTTCAGCTGCATATACAGTTGCTCCCTCCCATTCTATTCGCTTCTTCTCAAGAACATTTTCACACCCTCCCGTGGATGTTCATCCCTAGACAAATGGGCCTTTTTAAAAACTCATTCTGTCAAAGCCTTGCACCTTAGGCACTGTTAAATCAGTGCATTGTGAAATTAATTCGGACTCTCTTTAGCATCGAAGTGGGTTAGCATGAATACCAGGCTACGAATGAGGAAAGGGAGGGAATAAAAGCTTGTTTAATTGCAGTGGCACAGTTGAGGTTTATAAGTAGTATCACTTACTGGGTTTCACCCTTGGCCACGCAATTTCCACATTTATACAACCCAGGAGTACACAGAGAGACCCTCACAAAAACCCAATTAACCGTCTTTGGGGAATTACTAGCCTGGTTTAAGCTTGAACTATATAAGAACAGAGCAAAGTCAAGCATACTGCAGCCATACTATGGAAAAATAAAATGCAAACTTGGCTCAGATGTTTTATACACAAGGGAGACCTTATTTATCCTACCAGGCTCAAAACATCAATTAAGTAAAGTCATTTTGCCCTTCTCTAGGTATAAAGCGAAATTAGTGATAATAACTGAACACCAAAATGGTAGCACTGTTGTAAGATACAGCAAATATAGTACACACTACAAATCTTCCCCTGTATCTGAGACGAGTTTCACCAACTCGTCTCAGAATAACACATAATGGTACATAAAAGGTAGGTACTTCTTCCCATCACGAGCTGCAGTTAATCATGATCAAGTCTGTGTTTCACATGCAGATGATGTGTACTTATAAGGAAGATGTGAAACCACACCAGTGCCAAAATCTAATTCAAGAGAGGCAAGTCAGACTAACCAGAACCCTTGTTTAATTAAAAAAGGAACTAGCTTTGACGATCGTGGATTGCAGTGGCAAATAGGAAAATGCCAATTTCTAAAAAGCCCACCATGTGTCATTGTTTGGCGATAGGGCACGGAGGTGAGGGGCCGTGGCAAGATTGGATTTAAACGACATTATTCAGGCAATTTCATGGCTACTTAGCTCGGTGCAACAAAAAAGGTAGGGGGCTGGGGAAAGAACTCAATTTACAAGCAATATATCAACTGCCACAAATGACTTGCAACCCCTTCAAAAATGACATTTTTATGCAAAAGCTAAAAAACGTGCAAAAATTAACCGCCATAACTGTGCTGTCAGCAAATGTTGCAACGACCCGAGGAGTCTGCAGTGTACGGCCTGTGACTACGCCTCACTCCATTTCCCTTCCCGATCACAAAGTAATTTTAAAGAGACTCCACAGCCAAGCAGTCCCAATTCTCATTTCTTTACTTCCATTACAGATAACATAGGGAGTTCATTTCTACAATCCAATGGACCTCCAACTGTGAAAATTATTAAATCTACAAGATCCATATCATAAAATAAATAAATTGGGAGTTTAAAAGCAGAGGGGGAAGCCCTTTTCCCCAATTTCCCCAAGCCAAATTGATTGAAAACCCATCTCCAAGCCCTACGACTATATTGCTGCATACAACCTGCCAAAGAGAAAGGCGTTGGAACATCTGAGAAACACAGTGTTTCTGATTAGAACTCTCTATATGCAACAAACTGGGCTGGGTTTAGTAAGGTATTTATTAATGAGAGTGCGTGAACCTGGTGCCATGCTAATGGGGCTGGCGTGAGAAAGGCCAGGAAAGGCTATCCGCGATGCAGCCCACCTCATGGGGGCAAAGCTCTGCCTCCCTGGTGACGGTCGTGTCATCTGCTTTTGATGTTCCAACTGGCAGGGAGACTTATGTAGTTTGCTCAGGAGAGAGAAACATGCTTGTTTCAAAAAGCGCATTGCTGGGTCTACATGCAAATGGAACAGCAGTGTTTTTCTGATCTCCTTTACATTAGGGGAAGAAAGAAAAAACAACATCTTTGATCATCATGTGGTATAAATTAGGAGAGATAGTCAGCTTTGGCGTATTAAGGGTCCTGTGCCCTACCAACGCCCCCCCCCCCCAAGCCCCCCAGCTGCAATATGCCCATCATTCCACCTAATTACTGCCAAACAGGGGGAAAAAAAGATATAAAAACAGCCAGGAAATGCATTAAAGGGTAGCTAATTCTATTCCTTCTAACTGGCTGAGTCCATATTTTCCATGCCCGAGCCTGCATTTCTTCTGCCGACAATAAAGCCCCTCCCCCCCCCCCCGCCTTCACTCTGCCTCCATTTCATACCCGTCTATTCCCAGCTTGGCCCTTGTTTGTCAATAGGCAGAGCCGTTGGCACGCCAGCCTGGCATCAAAAGGTTTCACACCTCACAGGCCACAGGGATTAGAGAGGCCTTTCTTCAGCCCCACAAACCCCATCTCAGCCCCACAAAGGCTTCCGGTTATTAGAAGCCACAGGCAGAAAAAGGAAGAAGAGGAGGAGGCAGCAAATGAGCATCTGGAGGCTTCTGATTCCAACTTCCCCTTTCAGAGAGTTGCATGGCATACATTCTACAGCAAAGTTGATTACCGTGAGCGCGGCTGCAAACTAGGGGAGCGCATGCACCCGTCAAAGTCCCACTCTTGCACTCCAGAGGTTTCACTCTTTCTGAGCCACCTTCTTCTTTGAGCATAATATATAGCCTCAAAGTATACAAACAAATTAACCGCACTCAAAAATGTATGACTAAGATGAAAAACAATTAAAAATAAATGTTCCCTAAATGTTGAAATCATCTCGAGTCCTTTGAGATCCACTGTTGCACACACTGCCGTGTGTTTGATGTAAGCAGGCAGCACATCTCTCACCCCTGCGGCGACGTAAAGGACGCAGAGGTTAAAGGCGAGAGACTCTCTCTCTCTCCCTCTCTCTCTAGATGGGCGCTGTGTGACTTATTGGTTCATGTCGCCGCACATCACAGCTCTGAGCAGCCGAGTACAGATGGTGCTCGCTGATAAAACAACCTGCAAGGCAGCCATCACTGTCTCCACCGCAGAGTGATCCCTCACCTCCCCTCTCAGGGCAGGCACGGGGGAGGAGGGAGGAGGGGGGGGAGGGTGTCGGTCTGTTCATTCACCTAACCACACGTCAACATGGTCACACATATACAGGCGCGTAGATAAAGTCAGAGAACCACAACCCCGCCACCCAGACACGCGCGCACACACACACACACACACACACACACACACACACACACACACACACACACACACACACACACACACA
>JAOEHI010000024.1:2194223-2222605 GCA_025447815.1 Percopsis transmontana
AACACACCCACCACACCCCATACACCCCCCCCCCCCCCCCCCCCCCCCCCCCCCCCCCCCCCACACCCACACACACACACACACACACACCCACCCACACAGACGGAGCTAAATCCCCGCTTGTAACCCAGAGCCATGCAGCCGACAGATGGAGCAGCTATTGAGTGAAGGATTGTGACTGCAGAGGCGGCTCTCCCCATCCATCGCTGGTGGAAAACAATGGGGCAGCAGGTCAAGAGTACCGTCTCCGCGAGGAGGGGTCATTGGGGGAGGAGGGCCGGGCTCTGACACGGCCGAGCCATGTGGGCCCCTTTGAAAGCGAAGGGAGCGCAAGAATGCTCTCAGATGAAAGGAGACTTGTGGCCTTCCAAGTGAAGCGCTTCATCCGGTTTCTGTGGAACAGAATGTGGTGGTGTGTGTGTGCGTGCGTGCGTGTGCGTGTGCGTGTGTGTGTGTGTGCGCGCGCGCGCGCGCCTACGTGAGAACAAGGAATATGGGTCGTATGAGAGTTTAACCTGAACAACAGCAAACAAGAGCAAAATGACTTCTGCAAGGTCAGAGCGGAGGGAACAGTATACTCACACTTGTTAGTGTAGCCGACGAGCGGTAGCCAACAGACACCCACACAGAAATACACACCCGCTCACAGACAGTCGCGTTCACACTAAAAAGCACAGATAACTTCAGTGTTGATAAAAGGCACTGTTAGTTCTCAAAAGCAGAAAATAAAGAAAACCCTTTACCAGCTGCAGTGCCCCTGAGGACATTTCTTCACAGAATCCTGAGGTGAACCAACTTTAAAAAGGAGGTACCACGTTTTACAGAAAAAACTAGGCCACAAGTCTCTCTAGTCATTATAGTACATGTCACACTCCTCCAATGTCACACTCCTCCGATCAAAATCTCAATATTCACATCATGCGAGACTGAAAACAGAATATTGTTGGACTAAAGCCTATATACGTAACTAGTGGGGTGATATTGTTCTGAACGCTCTGTGTGTCTCATTATTAATGGATTGATTTCCAGTGTTTTTCTGTGAGGAGGGGCAACTGTAGGCCACTGAAGATGAAGAACTATGAATAGCCACGCTCATGCTCTAATGCATGCACGCACATACACACACACGCACAGAAAGATCACAAAGCACTGGTGGTTGACTGGAGGGAGAAAGTCAATCCAGTTCCATTGACCAGCGGTCTGGCTATCATGTGGCCCTGCCCTGGGTGTCACTGAGACCAGCCCGGTAGTCTCTGCCTAGCCTGTCAGTGGCTAGGGAACATAGCCAGCCAACTCCGATGACGTGGAGGGAGCGTCAGGGACAAAGGGACGACACACTGTGGGTCTCCATGATGCACCCCCCCCCCCTCACGCTCTCTCTCTCTCTCTATGGTCGCACTGTTCCAAAGCTATGCTGCCTTTTCACGACTTGTTCCCCCGTTTTGGTTTTGTTTATGGGGCAATTTTCCTCAGAAAAGAACAAGGTGTCAGGAACAGTGTTATTTTTTTTGAACAACCCCTTTGACAAATACACGCTCTCAAGATTACTCCCTACTGCTAAGAAAATGCTCACAAATCACATTTAATTAAACATTTCAAAAAAAATCTGTGAAACCAAAGAGCACATGGATGCGAAGGAGCTAGCGACAAACAACAGATTTTGACAGTTTACTCTTGGTTGGAGGAATCACATCATAGGGCAAGGACACTCTTTCACTCCCTACTATATATGCGCTTTCAGACAAATAACTGGTTAAAGTAGGGAGTGACAATGGCCTGCACTGCTATTCTTTTGTCAGTATGGAGGTCACAGTCCTTACAATATGTCACTATTACACCATTTGGGCCCATAACGGGAGAAGAAAATGCTTATTCCAAGCTTGTTGAAAGGGATCCATAAGTGTATACACAAAGAACATTGTTGTGAACACACAGGCTTTCCTTTAGAGTGACACAATGCATATGAAAGCCCAGTGCACCTGGAGAACGAGGCAGAGTGCAAGACAGCCCACAGGAGTATCAGGTGGGGCTGGAGAGCCCTGGCTGCATTCAGACCTCTGCACCATCCATCTCCACAGCGCCTATTAGATTTCTAATATTGTTGGTTTTAAGAAGGCTCAGCTTTCCATCGCCACAATGAGGCCCGACCCAGCCCCGGTTGCCCCCCTTTTCCTTTTCACTGTGGTCTCATAAAGGTCCTCTAGGTTTTCTGCAAACAATGCTGCCGGTCTGCGGCCCTTATTTAAAAGATTAATAGGACAGCATCTTGGCAGAGCAGCAACCCGCAAGGTTTCTGTGACAGCGGAGGGGAGAAAAAAAAAGTGTGAAAACAAGGCAGAGGAGAGGCTATTGTCACGGCTACCAACTGGCTGCCGCGGCCTGATTGAGTCGGCTGCGGCTTTCCAGCCTAGCTGCCAATCACCTCGCCGGGCGTCAATGGGGGAAATTTAAATGATAAAACGATAAGTCGTGTGCAGGCGATTTGCTTGTCGTCGGGGCAGGGAGCTGATGTCTGAATGTAAACCCACTATGGGAGGAGACATATGGAATTTGGGCTACTGGCGTTGCCCCTCACCCCCCCCACCCCCTGCATAATGACAGAACCCGTAATCACCAAATGTCTTTCTCTCAATCCCCGTTACAATTGGGAGCGCAGCGCTGTCACAAGAGATGGGAGGCAAAATGGAAATCTGACTAGCAGACATGCCTTAAGTGACACTTAATTTGAGACAGCCGAGCATTCTCTCAGCTCCAATAAACAGAATCTGTCAAACTTTACCCAGAGCCTGTTTGAGTCGCAGCTGTCTGCGGGGAGAGGCTCAGTAATGCCTCAGAGACCTGCAGTTATGAACATGAATGATGAAGAAATCAAGTCGTTTCAAGTGCCAATAGTCTCCGATACAGCCAGAAACAACCAGGAACAGCCACAGGAACGGCCACAGGAACGAAGGCGACACCTCAGAAGTAAAGACCATCACATATTTTTTGAATATATCTTTATATTGTTTAAATGTTTTCTATTAAACACCGTTTGACTACAAGAGAAGCTAATGACAGTGACTTCTATGGAGGGGGGGTAAACAGAATAGGTGAGTTGTCCCTCTGCCTCTCCGCTCTGCTCATCCCAGCAGAAGGTCCCAGGTGATATTCCTGATCCTAGTTTGGGGCTGACAGTGGGGACTGGAACTCTGTTTTGCTCTCCTGCTACTCACAATGATCCCCCCCCCCCCCCGGCTCCCCTGCTCCCCTGCAGCTCCTCGCTGGCAGAGGATGAGAGTGTGTGGGGGAGGGGGGACTACATGAAGAAGAGATGCTCCCAGTGGGTTCTTGTCAGTTCCAGGCCATTACACCTTGCTCGCTGGGACTTTGTTTACACACAGACACACACGGGCGTGCGCGCACACTCACGCAAAACATAGACCCGAGACGTACAGTAGAGGTACAAACGCTCCTTACAGAGGCTGTTAATGCACACTATGTGCAGCACACTTTTGACAATGCAGACTAGGGTTGTGCCTACAAGAGACAGTTTTATGGCTCTAAAGCCATATCATTTACCATGCAACTCTCTTGTAGCGCTATACAACATTTCTGTACGTGTAGCTGCTAATGCATCGCGACAGACAAAAAGAAAAACCTCCACTAGAAGCCCCACATAGCTGACTTTTGTGGCAAATGGGCAGATAACATTCAATCAGGCCCACAGGGACACGGTTGATGTGGTCAGCGGTTAGGAGCAGTGGAAAGGAGCCCGGCATACTTCCGTGGTCTTCGGGGACGTGCAGCGAACGCCAGGCTGCCCCAGTGATGCGTTCAGTCTCTACAGATGTTGCCTCGGAGAGTGGTTGACTAGCTGGCTGCGGTGACAGCTGGACAGCTGTTCCTATAGACACAGCTACGGAAGCATACTGGAGCGCTGGGGGTGGGGTTGGGACTGTATGTTTGGTTTGTCTGTAGGAAGTTCCCAGGACGAACAACGCTGTCACATCTCAGCAATGGTGCGTGCGATATAGATTGATGGCGTTGAACATTAAAGTTAAGAACGACACAGATGGGGGAAAAATATCAGACATGACTGATGCGGTTTTAAAAGAAGCTTGACTACACTATTTGTTTAATAATGTCTATTGAAATGCAAACTGTATAATGTAACACCAACAGGCTACGCTGGCATGAGTCAAATCATTTCTTTCATCCCAGAATATCATGTCTAAGCAACCTAGACTTTCATCATAAACATTTAAAAGTTTAATTTCAACTTCAGAGGGAACTTCAAATTAATTTTTCACCTCTTCATACACAGGGGAAAGGAAAAAAAAATCTATTTTCAAAAGCTGGGGGGATAATTGGCTGAGCATTAAAATTATGGTGGACTTTGGGCCAACATCAATGACTGCTGGCGATGAAAGGCTGTTAAAATTGGGGTCATGTCCAGATATAATACCTTTATCCTACAATTTAAAAACATGGTTACCTAACATTATAGGGACTTCTCTAGAACAGGATCAATTACAGACAGCCTATAATTTAATGTTCTCCGGGTAAACGGAAACCCCAGATTAGAAAAAGTAATTGACAGAGTGTTCAAATGTTGAGATATATGGCTTATGGTGTCACCTACTGAAAAAACACACTGCAAATCTTTACTTTTAACAGCTTGGGTTGGTGCCAGTCATTTCTGCCAAAATTCTAATTTCCTCTAAGCCGACTAGGCAATTCATTATGCCACAAAAAGGTCAGTAAATTGTTCAACCCAATAAAACTTTAATAAAACTAAGAGCCCATACAGACTCTTCAAAATGTCTCGTGTGCGTCTGTTTATTTGAATATCACCTTGTCACTAGTGCTAGGTCAAAGGTCACCTGCCAGCACATATCCGCCAGCAGTAATCCTGGTCAAACTCCACCAACTGCTCACAGCGAGGTACATCATATCACAGTTACTGTGTGACAGCCAGCAGATGCTATGTTCAATAAAGAAATAAATACATAATGAATACACACCCGTGCAAATATGGAGATGCACACAAACCTGCATTAATTCCACCATCTAGGAAAACCAAGAGTTCATACACCCCGCACATACCAAAATCTCCAATTCCCACCCCCACCGTCAACCCACCCCTCTAAATAAATGAAGAGACCCATTAGGCAGATTTCAAAGGATGCCAGTGGGCTTGTAGGTTAATGTACGACATCTTTTAGGAGACTTTTTTTTTTTTTTTTCTCTATTCTGGATGCAAGTCTTTTGGGGGGGGGGGTAAAGGATTGCTAAGCAACCAGTCATTATCACCGAGAGTGAAGTGAGGTGACCGGCCATCCGTCTAACTCTTGGTGGCTTGCCTGGCTCCTTGTTGCAGACGCCTGGCCCCCCCTCGCCTTCCTTCCCTCCCCCGTCCCTCCATCCGAATACAAACAGAGATAAAGAACGCCGCAATCGCTCTTGACACACAAATAGGTTAACACAATAAAGCCGGCTTTGCCTGGCTCACTCGAGGGAGGAAAGCAATTCCAGCAGCAGGCAGGAGGTAATAAAACAGGGCTAGGAGTGTGTGTGTGTGTGTGTGTGTGTGTGTGTGTGTGTGTACATATACACACACAGGCGAATGTGTATGTGTCCATACGAGTCCTCACGTCAATGTTCCTATGTTTCAGTATGTGAGTGAAGGCAGGCACACTGACGCTCCGCGGCCTGGGGGCTTAATATCGGCCGGATTCTCAACCCTTTCTTGACACAAGTAATAACAAGAGAAAATGATGGAAATTCCAGCCCATTCCTCTCTTCAAATTAAGGAAATAGTGGCTTTATATTAGCAATATGGTTGCGCCCTGCGCTAGACTTACGCAATCACAAACTTTTCCCTGTGGGTCATGAGCCCATGATTTTGCAAATGCTCTCCAGCATTGGTTAAAATTCAACAAGTAAATTGAATGAGTTTTATCTGTGCAAGCCTCAGCTTTCTCTCCCCCGTTGCCGCTGCCAAGTCTGGCAATAAATGATAAAAATCTCCAGAGTTTTATTAAATTGTGTTGTATTCACGCTGAAGTCAGGAAAATGGTGAGGTGGCTTCAGCTATTACAGTGCAGACCAGACAACATTGTTTTCTCCCTTCAGTGGAAATTTCATTACCTTACAGCAACACAGCCTTCAAATTGGGTAATTGCATCTTTTTATGACAGCCACAACTGTCTGAGGGTGGCGTGTCACCCCATAAGTGCTATCCATTTGCAACAATGCGAATCCAGCCATTGTCACAAAGCAGATGCTGGTCAGCACAATGTATGCCATGTGGGTGATATGGCAGAGTTGAATGAAGAAAATATCAATAACTCATTCCTGAATTGAGTGTGGTGTAACGAATTGAACCTTGAAACATCCATACAGCTGACTTATCTTCCCTTAGGCTATTATAGACAGATGATGCAGGCCACACATGACCCGTCTCTGGTTTCAGAAATGTCAATAAATGGAGAAAGCTAACACTTCTCTAATGGAAAAAAAGAAGAGTATGAGTAATATATATATAAAAATATAAATAATGAAAGCTTCTGGAGAATGTTCACACATTGGGGTCGCAGGGTGGAGCCATTTGTAAGTGTCAATCGGTTCCTGCTCTCACTGGAGGCTTCTTCAACCAGGTAATCAACCGGCGAGGATGTAAAGTGGTGGCTATCGTCGAACAGGGAATAAATTACCAAAAGCATGAAGAGAAAACATCTTATCTGTCTGATGCTTTTCCCACTATTGCGGAAAGCTACAAGGCCCGAGGGAGCGCAGTCGACCAAAAAGCATGGAGATTGATATGGTTGATAGGTTGATATGCAGTTCCTTGTTCCATTAAAGTTTGATCTTCCTCAATAGCTGAGGAGAATCAGATATCTCCCATTCAAGATTAAAGTATGGCCGCATAGAGGGAGAGATTAATCAGAGGCCTTACTTCTAGCTTGGAAAAACAGCAGCAATAAAGAGTTCAGCCGATAATGTGAAACACAGCGCAGCACAATAGCAAATCAAAGTGCATTTACAAGCCTCCAAAACAAATCCCAGCGCTGGAGAGACGGCTTATGAGAACTACAGCAGGCACTGGTCTGATACTATCCAAGGCCTTCAACAGGGCACTGTGAGGTTTTTTCCCCATGTTTCTCACTGTCGCCAAGCAGTGTCTCTGCCTCTCCTCCTCCTTGAGATCAATGGCACTGGGGTGATTTCACAGCAGCCAGCACTGTCACCCAGAACAAATCAATGTGACCATGAGGAAGGCAAGAGCAGCATTGTTTTTAAGGAGAGCAAATTTGCTGTTGGAGAGCTTGTCAGATTTGCTTTATTCTCTGTCACCCCCCCTCCCACACACACACACCTTCCTCACTTTTTCTGACTTGGTTATAAACTCCACTATCTACTATGCAGTATCTATAGCAATCAGCACCCCCACCCCCCACTACAATAATATACTAAGACATTCATTAACCATACAGGAGAAACTGCATATTTTACACTGGCTGCGTTTTGCATGCATAAGTATATCTTAAAACATGCCTTAACTGTTCCACAATAAAGGCTGTACATTAACCTCTCGGGCCACTTAGACCTAGCTTTCATTTAACCAGTAACGGTTTATGAGAGCGGGTGAAAGAGAATGTCACGGAGGGTTATTACTGTCCTCGGTCCACTTACTGACCGTCAATACCTTTGATGAAGGCCTAGCACTGCCTAGCAATATAGACCGAAGCTGTTAAAACTAGTACCCCTGTGTAAAAGACAAGGTAATCACAGGTGGGAAGTATGATTGAGAAACAAAACACCACCTCTGTAAGATCTAACCACCTGACTAGCACACAGTGGTTAAAGAAAACACTGCATCAATGCAATTCAATTATTTCTATTATTTGCAAAACGCCATGACAAAGACTTGTAAGAAAGATAAAACCAAAACATTAAATTTGATAGTCAAACTTAAGCCATGAAGACTGAATCCATTGTTGAGAATACTCTTTAATCGTAGGAGTGTTTTTGGCATCATTAGGGCCTTACCTCATCTAGGTAGGAATTGTGACTTAATGCTACCTGAAATAGTTCCAAACAAGTTATTTAAACGTTTAAGATATTGACCCTGGCACTATGGAACACCACCTGACCAGAGATAGAACAGAAGTACCTATTTTGATTTTGTTATATTAGCTATGCTATATACTACTATAACAACTAGAGAAAATAGAAGAGGATCAAGGATCTTGTAGTGTAGTGCCCTTAGCTTACAAGACCTATGCAAACACTATACAAATAGCTCTAAAGACAATGCTCAAACAATAAATTGGCAGTTTTCATACATATAGATGAATTTTTTTATTTATTTTTTTAAAATCATAATTTCATGACTATTAACATAGACTGGAGTAAAAAATAATAATAAATAATAAATAATAATCAGAGCAGGGTTCTAGAAAAGCAGAAATACATATTGGATAGTCCAAGCACGATGGGACAAGCTTAACCTACAAACCATATGAGGAGAACAGGTTTTTCTATAACACACTCATGCTCCTGGGCTCACAAAAAAGCATTTTATCTTATCGCTAAGAGCACTCCTAAATCGCACTAAGTTTTCTCCTAAATCCTATTCACAAAGCTGCTGAGACCAACTTTTACTATGGGTAGAAACCTTAAGCTAAGAGAAAGGGCGGGGTTGACCTGGTTGCTATGGATGATGTGTTTTATTTCCAATGATTGGTTGATACATGTAGGTGATGGGTCTCTATCAGAGAATTCATCATACAAATACTGTAGAAAGAGGTATGTTGCCATATTCAAATAAAGATTTTAAAACCAAGTGTCACTGATTCCAAACATGAAACAAGAATAAAATGTATGCTCACAAATAAATGCGGCTTCCCACAGAATCACTATGAGTGTAAAAGCGCTGGTATTCTTTACAGTCTCAGGCAAAGGCAGAGATTGCAGAATTCAAGCGACAAACAACTGCCACAGGTAAAAGGACATTTTCAACTACACTAGACTGCAATGTTTTACTCTCTTATTCTATCATTCAATGTATTTAGCCTATACAAAAATAAACACAAATGTATTTATACATAAATGAACCTCGCTATATATGTCATCGCAGATTATATTAACATGTACTCTATAATAGAAATATTTATTGCATTTATTAGGAGGAGGGTCAGCACCCAAGGCTCTATGGCCCATTGCCTCAGTGGTGTACAGTGTGCTTAGGCACTCAGACACCAGCATAATGGGGCTGGAGGGGAGCATTGACCCTCCAGCAGCCATTTTAGGATTGTTTATGATTTGGTCTTAGTGTATTAGGAGTCCTCTTGACTACCCCTAACTTGTCACAGATGAATCGAGCTGGTTTTAGCGCTAAAACGCTTTGTGAAATACTCTTGGACCAAAAATTCAGGAGTCTTAAAATTAGGACTGACACGCCTATTATTTTTAGGAGTTTCTCCTAAATCGACAAGTTAGGAGCTACATTTAGCATTATGATGCATTGTGAATACGGGCCCAAATCTACGATTATAGGCGATCATAAGTGTCAAAATGAGTTTTGCTGCCTTTGGGTACAGACCTGTGTGTTGAGACAATCAAGCCATGGAGGGATTAGAAAGATTAATACATAGTGCAGGAAATTAAACCTCAGCTACTATAACGATATTCATGAGCGAAGCTCACTTATTCACATCAGGCAGGCACTTTAATAAGCAAGATGGTGCACACACCCCGACACGATCAATCAATCAAGGTGATATACAATTTTAGAGCTGAAAATGTATAATAGGTTTGGGCTTCCTTATTGTATTACTTTTTGTATCTACCTTCTCAAAATAGAATATATGCTTATACCAAATTATCAGTGTAAAGGAGCATAAATATTATGAATCTATAATACAGAATTAGTGCTGATGCATAAGCACTACCCCGCTCACCTTCAACCCCATAAAATGATGTTGCAAAAAAAGAAAAAAACAAAAACACTATGCCAGGAAAAAATGGAGCGAAAAGCATGGGCTACAAACTCAAAAAAGGTAATTCAGTGACCTACATATTAAGGCTTGTCAGCCATTCCATTCTCCCTGGCCTTGTCCAACCATCAAGTTAAGTTAAGGCAAGCATTATGCTGAGAAGACTATTTGTTTAGGTGAGGAGCAGCCACAGAGCTAATATGAGCACAATTTGCTCAGCAGGTCATAGAAGCAGAGTGAAGGAAGTAAATGAGGCAGTTCTGCCCCCTCGGGTGCAGCCCCAGCCTCATACATCACTGGATGTTTTATTCAATACGGCCAGGAAAGCTCTATGGCAGGTGCCCGGACTGTGGGGGCGCCAGCCCTGCTGTATAGGGGCCCATATTACATTGTGTGTACTGGCTGACAGGAAGGCTGCTAAGAGAGAGACTAACTGGAATGAGTGAAGTGTCTATGAGAGGCATGGCAGTCTACAGATACAACTGTGATGTTTTTCAATACACCGATAGCGTGTAGCCTCACAGAGGCGATATGGGTGATAATGTCGTTATAAACAAAGTAGGCTAGCAGCCTCGGGTTTAACGTTTGCAGTAGCCTACGCGCATTACTGGGCAGGTTTTTATTTGTATTCAAATCAAGCATTAACGTCCATCTAGCCTATGCCAAGGGAACTATATCTGTATCTTTTATTTAAAAATGAAAGAGGAGGATAATTGCCCCTTCGTCTTAGTGCAACCCCAATTTACTTGCGACGACTGTGCCATAAAAACAAGCCCAGGTGAAAAGTTATTCAGAACAGACATTCAGGTTTCACGAGTTCTTGAACCTCTTGCAATTAGAGCTTATACTATTAAAGGAGGCTCGCCATTAACACTCCGGGGTGAAAAACACTAATTGCAGTATACTACACGCTCTGTGCACTTTACAAATAATTTAGCGCACGGGGAGTGAAAATGAGAATTTCTCACCTTGCTTTGAACCACAACTCTTTTAGTGCCACCTATTCCTGCCAACGGTGCCTGCGGTGCAATAACCCCGACAATAGACTTAATTGCTACCCATACTTGAAAAGACCAATATTACACTTCAAAGCAGATCCTAAAGCCATTCGGGAGTAGCTCTACTGTGACACGTCGATTTACAACACTTCCTTTACTGTGTGGGTGACGCATGGAAACAAAAGGGTTTAAATCTCACAAAACGCTTTGACACAGCATCTCGCAATAGGAGCATTTTATAAACAGTCATTATTTTCTGTAGGTTATTTCTAGGCCAAAATAATAAAGCAAGACTAACTTAATGGTCGCAAAGACTTATTTAACCAAGTATCCGAAATAGATTTGTTTTAGATAATATAGTCTGTATTTACCATAAATCGCGTTGTAGTGCAGACTAGAACTCCATACAGTCACTGAGTCTGCCTCATATTTCTGTGGGCCAAATTAAATAGGATTCATCCTGATCTCCAAAATCCAGAAACCGATTTGTCGATTTTAAACGAGAATTCAGTTTGTTCTTCTCTTTTGGATAAAATACGAATGAATTGTGCAGTGAATCCAGCAAATTATAGATTCCACACGATGGCCTCTAGCATGTAAAGTAAAGATACGCTTTGCTTCTTTCTCGGTTAAGTTGCCAATTCTTGTAGAGGGCAAAAGCGCAGCTCGGTGGTTGTAGCTTCTCGCATGAATTACGCACCAGGCGCGCTCAGCTCTTCAGTGTTTTCCTGCGAAACAAAGTGTGCCGTCCTGGGTGAAGATATCTCCAGACAGAGCTATTATTACATATAAATGTCAGGTAAATTCATGTTTGAAGAACAAGGCAATATTTTACAATCCACCGCTATTACGCACAGGTTGAAAGTCTTCCGACTGTTCATGAAAGGCTAGACGAGCTTATTCTGAGAAACGTAGGATATCATGCAATCTTTAGTGCGCTGTACTATCTTGTAAATATTGTGTCAAAGTACTCCGAAAAAGCTCAAAGATGCTGAAATATCCGGCTGCTACAAATATCCTCAATGTGTTGGCGATGCAGCGTTAAATCCCAGTAATAATTCTCCGTTCGTCCGTCACTTTCCCCGATTGTGTCGGCAGCCTCTTGGAGACGTCTTGCCTTCCAATTATAATAAAGATTTCCAAATTATGTTGCAAAATATACTCGAGTATTAATTTTCCAAGATACCGTTTTGGTGTGCTCACAAAATAACAGTTTTGAATAAATATTTAGCTGTTTAAGGCAGCTCTACGCTCCGAGATGAGGTCCTGCTCCAGTGCTGAGCTGCCGAAACTGACAATAACCCGGAACGCTGCAGACTCTCACTGCTCAACAGACCGCCCACCGACCAATCATTGTACTGGGGGAATAGAAACATTCCCACGGGTTGGCCAATCATTGGTAATTGAGCATAGTTACCATAGAGATGCGCGGCGTCCAAGCGTTGAAACCACGTTGTTTATTCGCGGAAAAAGTAAACGTCGTGCCTATAGCTATAGGATATATAATCACATATAATCACACAATCAAAAAATAAATAAATAACAATATATGGTTAGATTACAAGGTAGATAGCACATGAAAAAGACACATTTTGTGACTGGCTAGTTTAACTTTATTAAAGTGTTTACATATAACTTCATAATATTGTCTAAATCACAGTTTTTGTTGTTGTTACC
Organism: Percopsis transmontana; assembly: GCA_025447815.1. Taxonomy (NCBI): domain Eukaryota; kingdom Metazoa; phylum Chordata; class Actinopteri; order Percopsiformes; family Percopsidae; genus Percopsis; species Percopsis transmontana. Next base: position 2,206,879 of record JAOEHI010000024.1, read on the forward strand.
CTTACTACACATTAAGAAGCTCAATTTGGGGATCAATAAAGTCAGTGTAAGTAGTGGTTTATCTTTTGAAAAAAAAATATGTATATTGACAGAGGGCAAAATTTATTGTAAATGGCAGTTCTTATGACTTCCCTTTGAAACTACATGGATGAAATTACCGGCATTACTCTCGTCTAAAAAAATGAAGCAAGAATTAAGCTATATTGAAAATTAAGCAACCACAGTCTACTTATTTTGCAAATATCTTTTGACCCCACGTGAGTTATTTTCTTGCAAAACACCCATGTTGCAAAATGCCATATTACAAATGTGGGGAAGGGGAGAGCTAACATTGACCTTAGCCCCTTCTTGCCAACTCTGAGTCCAGTGCACATTGACCCACACAAAGGCAGTCCAAAGCAATCACACATCATGGACTCTCATAATAAGCTGACGCTGGGAAGTGGGTGATGCAGCACTCAGCTTATGCCAGTGCTGATAAGAGCCTGAAAGTATTACCTCGGTCTGGCAGCCCGCTCCAAGAAATCCATCCTGAGCCAGGTCATCAATTCTGCCCTATCTGATTGCTCAACAATCCCTGGCAGCTCCATGTCGCTGTCCTGACTTGTGCCTTAAAATTCTCCCCATGACTTGCACTTTCATGCTTCTCTTTCTAGCACAGTAAGGCCTGTCGGAAAAGTACAAACAGTATGGGATCTTTCATCCACCAGGGACATAACATAAAGAAAAGCAGTGCTCCCTGAGATAACTAGCGCTGTAGAACCGTGAACCTGTGAACCCCCAAAAGGAAGTAGTAGTTCATTGTGCCCCCCCCATGTACGCATGCAAAATGAACAAGTTTTTGTAAACAAGCAATGAACAACTTATTTTAATAGCATAATATGACAGCAGAAATACAGCCATAAACCACATTGAAACATGTTTGCACAAGCCAATCAAACAAGACTATAAACAATAAAATATATATATATATAATCGAAAAAGAATATTACAAAATCTTGAAATCATCTTGGAAAACCCCCTAAAAGCATCTTGTGTATCCTCAGGGGGGCCCTGACCCACAGATGGAGAGCTACTGAACAACATACAGTAGCTTCTGACTTACTCCTTACCATTGTTTCTGTGTCCTTCCTTTACCTATGCCCTGGTCATGGATAGGCCTAGATTATAGGCTTTGCAGTTCCATCATATCACATTTCCTTTGTGGCCGAATAGCCAATCAAAAACATTACAGATTAATTGAAAAATACTCAACCAGAGCTGTGTTGTCCTCAAGTGAGGCAGGCAGACAGGCAAACAACCATTTGATTAGTTGATAAGCTGATGACTCAACAAACATTCAAGGCATGTTTACTGTGGTTTGATTAGAGTACGCCCAATACGCAAAAGATTGGACACAAATACGTTGTGAAAACACTCAGCTGTTCTAATCCCCAAGGCAGCATGAGGGCACATAAAAACAATGAATTATTTATGTAGGAGACTCGCGGAATATCACAGTGGATAATTTTCTGTGGGCTATATTAAATGCAGTTTTCAAAATAATATTTCTCAGCCTGTGCATTTACCAGAAATCATTCCAGATGACAGTGTATCTGCAGGAGAGAACATTTGCTATTTCCCTGCCAAGAAACCTTATAATATAGTATTACCTTAAAACCGAAGAACTGCCCTTGGAAAGCAAAGCCTCCAACAACACAAACAGGGGTTATTCACAAGCTAACTATGGCTAAATCTTTTTTTGGTGCACATTATGAAAGACTGTTTTTCTTGGATTTCTTCCTATCTTGGATAAAACTTTTACTTCAGAATGAACGGCAGCAGTGTCCACATAAGTCTTGCACATTTGGCATGGTTTAGCTAAAAGTTCATCCAACTGATAACAGCAATAAATATACCAATAGGTTTACCATGTCACGATTGCCGTGCACAGGCCCATACAAACCCTTGTACCTCCCCTCCCGGCAATTGACTATTTGTGGGGCATTATTGAAGTTCTCCAGACAGCGCTAGGCGCTGTTGGTCATTGTTTTTGTTTCCACTCCTGTGTTGTTTGCGAATACGCAAATGTTTATTTTTCATTAAAATAAGCTTTGTGCGTTTGTTGCTTCCACGCCTGCCTGTGTCTTCCTCCGGTTCGCACATACTCTTGCCTTCCGAACACACATCGTTACATACCAATACCATTAAATCAAGGTTTAGTAAACTGCAATTGTTTTTGCAGTTTAGCCTTTTATTCCAAAAAGACATGCTGTCTGTCTCAAAGCTCAACCCTTGGCCTGTTATAATATTTTCCGAAGGCAAAGTGAACTCAGTTTAATTGAGCGAAGTTCAAGTCTCTACAAACAGCAAAGTAACAAAAAAAAAATCAATGGTAGCAGAGGCATGGAAAAAAGAGATAGCATTGATCTATTTGCCATTGATTTGTGAGGATCGCTGCACCATGCCCTCTGGGTGAAACGCATGCTGTCTGCCAGCTGATGAGGATGAATTTGAAAAGGTGTCAAGTGGTAAGAGGGGGAGGAGGCAAGGGTACAACTAGAAGAGGCAGGGCGAAAGGTAAAGACCAGTGGGAGAAAATAGCAGTACGAAGTAGAAGAGAATGGGTGGCTGAACACCTGATAAGAGAGGAAAATGTGGAAAGGATGACACACAACAAGACAACTTGTGGCATGTCGAGTCTCCACCCAGCAGACATACTAACATGACATGTACTATATAATGATCCAAGACATTAACATGTGGTAATTACATACTGTATGCTACTATTGACCATGTCTTGACTCTACATTCAGCATGCGCGGGTATCTTATGAGACACATCGGTGTATCAAGCGTATTCTATTTCCTGCTGTGTCAAATACTTGATCTGTGTTTCTCAATCATTGTAGTCTGGGAAATTGGTTAAGGCATATTTCCTAAAGAACATATTAGTGATCTGTTTCTTAGTCATTTTAGTCTAGGGATTTGGTTAACAGTTTTTTATAAAATAACATATTAGTGATCTGTTTCTTTGTAATTTTAGTCTAGGGATGCACGGAGAAGCGATATAGCAATAACAACACAACACTTAATTCTAGATACAGACTAATGTGACGTTGTGACAAACGACAATCAACAACCAACACCCAACACCCTGACATACAATACATACCCCCACAACACAACAGGTGCAATGAAAGAATGTGAGTGATAGATGAGTGGAAGTCCGGTGTAGCTGCGGTGCGCTGGAAGTATGGGTGGCTATGGGCCGATGGTTAGTACACCAGCGAGGTAGAACGGGGAGGAGGTGCATCACCCCTGGGTGCGACTCCCGACAATTTTAGTCTAAGGAACATATTAGTGATCTGTTCCTCAGTAACTGAAGACTAAGCTTCAGTTACAGTTGTTTCAGAAACAGTTGTTTCTCAAAGAACATATTAGTGGCAGTGCCATAAGTCATGAAGGTCAATACACGGCCTGTCTGAAAAGCACCGATGTGCTTTTAGATAGCACTCCTAGCACCTGGGGGGTGCACAGGAGTGTGTGTGTATGTATGGGAGGCGGGGTGGTTAGGGAGGTGCGGGAGAGACCATAGGGGATCCCTGATGAGACAATAGGCTGCACCTGATTCCTGTTAAACTCACTATATTATTGTGTTCTAGTTATTTAGTATGGGGGGGGGTTGCTGACAGAGAGCACCCAGGGGTGGCTAAATGCAAAGGAGACACATGAAGCCTTCTGATGTTTATATTTAACCGGACTGTTTTCCTGGAATGGTAAATAAATAAAGCAGTGTTTTGGTATAACTCATTTTGTGTGTGTGTGTGTGTGTGTGTGCGTGTGTGTGTGTGTGTGTGTGTGTGTGTGTGAGGTCATCCTGACAAGACAGGACGCAGCTAACACTAAACTGCCACTCTGGAAGTTGTATACAGTGGTGCAGTCCATGTAGGAAGGATGTTGTGTGGTGCGCCTAAAGATACACTAAGTAAGATTGACACTCATGAATGACCAAGATGTCTATCCAAACAAAAGCAAGAAGCAGATTGCACCAACGTATGTTTTGGGTGCTGCCTGCTGGCTTCAGGAGAAGAGCTATAGTTTATGTATGACACTCAAAAAAGCAGGCCAAACAGAGAAGATTACAAGCAACTTTGCCTACTTCTATTTCTAGCATAAAACATGAGACCAGATAAACACGGACGATGTACCATTACTGGTCTTGTGTGTTCAGGCCCCTGCATGTTTCCACTGGACAGCAGCATTGTTGCTTCTAGACGGTAGCACCCCAAAGATGTGGGGGGCACAGGCAGGGTTCGAATCCTCTCACCTGGGGTGTGATGTCACGCCAGCTCTTCCTACTCATAAAAAACGTCCTAGAAATAAAACATAAAAGCCAAAAGACAGTAACACAGAAAGTAATCTTTACGGTTAGATTGCTAGCTAACGCTAGTAGTCTATTTGTCTTCTTGAAAACATGCATGACTACAGTATTTATAGTTAGCAGTTATGCCAAAGGTTGTGCCACTACAAATGACTGGAAACATTTAAATAAGTAAGTAAATAATTAAAAAACCTAAACCTACTGTAATCTTTAATTTAAATTAAACACAATGACCAACAACTACCTTTCCCATATACCAACTCTTGATGTTACTAGGACCATCCAGCCACACTGTTCTCTTCATCAGCTAGCAGCTGGTTTGGGCAGGACTGCCAAGAACACAACCATTCTTCTTGTTGTTTGAGAGCTTCACAGGAGCTTCACTCCTCTTGCTTCACAATGCTAGCCCGGCTACAGCACTGGTGTCTGTGACAGGTGTCACTACCTCAAATTAAAACCACTACCTCACTAAAATTTATTTATTTAGCTTAGTTTTTCATTATGTTAAACCAACAGTACAGCAAAATACAGCAAACAGATTGAAAAAATTTGTTATTGTTAAAATATTGTTAAACTATTGATACTATACTATACTATACTATACTATACTATACTATACTATACTATACTATACTATACTATACTATACTATCTTGAACTATTGATACAACATTAGAACAAGTTTATTAATGTCTTTACAACAACAACAGACATTTGCAGATGTTGTACTTTCTGTACTCCAAATGTCTAATGTTGTATTCTGTACAGCTTGGGCTTATTTATTTGAAGTTGTGAAGTAACTGCTTAAAGACTTTCTGTGTCTCTCCATCTCAGTCAGTCATTCTCCGGTGGACAGCGAGAACATCATCCTCTGCTTTGCGCAATGCTCCGCTCTACCCAATTTTGCTCCTCTGCTCTCAAGTGATAGAGCACTATCAGTTTTGACAGCTCCTCGGAGCCACTGGGATTTGAGTGCTCCCTCCTTTCACCCACCTTGCGCTCTCAAACACACGCACGCACACATACACACAATACACACAGACAAACACGCACGCACGCACACACAATACCTTCTCTCTTCTGTCTGTCTCTAAAGAAGGACGAGGGCTGGAAATGATAGGGAGAACAAAAGCTGTCAAATGAAAGAAAGAAGCACAGAAGAGAGGATATCTGTAGGGATGCTATAAGGACAATGGGATACTTTGTCCCCGGTTTCATTATTGGCTTGTGTTTCATTTGAAGCAGACAGCTAATCACATTAGAGACAACCTCTTTCCACAACAGTCTCCTGGAAGCAATCACCATGCTCTAAGTGTCTCATTGGATTCTTGGTCCAATTACTTAACTCTTTACAAATTGTGCTAAATTCAAGCGTAACAATACATCGTGAGGCCCCACTCATTTACTAATACAGTTTAGTAGTTTTCAGTAGGTTTATGCCATAAAGTGAGGGGTTTTAGTTAGAAACCTGAACGCCATAATGGTAAGGATTTCTTGTTTTTTTAAGCACCAAGAAAAAGCTTGAAATATAAAACTGTGTCTATATTACCTACAAATATGCTTATTGTATATTTCCTAACTTTTAATGAGCCATACGGACACTATATTTCTCAATTGCATTATAACGGCAGAACCCTAAAATTCTGCACCATCTTACTATTTATATTTTTAAACAGAACTGGTTATGAAAGTGTGCGTGGCTGTAGGGGGAGGGGTTGAGAAGGGTGTGAGCGTAGGAGTCCCGCTGGAGTAGAAAGGAGTGTGTGACACTCATCACTGTGGAGAAATGGCATGCACTCGAGTTTCAAACTATAACAACATGTTTGTTACATGTAACCTACTTTATAACCTGTAACTTATGACCACAAAGGCAATTCTGGACATAAATGAGTTGAATAATTTCTATTTTACAAATGACTATACACTTTAGGCCTCATTGGACTCCCCACCAGTGTCATAAAGGATTTATTGTAATGTAAACCTGTTGTCCTGCCATAGAATCACATAGAAGTCTGTCAGAAATGACCTTACAAGATAATATAAGGAAAAGGTTTAGCATAATGGATAATAGTCTATGTTGGTGGCTGGCCAAAAATCTCAGCAGGGAGTAAGCAGAAAGTGCTAAGTATGAGCGAGGTCAGAGGAGAGGATAAAATCAAGGTCTTGGAGAGCTAGTGTAAGAAAGAAACATGCAATCACCTCACAAGGGAGAAAGCAGCTGCAGTAAGCACCGTGCAATTAGCTGGAGCTGGATCTGGAGCTGGAAGATGCAGTTTGTACTATTAAATATCCTTATACAATTAAATAGTCTATTTCCTATTTCACCAGGATATAATTGTCTTTCGCTGTGATTTTGAGACATTTGGATAAATATTAAGCGATCTAGATGAAGGGAAGCTTTTCAATAATAAAATACAGGTGGTAAATAAATGCCTATCTGGATCCTCAGCTGCTCTCCTGGAGAGAAGGCGAACGGAGATAGAGCTATATGCTGTAAATGGATGTTGGAAAGGGATTGTAATAATGCTCGACCTCTGCTGACTGTTCCAGTTCTCTCTCCACAGGACGCTCCAGCTGTTATCTGTTTCTGCTACACTTCAGTCCCTTCAGAGCTTCTCCTACACCCACCTGACTCACTTCTATCTTCCTCCACAACAGCTTTTACCTTTGACTCTTTCCACCGTAATCTTTTTTTCTCTCCTAAGAATGGATTTTGACTGCATTATTTTGATTCTCTCAAAAAAAGAGAGAAAAAAACCCCGGCCTTTTTCCCAGTGAATTATTATCCCTTCTTCTGTGAGACCTTGCCAATCTATTAATCTAACTTGCCATTTTACTGTCTTTTCGCTCCGGGTCTGTTAAAGGTTGGCTGCCTCTCCTCTCGCTCATCTGTCAATCAGTCTTTGTGTGCAAATCCCACCTCTTCCTCCCGCTGACTGAATTATTCAATTTAGATGCCATTTGTTTCACTGTAGGCAAGAAGGACGGTGTTCACTCTCCCACGTATAAACCAGGGGTTCTCAAACTGTGGGTTGTAAGAAATAACCTTTTAAATTCATTTTTTATTTTTTGAAGTAGCTATACACTTTTGGTTCTTCAATAAAATGTGCATACATTTTTCAGTGCCGTTTATGGTTGTTTAAACGGTATATTTGCATAGCTCATTGCAGCATCCACGCCATGGGTCAAAATGTTTGAGAGCCACTATAAGCTACGGTTCCCCTACACCCCTACACCCACACCAATCCTCATCACCTTTGCGCTGTAAATATTCCATACTACCCCCTTTCAATTTCACATTCTTTGCCATCTCTTGCTATAAATTAGCAGCATGTATGTGTGAAAGGGGTTTTAGGTGATGTTTTCTCCAGGGGCAACTCCTTTTCACACCTGGAAATCAATTTTTCAAGACTAGCGTCTCAGTGAAAGGTGCTATTATGATTCATTAATATCCCTGGCAGAGAGGTTGTTAGGTCTGAAGTCTATGCCTTCCTCGTGTTTAAATATGCTCCTGTACAATTCAGATTTTGCAGACTACAGGAAATGTTATTGATATTTTCTTTGCTGTACTTTACAGAAAACTGCAAATGACCATGCTGTAGATGTGTAAATATATGCGTTATATTCAGTGTAATGACCAAGCGGCAACCACCACTGCTGAGTGTTGAAGCCAAGCGGATGTTCTTAAGTTGCAGTAATAATAATGATCACCAGGCACTTGGCTCCAAATAGAGCAAATAACTATCCGAATGAATGGAATTCAATAAGAAGGACCAGAAATACAAAGTCAATAATGAGTTGAGGTCTCAATAACTAATTTTCCCTGTATGATGGTGGTGGTGATATGGACAATTATTGGTCCATTAGGGTGATATTAAGGCTTAAAGAACCATTGCAAGAAACCACATGACCCAGTCAGCCAATTGCGAGATGGTTAACAGCAAATATGGCTCCACCACTAAGCCTAATGAAGGCACGGTAAAGCCAAACTTCTTGCTTTAAAACATCTTTTCACAAACTAATGGATGATGTCTTTTGTATACAGTCTATGGTTATATCACACAAATCGATACCATCTGAATGCAAGAGGCAAGCATAATCCCCAATTCAAGCCATTTATGTTGTAATATGTCATATCAAATCAAACAACAGCTAAAAGGGTTGAAATATTGATCTCTGGGAGCCAAAACGGTAAACAGTTAGCCTAATGCACCATTTATACCGGTACGTCACATATTCTTTGAAGGGCAGATTACATTCGCGTCAAACCTCCAGTAAAAGGACCTTAACGGTTAATGGTGCCAGTAATGCTTTCCCTTAGACCCTGACAAACACACGTACCCTTGGGCCGATCTAATCTCTGATACCATGGTTTCCAACTCTAGTAACACCTCTGCCCCAACTGCAAATGGAGGCACCCCGTTGCCCAGGCAACAAACTTCTCTCCTGTCATGTGTCATGCAAATCCCTCGGAAGAAAGGGCAAAAAGTTAAAGAAGCCATTGTAGCCACTTTGCAGAGTCCTCTGGTGAAGACAGGATTTAGTGTGGCAGAGAGCCACTTCAACAAACATGGGGTCTTTTTCTCTTCTCTGCTCTCTTCTCTTCTGCTAGAAAAGTGGTCAAAATGGGAAGAAAATCTCTACCTACAATCGCTTTCCATTGGCTGTTTGGTTCACACAGGACTATGAACACGAACTGTTCCAAACCCAAAATGTACCTTTCTTCCACTTTCATCTTGAAAATTACAAAGGAGGATTGGAGTAATAATATTCAGGCTCTAAATAATACAGTGGTAGAAGAGAATGACTAGTCTGGCAAATTTAATCTAGAAGAGCCTGTGTGTACCCAGAGACCCACGCACGGGCATTTTCTCCTCGGTGGCCATAGAACACCCTTCCTCCTAATGGAAGGGAAGCAGAACAGATGGGACATAAATTGCACTTTCATACACCTCAAGGTTCAAGGCAATTTCCCCTCTGAGCCTGTGAAGTTCTCGGATTGCCTTTCCATCCTTTGAGTCTTTCACTCTTCAAAGGGGTTTGGGTTTGTTCAGTGTCTGGACCCATACACACACTGACGCATACTCTAACACTGACGTGATAGAGCTCACGTGCATGGCCCACAGGCGGACCCGCTCGTGCACACACACAAACCTTCTAAAAAATCATGGTAATCTAGACTGGTGGATCTGATTCATATGAAGAACAATGGCTACACAGATTACACGGACAAGCTATTTAATAAGAAGTCATTGATTAGTATCATTATTTGAGCTGTGATTGACCTTACAGAAAATGTGTCCTGTTGTACTGATGCACTTGTTTCTTAGATGTATTCTTAACTGTAGTTTGGGAAAGCCTTACAATATTCCAACAACACTTAATATTGCTTTTATTATTATCTCATAGATAATAATAATAGAGCAGCCATCTTGTCTGTGATGTTAGCTGTCCAGACTGTGGGGTGGCCCAGGTTCTAGCAGTGCTGCTGAGGAAGTCATGAAATATTTCCAGCAGTAATGTTTACTGCTCCATTAACAAACAAACATCAGGGCCCATTTGACTAAGTACTGCTGACAGAGAATATGGTGATCAATCACCATGGCAACCATTCACATTAATTAATATAGTGCTGGAGGCTTAAGGATGTGTGGAGGGTGAGGTCCAAGCAAAGAATTTGCTCTTTGTTTTTTTAGGAAGGAACTGGATTTGCTGGTTGGAAATACAGTGTTAAATTTCAGACATAGAGAAAAGTAGCCTTGCTCTGTATACCAACCAATGGGTTAACACCGTCCCAAAAGCAATTACAGCCAATAGAGTTAGTTAGCAATTAGTGGATTAAATGTAATGAGTCTGCCGTTGTCATGGTGACAGAAGGTTCGATGATACGTGACAAAATGAAGAGACTGGTTTTAACAGATGTAGGAAGATATAGTTAGTTTGTTACTGAATATAATTGGCTGTTTTTTTATTTGCACTTTGAAAAAAGCTAAGCAAAAAAAACAACATAATTAACCCCAGAAATCAATGGGACAACAAACAAGGCGAAGCACAAGGTGAACCCTTATCTGCCGATTAGAGCACCTGGTGTGGGCGGCATGAAAGCAGCCACAAAATCATTCAATCAAGCTAGTGGCTTTGCAGTGTTTTGGGCCTTCTTTTGATGATATGCTAAATAAGCTGCAATCAGACAAAGTCTCATAAATATAGCTGGGATAGGGAAGTGGGAGTGTTCATAAGATCTTGTATATTTACGCCATTTCATGAATTTTTAAACCTGTGTATAATGTTTACCCTCCAATCACCAATGAATACTATATCTAATAACTCACCAAGATATATTGTTTCGATGTCAATCAAAAACATGATTGGACGCAGGAGACACGACACACACTATTATTGTGTGAGTGGTGCAAGAACCCACCTTTTCATCAGTTTCACACCTAGGTGTAAAAATTATACACGCAACTCCTTTAATGGGACACTCCATTGTTGTTTTGTTTCGAAACTCTGAAAGCAAGTGTTGAGTGGCTTACACTCCTCTCTACCCCTCGCCCTACAGCCACATTGGGTTCCAGACATAAACAGTGAGACTTGGAGTTCTGGGAATGCTATAACACGCTGAGGAGTGTACCTTTAAAGAAGAAATAGGCTGCACAGCTAGCTTTTGTGTAAACACGCTAGTCTTCATCTTATATTTCACTCAGTAGTCTACCATTATTAGAATGCTCAGTCAAATGCATATTGCATATAATTTATACTGTACCATCTGTACCCTTGTCCCTCCAGGGCCGGAGATGACATGTTACAGTGAGAAGATGCAAATTTGCTAGAAAGGATCCCCAAAATACAACGTTTTGAAACCTATATAATTTGACTGCCATTTCGTCTGGACATGTGATGTTTTTCCATGCCCCTTCCTCTCCCTTTCTGAAACCGTCTGTGCGTCTGGGGCCAGAGTCCAAAAAATGATTTATGACAGATTCATGAAGAGAAGCCGAGGGGAGGGAAACAGATTAGGTAGAAATCTGGAGAGATAAAGATGAGACTGTCTGCCGCTGAGGGCAGAGGGAGACAACCCCCGCCTGTATTGGGCTCAAGGAAATGTGCTGAGGGCCTGACAGATGACATCAGGTCATCTCAGAGCAGAACTACTTTTCAGAGCTGACACAGATATCATCTTCCTTCCTGTTCCTAGGGCAAGGAGACGACTGAGTTGCAATAATAAAGTCATCGTGATAGTTTATTTAACCAGAACTGGACATGTACGTCTGACATGTTGTAGTCTTTTGTAGACATTTTGCTTTCAGTGGGAAACATTACAACTCACACCCGGTAACGTTAGCCCAAAGTGAAAAGTCTATCATACCCAGAAGTCATGTGCGGATGAAGCATCTGAGAGCAGCTGGAGAGGAGAGGTCTGATCCACTCAGCTGAGCTCATAAAGTGAGGACAGCATGATTTATCCAGCAGTCTTCCGGACGACTCAGCTGCTATGCCTTGGCATCCGCCAAGAACCAACATCAGCTGAGAGACAGCATAAAGATATCCCTGCCGGGAATCTATACTGAGTCAGTCGTAAGCCAGTGTCTGGAATGCGCAGAAACGGCCAATAAACCATTCAGGGAAAGACTGTTCCAAGCCATCTCATGATTACATCACCCAGAGGCAACGGCCAAGGGGACTTTTGTCATTCGATCGCGTGGAAACTTTTGATGTTTTCCTTTACTGTGGGAGGCAACATTTGTGCTGACGAAACAAACAACAAAGCCTGGCTGATTCAGCCCATTTCTCCAGCGTTCAGCTTCCATCTCCTTTTCATTTCTCCCCACCTCTCAGCTATGATGACTGTCAGCCATAATGCTAGTTAGTGTGAGCCCGGCTGCGGTCGGGGCGGAGGGCTGGAGCCCCCCTGCTGTGAGCACTGCAGCATTGGGACAGAGAGAGGGAGAGGGCTAGCTTTTAATACAGAGCACAATAGGGCGCCTCCAACCCAGGCATACACTGTATTTACACCGGGCTAAGGCTCCCTGCGAGCCCTATGACAGAACAGGCGGAATGATCGGCCCTCGCCTCGCAGCCAAACATCCATAATTCATGAGAAGAGGTGGATGGGGGCGCAAATAGGGCATGCTTACAGAGAGTGTGTGTGTGTGTGTGTGGGGGGGGGGGGGGGTGCAGCCGCTCCAGGAGTGTGTCCTGAGCCCTGTGTGTCTAAGTAATTAAATGGGATTAGGTATGCGCTGAACCCATTTTCAGAGAGATTGGCTGGCAATGCCATTATTATTGGAAAGGATCAGAGGGACTTATAGGCATCGGGGAGAAAGGTAACTGAAGAGAGAGGTATGAGGAGATTTATTAAAAGAGCGGGGGGGGGGGATACACTTTCTCCAATGTGGGTGGGAGGCTGGGGACAATCATTCCTACGTGTGTTTTCCCACTCCCATGGGAGAAGGAGGTGAGAAAGACTTTGTCTGGTACTGAAGCTTCCTGCGGAGGTGTGCAGACAGCCACCACATCAAAGGGAGGCAGGGGCTAGCTACGTCCACAGACGGCTCTGCTCTGCCCCCAAAACAGCCGTTGCTAATTTGTGTGACAATGCCAGTTGTGGATGGCACCTGATTTGCAAGAGGATGCCCGGAGCATGGCTCATTTGAATAAGCACACAGCCGAGTTATCAGGGATCAGGGAGAGCTCTCTGACAGACGGAGTGCTGCGTTTCCCCCCCCCTCGGTAGCTGAGCACCTTAAACACACTCTGTTAAATATGTATTTCTTGTGTGCACCTGGATCATAATACTAACAATGTGGCTGGATAAATGGTCCGCACACAATCCCGTCGTGTAACCCGAGTGTCTATCTACCCATTTATCCGTTCACTCTGAATGGATAAATCCCAGCTACTGTGAGGGATGATTTCCTCCTGTTGTCGGAGCAGCTGAAGCAAGTTGTTGTTTTGCGCCTCTTTTTCCTTTCCAGTGAGACCCTTTTGGCGACAGCAGCCCTGGGAGAGATACAGAAAGCACGTCCCCCAGGGAGAAAAGCTGCCTCAGGCTTCAGAAAGCCTATTTACAACAAGCTGTGCTTGTTACTTTCATCAAAATAGAGCACTGAGCTTTTCTTCCGCCTTGTTTTTGTGCTTTTGGCAAGAGGTTGTTATTGTAAAGCACTGACTCCATTGTGCTCAGTGGTGCGGAGAAACTCTCGCTGTCCAAGGCCGAGGAGAAGACGAGACCAGAGAGGGCGGACAGGAAGGAGGAACTCACACCTTCAAACAAACCAGGTGGTTTTATGGGGCTGGGTCTTTTCGGAGGCAAAGGGAGAACCCTGCAATGTCACTGAATTCTCCTAACCTTTGATCTTCAGCTGTACTCCATCAAGTTGAATTAGAGGATCGCTGGACTCCGCCGGGCACGTTTGTCATAATCTATTGGCTGCGGTGCATTCTGGATATTGAAGGAGGGGACAGGAAATCAATAAGCTGGATTGGTCTGCCAGGCCCAGAGGGAGGTCTCCTTACCCCGGCCTGCATGGCTTGTGCTCCATTCCCCCCCCCCCCACCTCTTCTGACTGCTTTTGGGGGCCATCAAATTGAATTTGATCAAAAAGGGTTTTTTGTGTGAAGGAAAACCAGACCGTGTATAATATTAGGGGTTGGCTTTTCTGACCCCTGTACTCCCCCCACCCCCACCCCCCACCGTCAGCGGTGCATCTGTCAATGGAGGAACCATTAATAAAGATGTAAAAAAAAAAACTTGCGAAGATAGCATGAAGAGTTAAATTGGAAGTCATAATCACATTCTGTTCTGTTCACACATCTAATCTTTGGAGCTGGCAGGTTTCATGTCGCTTCTTATCAACACGGAGCAGAGGGAAGAGGAGAAGTGCAGGAGAATCAAGGTCAATGACTCCTTGACAACCGCTCCATCTGGGAGGTATTATCATTTCATTACCTGCCCGCCTCAATGGCCACTGCTGTTTTCTTTTTGGCTCCATCTCCATAGTAACTATTGATTCATTGTTTGTAAGGGCCAATCAGTCCTGGACAATTACCTCCTAATGTTGCAATATTACGCGCAGCTTACAGCTGTCTGAAAAGTGTGTGTCTGTCTGCATTTGTGTGTATGTGTGTATTTGATGAGCATACAGAACTCTCGGCAGCTATTATCATTGGGAGATTAATGGCGTCCTATAAGGCAGGGAGTTTCATATACATGACTGATAGTTTTGCAGGTCTGGTTATTATCAGTAACACAGTCAGGCCCTTTGCTCTCTCTCGCACACTTCCAAGTTTCCAGCTGTCACCAACTGTTCACTCAACTATGCAGAACAAAAGAGGAAAGAAATATCACTCAGAAGGAGGTGGGCCACCTCAAAATCTATAAAGTGCTCAATCAAAATCAGCTGGTGCGCTTTATGAGTGCATTAATCTGTGGGGTGCGGCGCTCTGCTCTTGAAAGCACCTTGACAATGGGATTGTCTCTTTTTCCTCCCGCTTGCCGGTTGTTCTCATGTGCTTTGTTATACACAACAAGAAAGAAATCGCACCAGTTTATCACACGGAGAGGCTGAGAAAACAGCAGATAAAGAAGAGACGCGGCGTCAGAGATAAATAACGGATGAAGAGGAGGCGCGGGGAGAGAGTGGGGAGGACAGAGGCGTGCGTTTGAGTAACAGCCCTGCCAAAGCAAACCCTCCATGGGAAAAAAAACCCGGAATATCCCGTGAAACAGAACTCCGGTGTCGCCTTCCAAAATTGCTGCAACCTTCATCTGTTACTCCCAAGTGTCAGATTAAATGGTTGGAGGAGATGGAGGAGTTGCCCTTGGCGCTGTACTTTCTCCACCTACACTGCCTTCCACCCGCCTCCTCTCTCCCGGGCAGTCCCACGCGCTCAAAGGTACCTCCATATTGCAGCTGGGTCACTCAAGTGCGAGCCCACCTTCTGCATACCGATTCTATTGTTTGTCTGTAGGCGGCGGGAGGGGGGGGTGATGACCCATCATTGTCCAGCCAGTTAGCAGTGCAGTAAAGCCCATGTCAGCGGTGCGGGCGGCGGAGGGATTGAAACAAAGACACTCTACAGATTCATCAGTTCCACCAGGCGATAGCGTATGCACATCAGCCATGATAAATGCGGCTTACAAAAGCTCCCCATCCGCCATTACAATCAGATTCATCACTGGCTGCACTCCGGCGCTCCAATAAAGGGTGCCACAGAGATTATTTACAACACGCGCAAAAAGGCGCAGCCGGGCTCCTTAACGGCCCCCCGCCTGTGTGGAGAGAGAGAGAGAGAGAGGGAGAGAGAGAGAGAGAGGGAGAGAGAGAGAGAGAGAGAGAGAGAGAGAGAGAGAGAGAGAGAG
>JAOEHI010000024.1:2227970-2242597 GCA_025447815.1 Percopsis transmontana
TGGGTGGTGTGTTTCTGGTTCCGTCCTTTGACTGCTGGTGAATATGTCGATACCCTGGAGTGAGAGAGAGAGTGAGAGAGAGAGAGAGAGAGAGAGAGAGAGAGAGAGAGAGAGAGAGAGGGAGAGAGAGAGGGAGAGAGAGAGGGAGAGAGAGAGAGAGAGAGAGAGGGCGAGAGAGAGAGAGAGAGAGAGAGAGCCAGAGAGAGAGAGAGAGAGAGGGGGGGGTGGAGAGTGCTACCGGGAATCAGAGTTGAGCCAGTGGCGCTGCCCCGTTTAGTAAATAAATTAAGTGGGTAAATGAGGGCAGCAAACAGCGGGAGACGAACCCCACTCCCGTTAATTATGCCCTTGGCTGCAGCTCTGGGACTTCAGAGCTAACAGGTGGAGCCTGGGCTACTGTCGGCTAGGTGGGAATGCCAGAGAAAGCCCGCCCCGCCCCCCTTTGTCTGCTGGAGGAGCTGCTTTGGGTCCTTTTTAGACCAGGAAGAACCAAGCAGGGTCTGAGAGCGATGCGGTGTAAAAATGTAAATGGAGAGAAGCCACATAAAATGCGGGCGCCGTCGCCTATGCACTAAGGAAGCTCCAGCACTCCAGTCGTTTCATTTTAACAACCTGTCCTCTTTTAAGATCCGGATTGTAAGCACAGATGAGAGATGTGCACATCAAACGGCGCGCATACACAGCAGTCTAATAAAAAAAGCAAACAAGCAACAAATAAAACAGAATTTTATAGAGGGGCTTCTGTTGGGCACATAGGGGTGAGGTGGTGCGAGAAACAAAACAGAAAGGTACAGGGGGGTGGGGGTGGGTGGGGGGGATATCTAGGAGTCATCAGAGACCACCCCACATGACATGGCCTATTGTAAATACAATGTGTCGCTATTTAAATATGGCAGTAGGAACAGGTTGGCTGGGAGCGGGGCTGGCATGACAGCTCGTAATGAGATCCTTTGATGTGGCAGATGAGGGAGAACTGGAGGAGGGAGAAAGCTCCTCTGGGGAGGAGAGGCAAGGGGGAGGACATGACCACTTCTGCAGATGAAGAGAGTAGAGGAGGGAGGCCAGAGGATGGGAGGCGATCTGTCCTCAGCAGCCCCAGACAGACTGACAAAGGGAGACGTGTCAATCAAAGCGGAATATGTGTGATTTACATGTTTGATCTGTCCACATGCAGGCACACATTTCCCCTCCAGTACTGTGTCCAAAACAGGCTGTTGTAAAGGCAGCGTAGTTCACCAGCCGTCTCAAAGCATTCCTGCCTTATTTTTCACAGAAATCAATCAAGCCATCATCTGCTTCTTGTGTCTGAATGCATCCCAACAGTGCACAAACAATTCATATTGTCACACATATGCAATCAACACCCCCGCCACCACACACACACACACACACACACACACACACACACAAGGTCGAATACTGAACAGAAACCTGTGCTTGATGTTTTTTTCCCTTTTGAAAACAAAGCACAAGGAAAGAAAAATAATTTGACAGAGAATGTGACTTCTAAGGTATTATAAGTTTGACATCTCTGAATGAGGCAGTGAAACCGCACAAGATGTTTTCAATGGAAAACAAATTGGATTGGATCAGTGTTACCTCACATGAGCCTACATACCAAGGAGCATAGGTGGGCTTTGATTTTGGGAATGCATGCAATGCCGCTTTCATCCCAGCTTCCACCCAACTGTTGAACTGTTGTGCCTATAACCTGGTCTTGGGGTGATTAAGTCTGTGTTTGCTTAGTATCTCACCGTCTAGCCAGGTGCTGGACTATCACATAGCTGGTTGGACCGACTGAATCTACTGAAATGCTGCATATGATGCCCTTTTATCATAATCAATTCTTACAGATCTCACAACACCATATGGAAAACAAAAACACCACTGTACTCCGGATAACAATCTATTGAGCCATTGCTTTGTAAGATGTCACTTATCTGTGAGATTAATTTATCAGTTGATGGGTAAGGGAGAGGCACATGGCCGAACCTCTGCACTGTGGACGCTATCACAGTGCTTGCATTTAGAGTCCACGTCGGAGACGAGGGGCTGCGTTTGACCTGGAGTCACAGGAGCATGGGGAATCATCACAGGAACAACTGCCACAACCTGGCATGTGTGGGCTCGTGTGTCACGCCTCGTTTCCCCTGAGCCTTCATGCCTGTTGAAAATGACTCGGGGCGCACTCTCACATTTACACACCAGAGTTTACATCCTTTGCTTTCGCAAGGCACTGCACTCCCCAAAAGGAAGTCCACATATGAACACTGGAGGTTAAAGCACTATCATCTATGCTACAGAGGCAATATTGGTGATGTCAACACTGTAAACAACCTTGCAATAGAAGGATTACCTTTATGATATGCCGTAAATTCAAACAGTGTAATTGTATTGTGGTTATTATTATTTTAATGGTTTATTTTATAAAGAACACATACAGTATTTGGGAAATACTGGTCCTCTGCTTCTAAATTAAATTACATCTCAATGTATATAACTTTGAACAAACACTGATTAAACCAAGACATAAAAAGTGTTTACTCATGGTTACTGGGAGGTCCGGTGTCAAGGCTTCAGTACAAGTTTTGCTCTCTAGTTACGACGTCTGCACTTTGTTCTGCATGCAAGATGTTTCCATGTTTAATCACGCGGCCGTAAACAGCACAGCAACCTGCAGCAGGGGCCACGGAGCCACGGCAGGGGGTTCTCCTGCTGCGAAGCTCAATTTTCCAACAGGCCTCGGCTTATGAGGCTGTGTCAGCATGCATTTCACTTCCTGCTCGCCATCTTGACAGCGGGAGAGCAGCTCTAAATCCCAACAACACCTCCGCTCCCAGGCCCAGGTTTGCACCCTGCCTGCACTGATACCCCCTGCATGCTACAGCTGTGACCCAGAGCACTCTGCAAGCCCTGGTGGGAGGAGGCAGAGGGGAGAGGGCAGTATGGCGTGCAGACTGTCTCTATGAGCTACCTTTGTGTGAACATTACTGACTTTAAGAAGATCTCACGTCAAAAATGCACTGCTCACAGTTATGCTGTAAAATCATCTTCACGGTTAAAATGAGGAAGAGGCTTAAGTGATTATCACACACTTTCCCCCCCAAATTGCGTCACTTGAAACATGCCCTCACCACCACGTTTAAAAGGACTAAAAGTCAAAATATTCTTTCAAAACAACAACATATGGCAACTTTTTTGCTGCCATCAAATGTTAATGCCAACCACTGCAGTGTTACCTTTCTTCTGGTATGGCACACTTGACATTTGGATGAATTATACTACATTGGCAAAGGCACTGTAAGCATTTTTAGCTTTGTTAATTACAAGGCCACCTCAATTTGCTGTGGTACTCACTGTATTTACCTACTTGAACAAACCATTGTGGTTAATTATGAAGACAAGAAAATAGCAGACACAACACAGTTGGATTGTTAAATGTCAGTAGTAAATAGAAAGGAAAAAAGTGATTTCCCAGACATAAGTGAATGTCTGCTCAGGGAGCCAGCAGCAGGAGTCCTATAGCCTTTCCAGCCACTACAGTCAGACAGTGTCTAGGTCAGTCCCAGGAGCCCCTAAACTCTGATACCAGGCTGACTGTGGCAAGGTGAAAACAACCTCTTCCAATTCCCACTGTTCGCCAGAGGGCAGGAGATGCTTATCTTTGTGCAGCTGGGGTCATAACCTACCAATTTAATGCTTGATATGAAAGGGACCCAAACAACATCATTCATCAAACCATAACCTTGTTGATCTTTTCCAAGGATTCTATGGTGAACAAAAGGCCCTGTAAATCATTTCTAATCAGACACGAAAAAGCAAATTAAATCGGCAGAGGAATCAATGGCCTTCAATTGATCGGTCTAAAGGACAGATGAGTTGGCCCCGGAGAGCTGTGGCATTCCAGAGGCCATATAGAAGGCTATGGATCCGTTTTCACTTTATAGGCCCGTCTGTCAGTGCTTATTCCCGTCAAGACAGACCACCATGGCTGATGCTGGAACAGCACTTAAAGTGAAATGTATAGAGGGCAAGGCAATGTTTGACTAAGAAGTAGTGTAATCAGCTCCTTGTAAATCAGCCCAGTCTCATTAGATCAACGTCAAATGGTGACGCTTGTGCAAAACAGTTATTCGTCACCATTTTACGAATAGTTTTGTCAGATAAATGCATATAATACTTTAATCAAAATGTTGACAAATTTCTGTATAAATACAGTATCTCATTTATGATAAATAAACAATAAATATAACATATAATAGTAATAATAAGTAAATTCAATCATCAACATTTTGACAAATGTTTGAATTATATTGTTTAAAATATTATTGTTTTAATGGGGATGAAAAATGTTGGTTGATTTTATAGCTAATAGGGCCAACCATAGATTGCTGTATATTTAGATAATCTTCAATATTTTGATGTCAAAATAATAACGATTATCTATCTAAATTTGTTTGTAAACATAAAAACGTAAAAAACATAAAAATGTACCTGATAAAATGAAACAGCTTGATTATTATTTTTTTTTTCTGTCAAATTTATTCTTCAGATCCTCTCACGGACTACACCCAGAACCCCCTTTGACAGAGCAGGTGGTGAAAATTAGTGCTAGAGCAAATCTAAAGCCATCTTCAGAAAGGTCAGGACCTGGGGAGTAACATATGTCAAGTCCATTTTACTAGGTGGCTCCTCTGCTGAGACTCACCTCAAAAATAAATTTTTGTGATTTCTGACATTTCATAATTCTGCAGTGGAAGATGCTACAGCAAAGGGACCCACAGCGTTGGAAAGCTCTCAAGGCCTCAGACCATATAACTATTATATTAGATGGAAAGTTTTTGAATCACGTCCTACTGCTATCACAACCATTGGCTAATAAGATGGCTCAATTCCAAGTATGCAAGCCCTTCGATTTTATTTTGCAAATATTTATTTGCAAATCTAACAATAGCAAAGTACATTCCATAAGGGTCAAAGTGACAGTTAGACTATGAATCCCTTTTGGAGGGAAAGCTCTTCTTTTCTGAGAAAAAAATACATTTAGACTTGACCTTAACCTTGAAGTTAAATTATAAAGTTTATTAGATTTTATTAGTCCCTCTGGTATGAAATATAGGGTGGTTACTTTTTATGTTCACTTTGATATGACATATATTGAGATAGTGGTTCATTGTGAAATAATGTCATGACTTTGATTTAAGCTACTTTTTTAAGTATATTTTAATTTTCTTGATGAATACTATAGTTGTTCATTTGCAGAGGTGTTTCCTCGATGATGGTGGCCATCTTTTGTGGACTGCCTTAAAACGTGTGTTTTCGAGAACCACTGGAGCTTGAGAGCTTTAGTACAGTTTGATTTGTTTGATTTCATTAGAATCAACTTTCAGTTTCAGTCAACAATATGATGACATAATTTTTCATAAAAAATACAAAATTACTAAAAGAGTTCTACTGTATTCATTACAATTCTGATGAAAATGTAGTGTCTGATTTAATCAGACACTACACTAAATGCAGGGTCTGATTAAAGTTGAGTATTCGTGGACCACCTTCAACCAATCAGAACAAGACCCACATTGAACAATTTCAAAATATGTTCAAGAATATGACAAACTATATGAAACCATTTCGGGTAACAACACTGCAACAATAGCAGTAGAGCTGTATGTACAGTATCTGTATGAGATTACTAGGGATTTGCCATTTCAGAAGGAAACCATATAAATTCTTGCTTCTTTTTCATTTTTATAAAAAAGTACCATACAGTAAGCTACAGTTGTATTAATAATGTTTACTTACCATTCACCACACATTTCACCTCTGCATGCACAATTTATAGTCATCTCTTCCTATACAGTACATACAGGGAAAATTAAGTTGTGAATTCCAACAATGTTTCACCTTGTTAGACACTTATAGCACAAACCCCCGAGGCAAACTTAATCTAAAAGCGAAGGGAAATCTCCTATCAAGTGAAATTACTGTGAGCTTTTCTCAGCCTACCCTGATAAGATATAGATCAGTGGAATAGATTGGCTTTTCTATTATCTGCTGTGAGATCTTGGAAGGCATCGGGTAGATAATTTGCTAATGTTTCCTGTGACCTCCACAGATTTAAATTATGTCTTTGGCTACATGTCAGCCCAATCCCCCTGTTTACAGGGAGTAAGCAGTCAAAGAGCTGTTAATATTTACCGCAACATAACGTTTCGTCGTTTCACATGTTTCTACAGCACATTAAGTGAGTGAAAGGCGAGTGGTCTCCATTCTACTTGAAGGAAATGTCTCAAGCCTTCTGAGTGCTTTATACCTTGTGGGTGTCAGCAGAGAAAATTACACAGAACCACAGAATAGAGAAGTGGAAGGAAGAGGAGACGGGCGAAAAAGGGAGTTGACAATGGGATTTTGAAACTGGAAATTTAACCTTTAAACTATTTGAACTGCATTCAATGTCAAACTCAAATTAAGATGAACAACAAAGGAAATTGTTATATTTATGCGTTTTGAAGTAGGGTTCACATTCTCTAGGACCAATTACCAAAATGTAATGAATTCTTTTGATCCGACAATTAACAGGAACGAAAGGGGTAAAATCATTCTGATAATATAGTTATATTTTTCTGTCTCATTAAAACGTGCTTCATGTGGATTTCTAATACACTGCAGTATTCCATGAACAAGATACTGTATGTTAGCAACTCGACAGGCGAAGCAGCTTTTTTAATCTTTATTTTACTATGCAAAATCAGTTAAGAACAAATTCTTATTTACAATGACGGCCTAGCAAGAGACAAACAGGCTCTTGTGGGGAAGAAAGATAAAAAATGTAAACAGTCTAAATACATAGTTTAAAAAGGTAAGGCACATAACAAGAGAAACACTCCAAATCAACACAAGAAAGACATAGGACAACATAAATAGCAACAGATAGACAGGCGAGGAGCGAACACCACATGGCAACAGTAAAAGCATGGAGCAGGGGAACATAATAGCAACATGGTAGCCAAAACACATCACAGAACAGCTGCAGGGGTCTGTGAAGGTGACTAGGTTGTCCAGTTTGATAGTTCTTTGTAACTCATTCCAGTCACTAGCTACAGCGAACTGAAATGAGGAGCGACCAAAGGTTGTGAGGACTCTAGGTATCTTTAAAAGAATGTGGCTGGCAGATCGGGTGTTATAAGGGGAAAGTGTTGTTGCAATAGGAGCCTGAGAGCCTAAGAGGGATTAATAGATGAGCATTAGCCAATGAGTCTTGTGCTGTGTCTGCAGGGATGGCCAGCCTACAGAGGTGTACAGAGTGCAGTGATGTGTCCTATATGGCAAATCTAATGGCCGAGTGATACAGCACATCCAGGCGCTTCCAGAGCACCCTTCCAATGTGCTGTGCTATTGTTGTAATAGCACAGCACATTGAGTTGTAAATAGTGATGGAGCAGCACAACACCTATGGGAGCGAATGTCCTACCCTGGCAACTTGCGAGCAGAACCTGTCCTCTGTTCCTGTGCACGCAGTATCTCTAAACAAACCAACACTGATTATAACAAGGACGTCCCCAGCGGAAACTTGTCAAGAACGTAAACAAGTCAGGCTGATCCATCAAAGAGAATTTGAATTCCCATTGGTCCTGCCAAGAGAAAGAAATGATTGTACCCCAAGCGTGTGCAGTATAGTAGTATCAAAACTAGCTTGATGACTGAGTGACAACCAAATCTTAGCTGACTTGTAATACACAGCCAGGAACGTTAACCAGAGAGAAATTAGGGCAACTGCCATTTCATCCAGTAATCATATTTTTGTAAAACCTTACTCAAATTTTCATTTAGCCCGGCGCCACCCCTCCTCTTGTAGTTATTAAATCAGCTGGGAGCGGTGCAGCTCTATCACACACAGTATTAGAATGCCACCCCCCTCTACCATTACCAGGTGCAGGCCTGTGATTTAAAGCTTTGATTCTGTTCAAATGACAACAAAGGTGAGGCAGAGCTGACGCTCCTAATTCATCATTCCCTGCTTGATAAGAGCGGGATTAATGCTTTTAATGCGCCGGTCGCAGGCAATCATCCATTTTAGCGGAGGCTCCCCGGAGGACACGGCTAAAATGAGAAAACACCTGAATCACGCGCAAGAGTCGAGGGAGCGCTGAGGGATCCTCTGAACCCTGTGATGCCTCTTTACAGGGCCTGCTCTTTCAGATGGGGCAGGCCAGATCCCTGCCCCGTGGCCTTGGCTGTTACCCCGAGAGCAGATGGTCCCAAGACTTGGGCTGAAGCTTGGCCTACATGCTAAAAATCTAAAATGTGTATCCCTCCATCTCAAAAGCCATTATTCCAACCAGGATACCCCAACAGAGAATGCCTTGAGATGGCTTTTTTCACCACTGTTTTTACCTTATGAGGATCAGCCTGTGCAATGCTGCCATATTTAGAAATGTTGTTCTTAGCCTTAAAAGCCTATTACTGTATTTATTCACTGCATGCCTAATTTGCTATCCACTGAATACCCAACCTCTGCTCTGTTGCCTCTGCTCCTGCAAACACATGGGTGCTGGAACAAAAAAGATCCATTATCCACATAAGCCTGAGCCCGGTGAGCTCCAGCTTTGTTCCTGTCCCTACCATCGCTACCTAATTTAATGAAGTGCTTGTCAATGTGGGTGGCACGAGGGACTCCTAAGGGAGATGTGTGAGATGTTTTTGGTGGTTTTTGGGGGGTCCTGAGATTATTTTAAAATTTTGAAATTATTTTTTATATTTTGATATTTATATTTTATTCTTTAAACCATGGTGTGTTCATGGGGTTGTGAGGTTTGAAACTCATCATAGTAGGTTAACCAGGTCCAACAACATCTCTTGTTCTTAAAATAAACAAAACTAATCAGTTCAGTTTGGGTCTGGCAACTAATGTTATTATTAATACTTTTGTATATATCATAACATGTAACAAGACAAATTAGTTATAATTAATGGTAGAAAGACATAACACAAAATTGTCTCTCTCGTGTGCCCATCAGAATACAACTGCATTACTTTATAGCAAGGAACTATGAATGTGCCTTGTTCAAACAAACTCTGGCTCTCCCTCCAATATCAGCTGAATTTGAATTAATTCAAATGCCCTCTTCTACGAATAATGGTGCTAAAGCGAAGAAACAATTTAATACTCATACTCTGTTCAAGATCACAAATGGTTTTATAATGATAAACATTGTAATACGTGTATGTGTGTGTTTATGTGTGTATGTGTATGCCTGAGTGTGTGTTGGTAGGGGGGAGGGGTTGCATGAGGAGTTATGAAAGGTTTGGCTAATGTGAATTAATGATACAACTCAAAAGAGTATTGTTATGAAACAAATGGGAAGCAATGTCCCAAATTAAACATTCTAATTAGAGAGATACTTGCCAGGTCTGGATGAATATCTGCTTTCTTCTACAAATGAATGTATGGATAATTATTAAAGCATTGCATTATTATTAGAACAATGTTTGTTTGGTCTTATCAACAACACCATATTTTTCCTAATGTTGCAAAAGTATATTTGTCAGATTTTTACCCTTTTGTCTTACATTTGGTATGAGAATGAGATAATGAGAATCATAGGCTATATACAGTATATACTGTATATAGCCTATATATACACATATAAATACATAAATACACATGCATCCAATTAGTGTGTAGTCTGTGTGCAACCTTTTTTCAAATTACCCTTAATCAGAATTTTAAAAAGAGAATATGACATTTTAAAATGCTTTTGCTCTCCCTACATTTTACTAGGACCCCATGAAAATCCCAAAAGATTTCCATAATACTGTTATAATACTGTTTCCATAACAATTACAACAAAGTCAATGTGACAAATCACCAGTAGAGAACCACTGCAGTCCTGCATGATTATAAATTAAGTGGGAATACTAGTTTTTGTCAGTGGTGTTGTTACTGTAAACATATAATACGATGGAAGCATACAGCTTTTCTGCTTGCACTTAACCTTTTGACAAACAGTATAGGTTCAGCCATGGCATAATGTGTCCACTGTAATCCATTCTGTGCCAAAGGCACAATAATACCTGTCTTTAGCTGAAGCCCTCTGGGATACATTAAGATGCAAGAGGCTACATGTAGGGCTTGCCAGATTATCTCAAAGAAGATACAGTATAAATCCTGGCCTGGTGATATTAATTGGTTGCAAATAACACACATAATACAGTTGTTACTGTACACACAACACAACCGTGCTATTCCAGAAGCAGTGGGCTGTGGGCTGATAGCTGTATTTTATCTTAATTGATACTTAAATCAGGTAATCTGAAATTAAAAGGAATAATGTTTTCTCACACAAATGTTAAAATTTGCCTGTGAAAATTACAATTAATACATAACTGACCGTCTGCACCTTTTCATCAAGTAGCCTACATATTAAAAGATGCAAACTTGACCAGAATGCACAGGAACATTAGCATTGTTTTCAGTTTACCGTGATACGGTGTAACGGTTAATTTGAGCGTGACACTGCTTGAGCAAAACAAAACGCTTGATAATAACAGTGTGTGTTGTTGTGCTTCTAATCAGGGCTTTAGGGTAAGGCAAGGTGCTGAAGGCCCAGGCTCTCTAAGCTCTGATGTTTCATTATCATCCCCCTTTAGCTGCATCGACAACACAGCAGGCTGCTTTAATTACTCTCCATCAGCAGTGGAGTCCGGGCCACTTCAGAGACACTGACTAATCCCCCCCCACTCTTCTTCCCCCTCCCTCTGTCTCTGCAGGGCACTCATTGTCTCTTAAATATAATTTTCCTTAGCCCTATGCACACTATTGGATTAAAATGGGGAAGTTTGGGTGGGGGGGGGGGACTAATTTGAGTTTAGCCTGAGGACTAGGCTGTCTCCTGTAACGGTATTCTGGGTGCATCTGTTCGGTAGAACACAGAAGACATACTGACTGAATACAGAAATGGCCTTTAGCACTGCCCTTACATTTCCTTCCTTTATGTGCAAGGCAAGGCAAGGAAAGGCACTTTATTTATATAGCACAAATTTATGTGAAGCACTCTCAATGTGCTTCACATAAAAACAGGATTTAATAATGCATAAAAAGACATTTAAAATAAAGAATAAAAGAATAAGAGAATAAGCATTTAAATAATAATACAATACAATCAAATTGTTTTATAGCATAGCTAAATTCAAAGGTGCAAGGTTTGCAGTTTAGCAGAAAGCAATGGTGAACATAAATGTAGCATGTAATGTAGTAGTCACATGCTGTCTTCTACATGTTTTGTTTTGAGTTAACAGACCAGTCCCAGATGACCTGAGGGGACTAGAGGGTATATATTGTAAAAGCATTTCAGTGATGCATTTTGGCCCTAAACCATTTAGTGATTTATAGGTGAGCAGCAGTGTTTTGAAATCAATTCTCCAACACACCAGGAGCCAATGCAGGGATTGGAGAATTGGTGTAATGTGCATACAATTTTTTGTCTTTGTTAGGAATCTAGCAGCAGCATTCTGAACAAGCTGTAGTTGTCAAAGTACTTTTTAGGGAGACCTGAAGAGAGACCATTACAATAGTCTAACCTACTGGTAATAAAGGCTTGAACAAGTTTTTCTACAAGTATAAGTCAAGTATAGTCAAGGAAGGATCCAATTCCCTCTCATTGTTCAGTTGGGTTTAGGTAAAGCCCTGTACTAACATAGGTATATATAGGTATAGCTACAGTCTATGGGGTTAATTTCCCATCGTGGTTCTAAAAGTAAATATGACCTATAGTACCAAATCAACAAAATGGATATTTTAGACATACACTAGTGTTAAAAATATACACAAATTCAAAGAAAAGTAAAATTTTTGGTGGAGACTGTAATTTCTGTAATGTTTAGTGATAACTACCCTAAAATGTCATAAACACTTTCTGCTTCAGCATGACTCTCAAGAATTTTTGCTAGAATACCAACTGCTTTCAGGGGGAAACCCAAAATACAGTATTATCCTAGCCGTGACTGAACACAATGAAACTCAAAGCTGTGCTCAAATGTGTCGCCCCTAAAACTCGCCCCTCTTCCTCTAGTGACCCCCCCCCACCCACACACACACACACACACACACTGCTGACCTCTGGGTAGCCCCAATCCAACTCAGGGGCTTCTAGCTCTTTTACAAACTAAGACACTCCAACAATAACAGTCAGGCTGCTAATGCCAAACCCAGGTTAACCTCCTGGCCCCACTTGGCCCCTGCCTTCAGTGGCCAAAGGATGCCAGGAGACAGGGTAGATATATTTTGTAGGGCTGTTTTTCACAGCTAATGATGTGGAATAACATTGGTATTTCTATTTGTGTAATGCATCAGCAAATTCATTTTTCCTCAGCAAGGTTTATTGCCACACACAAACAATAAAATCTACAGCTGCCCCCAATTCCCCCCCTCATACACTCATAGTATTTAGTTGGGCGTTATGTGTTTTTGCGCCATTAATATATGACTGTATGACATAGCAGATGTTGTGTGCACCAAACAATGCAGCATGGGCTTGGATATGTCATTACATGAGAACTAGGTCACTCCTCAAGCCCACTCGCCTGCATTGACTGTTTTGAGTGACTATTGATTTTCTGACTGAAGCAATGACTTCATTAATATCCGCATCAGTTTGCCATCTGACACAAATGGGTTGCTTGGCTGCTGCGCCAGACAATATTTCAGGTGCATATGAATCGGAGACTGCATGAATTAAACATACATTTCACAGTAAATGTGCATCACAAAGTGTAAAATTGGAAAAGCTTGAAGTAGTTGGAGTTTCTTTAATGCATAATTGGATTCAAAGTTAATTCCTATAAATAACACAATTTGGAATTGTGTCGATATTACTTTTGAACAAACACACACAGTCACACACAGTCACACATGAATGTGGCGCGCACACACACACACACACACACACAGGCATTAGCCCCAAATTCTCCTTTCATCATTCAATTTAAACTTAATCTGTGAAAGATGAGAGAGAGAAAAAAATAAATCAACAGATCGCTTTTCATTGGGTTTTCAAAACAAAACAACAATGAGAGAAAGATTATTTTCCCTTTAATCCGGGGGCACCAGCTTAGCAAAAACAAAGGCACGGCCATGGGAATGCACGGAGGAATGGGAAGGCTCACTATCCACCAAACCAGCTCCCCAGCAAACCACAAAAGAAGAACAAAAAAATGCAAGAGAGGAAAGGGGATTTGAGATCTATATTAAAACTACAGTACAAATAGCCTTTAAAGATTAACGACGGGCAGGAGGAGGTGACAGATAGGGGATATGTGAAATGTGGATTGCCCCTCCCTCGTGTTACTATTTTGATGGCAATAGTGTTGACAAGCATTGACTTGATTGTAAGAATGTGGTGCACATTGAAAAGCCTTGACAAGTTTCTTTCAGGCATGTACAGATCCTTCCGCAGCCTGAAACGGAACACAAATCAGGATTATGTATTACACACTGGCATGTTGAAACCGCTGGCATTAGGGCCCTGGTGTGTCTGGCATACTGTAATTAACTAGATATAGGATCGTTTTTATTCAAGCATGTACACACGACCAGAATGTTTGACTGAATGTTAGGCCTACATTTTGGTTTGTTGCTATTACCCGAATGTTAACGCCCACCATCACTCCAATTTTTTTGCTGCCTGAAACAAATAACATCATATATGGAATTGCTCTTGATAGCTCCAAGCTATGATGGTGTGATAGCACGTCCTGTACCCTGTGCTTGTTTAAACCAATCACTGTGGTCATCAAAGGCTGTGCAGCTCCTCTGTTGTCAGCGATGTGTCTCACTCTGCGGCATTTGTCAGGATTAGACAGGAGTAATCCCTAACCAAACTCCAGAGGATGTCATTTGGAGATATGTGCTGGAACCGAAACCATGTCAGCTTTACTCGCCCCAACCCCTCCTCCGTCTTCATCTTCCTCCCCATCTCACTCATCCCAACTCCTCCCTGCCAGCGCTCAAACGGGGCTTCTTTTTTTTTTAAATGATGGAGAATGTAAAACACAGAGACTGGAAGAAGTAGAAGAAGTAGAAGTGTCAAGTGCTCTCCAGCAGCCAACTCTGTCATCCCATTCCAGCATCACTGATATCCCTTCCCATAATCCCCCCCCCACCCAAGGGCCCACCAATAAGTCATAGCGTCCGTACGACATAGGGGCCCCCCTTAGTCTCAGCGTGATAGACAGGCCTGATCTACCCTCCGGTGCCCCTCCACCATGCAGGTAAAAAAAAAAAAAAGGACAGTAGTGGGAAAAAAGCCCCCCTGGGGCCCACTGAGGATAGACTCATGAATCAAACATGTGCCTGAAGCCTTCCTTCTTATCAGCGAGGTCAGGCCAGGCATTAATATGTCGCGGCTCGGGGGTGGGGGTGTCCCCACTGTGACCTCCCCCCGGTTTGCCTTAACAGAAGGGCATCGTCCTCAGGAGCCCCTGCCTGGCGACGGAGAGAGCCTCCCTCTGACACGGTCCCTTCACATTACATCCACATACATATATATCTATGGAGAGAGAGAGAGGGAGAGAGGGAGAGAGAGAGAGAGAGAGAGAGAGAGAGAGAGAGAGAGAGAGAGAGAGAGAGA
>JAOEHI010000024.1:2244484-2272807 GCA_025447815.1 Percopsis transmontana
GGCCGGACATTACTAACTCAGGCGGCCTCCGGTTCCACGCACGCCAGCTTCTCCAATCCCCCCCCCCCCACCCCTCCTCCTCCTCCTCCTCCTCCCCCTCTGCCCTCCCGCGCCCATAAATCATATTCCAGGGCGAAATGAATCGCCCGTCCGTCCGAGCCGGATGCACCAGCTGGCACCGTCGTCACCTGACCAGCGGGAGCTCCTCGCTCCTCCGCGCCGCGCGTCCAATGCCGACACCGGAGCGGCGGAAATCAAGAAAAATGAGGCAGGGAGGCAGACGGAGCCTCAGCCCCCGTGCTCCCTCATTAGTCTCCTCCGGGCCTCCTCTGGGCCTCCTCCTTCCTTCCTTCCTTACTCTGCACGGCGCTCCTCTGAAATGAAAGGGCACACAAAATATATTTTATGGTGTCACCTGAGGAGAAGGAGGAGGAAGAGGAGAAAATGGAAGGAATGATCACCCCTTGGCCTCCTCACACTCCTATGTAGAAGTGAACTGGCAGACTGTATTAGTGTATTAGTCTGACGCCACAGCTTAGGGAGGATACAGGGCAGAAACACGGTTTGGGGCAGGAGTGGAGGGGCTTTGTGTAAAAGGGGAACAAGCTTGCATTCGCCGTTATTTAATAACGGAGTTATATTACCCAATGTAATGACTTAACCCACCTGGGGATTCCACTCTGCATTCAGATGTAGTTAACAGAAAAACGGAAAAAACAAAACAAAAATGTTGATGAATAGATTTTCACTTTTCAATATTGCTGAGTTGCCGGTGGAGAGCCCACTTATATGCTGACCGCTGCAATTATGACAAGCCGTGTAGGCGTCCAAACTGAGGCACTCATCAGGGAAATGGGTGGAAAGTACATCAATACAGCCACGGAAAGGTTAGCGATAGCCGGAATTATATCTACTTTAGTCTATGCAATTACTGTAGGGATGATAGTTCACTTCATACCACAAACTATGAATGGTAAATATTTTTTATACATTTGTGGTCTGAGACAGAGAACCAGTGCAGCATGAACAACTGTACAGGAAGAAGGACATCCAAGTCGGAAGTCAGAAGTTTCTATATAAAAGTAGGGCAGAGTAAATGAACGGATGCCTGCTGGAATGACAGTAAGTGCGAGGCTGGTGGTGCGACGGTAGGCTACTCTATGTGATTGGCAAGGCCAATTTCCTGTGATCCCCCCACAGCAGTTTTAGCCTAATTTCATGGGTCCTGCAGCAGTCCTGCGGAGGCAGCCAGTCTATCACTGTCTCAGATATGGCGGATTAGCTTCTCTTTCCTGCTCAGATGAATTTGGCCTGTCATGGTCTGGTGATGAATGGCGGGAGAGCTGAGGAAATGTACTGTGGGCTCATTGGAGGTGGCGAGGTGAAGTCTGGCTTGGCAGTCGGCCCACACTTCCATTTCCCCCCATCTCCGTATACATGTGTGTGTGTGTGACCCCCTGTGGACGTCCAGGTGTACGCCCGCAGACCCGCAGCCAGCTCACGAGTCCTCTGGACGGTGAGCTGGCAATAAGGCCCAGTGCCAGTTGGACTTGTGGTTCTGACAAGGTGTGTGATTGCATCAAGATGTCTCAAGGTCCCCAGGCATTTCGCTCACACACAAAGTGTATGTTTGAGAGGTCAGATCTAACTGAAAGCATACAGTATGCACAGCCATTGAAGATGGATTATGGTGCAGAACTGACTTTAGTGTTTAGTATTTGCCAGGGCCCGGGGGACAGATTCACCCCAAGTAGAATCACATTACACACAGACAATACAATCACATACACAAGTATCACTATATATTTAGGATTTTATGTCAATTCACACTCTCAACCTATTTAAACAACGACTGAGTGATATTTACTACAATAGCATGAATGTTAATCCTTAGTAAAAAAAACGATGTAAATGATATGCCATCAGTCCATCTTTCCTTTATACTGTCTATCAAGGTGTCTTTCATGCCGTGGCTGTGGTCGTGGTCGTGGATGAGGCTCAGAGACAAAAACAACTGCTCTCTAATTTCCTGTACCCTTCTGTGCAGCTGTTGCTGTCACCCCCTAGAACCTGCCCCCCCCCCCGCCTCCTCCTCCTCCTCCTCCTCCATTTCAGCTGTAATCATGTAGCCATGCAAATGCTGTGCGGTGAGAGGTTCATGTTGCCCTCTCTGGGACATCATTCCCAGCTGTCTGAGCCCTTGAATTGACCACCCAGGGGAGGTAGAGGAGGAAGTCATTATGGCTATCAGAGGCAGGCGCAGTTCCTCTGCACTTCCAGACAGCCCCTCAAACTCATAAAGGCCTTGATAACTTCACTAAAACATCCAATTTCAGTCGGACCCCATTTAAAATGACAAATAGAGATCAATCAGCCCCCACCCCAACCCTTCGACTCCCGGACTCAACTCAATCCTATCCACACACACACACACACACACACACACACATGTCCCCCCCAGTCCACCCCCCTGTCTGGTTTGGCTGACCAAAATGGCTGAGGAAACGGGGGATCTTTTTTCCCCATGGCATCCTAGCCACATCTCCGGGATATTCATAATTCATCGTCTTCGATTCCTGACATCTGCCGCTGATTGTGCCTATGGGTTGGCTGGGATTAGCCACTCCTGGGAGCGGTGTTAATGTGCTGGTGGGCCAAAGCACACAACCCGGTTGGGGAAGGGGTGGAGGATCTGGGATGGTGGGGGGGGGGGTCTGAACGGCGGGAGCCTTTCACACTCCTAATGTGTAATTAGGAGCCATTTTGGAGCGCTACCTTCCTCCACTGAAATTAGCTGCCTTTTATTAATCAGGCAGACCAGCACAATGGCACGTCGGGTCCCCCTATAATCTAACACAAAATGCTCTTAATTGCAGATGGGAAAAGGCAGCACAGAGACGGGGCTGCTGTTCTAATGTTATTATCATTTGTTGAATTTTCCCACATGTAGAACACAGAAAAACCGAACCGCGCTGTAGCCTGACAGTCAGCTTGCTGTGGTAAATATTTTGTCAATCATACGACGAACCTGTGCAAAACATAAAGCATATTAGCATGCCTCGCATGTATGCCTCCTTTACGAGCACACCGGGAGTAGCACAGATACTACAGTCGTGAAAATTTGCATTTGCTGAAATGTCAGCTCCACTTGAATAAAATATCATACATATTATGTGATTACAAGAGCCCGTCCTCCTTGTGAGAGAATAAAGTGACCCTGACACTCATCTGGACTGGCCCTCATGACTAAAGATAAGAACTAAATACTGAAGTGTGCTTCCTCTGTGATTGTGAATACATTCTGCCGGGTGGCTAACTGAGAGGACCAGACAACTCACATTATTGTTACGCTACCGCATTCCATTTCCTGGCAGCAAAAAAATTATAGATTGGGATGGATGTAATACACAGGGTTATGAAGGTATTTCAATACTGTTGATGCATCTCCTGCGTAAAGCGGTGATCAATAACATAATCTATATTAGGTAAAAAGTACATTGCACTGGGTTTAACACAAAACAATAAGAAGTCAATTTTTATGGGTAATATGGATGTGTCACAGAGACTCTTTGTTGCCGGATAGTGTAAAATTGTGTTGACTTATCCAGCAGTTGATTTATGTGACATTTCTGTTGAACCGCTTTCT
This sequence comes from Percopsis transmontana, assembly GCA_025447815.1. Lineage (NCBI taxonomy): Eukaryota > Metazoa > Chordata > Actinopteri > Percopsiformes > Percopsidae > Percopsis > Percopsis transmontana. The sequence continues at coordinate 2,248,131 of JAOEHI010000024.1, forward strand.
ACACAATAACGTTCTCCTGTAAATGAATGCAATCAAGCGAAATGGCCACTTGCGTTCCTAGTAGCAGACCAATGCATATTTATGAATCTCGTTCTAGTGCCAGCGACGTGCTTATCATTTTCCGGGAAAATACATAAAACATACAATAACAAAAAAATAAAAAAATAAAAATAAAATGTCTAAACTTGACTAAAACGTCTGTGACATTCAAGACCCCAGCAGCTGATTAGTCAACAGAAAGAGAGTTCATCATTAATGTGCTGTGGAGGATAAAGACACTGCAGTGGGAGGATCACATCGCCGAGGTCATCGTTCGCTGCAAGGCCAAGTAGACTTTAGCATTCAGCGGACACTCTGTACGAGAGGAGAGCCTGCCACTCAAAGCCTTATTGATGGAATCCAGGGAAAAAAACAAACATAAAGAGCCGGTGGTGGGTCAATCAGGGAAGGTCCCAGACTGTCTCTACCTTGCTTGTCATTTTGCCAGTTGAACAATCACTGTCAATCCTGCTAGCTAGGGCATGGGAGGTACATCTACTGAAAATATCTACAAAATAGTTGTGATTCAGACATGTAGTAGACCTTAATATGTTCATATAAACCCACAGTGCACAGGAAACAGTTATGCTTATTTATACTTAAACCTGGGTCTGAGTGTGCATTGGTTGTAGCAGGCTGGATGTTAAACCATCGAACAAACGTCTATCAATTCTATCAATCCATGCAGAGGAAACAATTAACACTCTTTTGTATAGTTTACAGACAAGATACAACAAGATGGCAGGCATCCTACATGGACAAGAAAGTCGAACTAGTCGTACAGTATGTATGAACGGCACAGAGTCTCTCTCTAAGTCAAATAAGAATAAGCGAAGCTGGCAATGTTCCGCATTGCACATGTGAAAAGGCAGCAGCAGCAGCAGTACTTACAGTGCTGTCATTAATATGCAGACTGCACTCGCATGTGACCAGCGGCAGAGTTTCAAAGTTGTGGCACACAGATAACTCCACAGGCTGGCCCCCCAGGGGAGCCGTGCAGGGTACTGGACTGTGCCTCAGCTCTCTGACCGGGCCGCGGGCCGCTAGGGACCGGAGCTGAGGTGCCTGGCGGTGCGCCTGAGCGTGACACCTGGGCTGTCTGTCACAGACACAGAGTATGCGACATGTGACGGGGGACGGAAGTCGAGGCTGCAGCACCAGAAGTCGAGACCTGGGTGACAGCAACTGTGAAGCGCATGCAGGGGAACTGGGTACATTTTATGAAAATCTTCCTCCTTTGTTACTTTCCTTCCTTCCTTCCTTCCTTCCTTCCTTCCCCTTCCCTTCCCTTCCTTCCTTACATGCGTATGTCGGATTTTTATATAAGCCGGGGGTCGTGCAGCAGTTGAACCCATCAATTAGCCTAGTCCCGGGTGTGTGTGTGTGTGTATTAATCAACAGTGAGGTGTGGCAGGCGGTGCGGAGACGAGGTGAAGGGCTGCATTCCCAGAGAGGAGCTCTACCAGCGGCTCCGACGTGCGGGGCGAGGAGATGAATTTCCCCCAGTCTGCATTACTAAACTAAACTGATATCCAATTATGTTCCCCACATCGACAAGCTAACGGAGCAGCTGTGAGGGCGCAGACTTGCAGTGTCAGAATTGTCCAGGCGGGAGACAGAGAAATGCAAGTCTTTGAAGGAGATGTCATGAGGAGGCTAGAGTCAGCTGCTTGACTGAGCGATGGTCCACACGCTTGCCTGAAAGCATGACATTGCCGAAGGGGGAAAAACACCATTTTATCATTCAGTGCCATTCGCACCCTCTCTCCCTGTCAAACATGCCATATGTCCCCGTCACAGGTCGTCTTGCTGGCTTATCGAGTGTGACAGGGCTATTCACACACTGCTCCCAATCAGACACCATCTCCTGCAGGAAAAAAAAACAGCACAGTGACAGGCTGTCAGGCAGAGGGCACCAACCTCCACAGGGCCTGGGCCGAGAGTCTGCCCGTCTAGGGGAGAAGGCAAAGGCCAAGGGTTACGATAAAAGAAGCAGTTCAGACACACACACACATGCCCATATTGACGCATAACCCACAGACACATGACCACAAAGTTCACACTCATAGTATTAGGACATTTGGTATTCGGAAAATGTGTAGAAATGTGTAATTGATATAAGAGCGTCACCAATGAAGCAACGCTCACACCCATTACTTCAAGAACATTAAAGCTGCATAGAATAACTTTGCACGTTGGCACCTGTTACTTTTTCAAAGCTGTCATTTTCTTTTGCCTCTCGGCAGAATCAGCATCCAAGTAGTTAGCTCATATTTAGTTTACTTGGTACAGACAGCAATTAAGTGTCTGTGTACGGAAAATCATCCATACGTGGGTCTTGTTCTGATTGGTTGAAGGTGGTCCAATCACCTGCTAATGATTTTATTGACACCACCTCTATGAGAAATGGTTTTCAATTGAGAGTTCCCAGACACGATACGATACGCACTGCCAAACGTATAATGGAGCTTGAAAAATCTGGATGGTCCTACCAGGCTACCATGAAATGGCTTGCTAATGACATATTTATTTTTGAAATAGGAAGTTAGGGTGAGATATGTTGTGGCAATTGACTTGTTTCCACATTAGCCAAAAATGTAGTGATCTACATTTAATTGGATGTAAAAATTAGAACACGTGGATGATTCATCAGTGTCACCCCCAAGAAGTAAAAACCTTCTTGGTTTCATTGTGACTATTATAATGTTTTTGTCGTATCAGCAAAACCAACGGGTAGGCTGTTGAAGATCAATTACAATGCTAACAGCAAATATAATTTAACATTTTATCATAAAATGCCGCTTTAAAATATGAATACGCATAAATCAGCTCTGAATACTGTTGACACAATTATAACTGCATAATGAACTGGTAAACTTTTGAAGTGCTCTCAAACTGATTAAAACTCTTAATTTCACCGGGTATGCAGAACAATGTGAACGTCAATGTCAAACAGATTATTTGCCTGTCAGGAAACCAAAGCAGTATGTAAACCTCACCTGGGAGCTTATACCACGACCTGGTCACCAGTCTATTTTCCTAACCACTAGACCATACAAGCCCCTTATGCTTCATGCCAGTCCGTGGTTACAAGCTGGGACAACTAGAGGTTATTGAAATACATATAGGGGATTGAAAGCCTGAGCTTTGAAGATAAAGAATGGCTTCCGTGCCATTCTAGGGTATGCAAATGTTTACTTTGATGCTAGAGCATCTCAGTGGTCCTTAGCCACTCAGTTCCAGACACAATAACACCGCAGATGCTGAATATATTCACTAAGTGAGCAATCAGTTGAAAAGTGGGATGAAAATTACACTTATTCCCCCGGTGATGATATGCATAGAGAAAATAAATCAGAGAGCAAGAGAAGTAGCAGAGGGGGAGATGCGCCATCACCTGATCTGTCATATCTTAAAAGCGGCGGGATGTGTCACCTCAAGTCTTCAGGAAAAACGCAGATACAACCCTCCTGGCACATTTTTATAGCGAAGATTTCTGAGAAATGATTGCTAATCTATGCAAAAAAGCAATCAGTGACTCATTCATAATGCATGAGCATTGAGATACCAATTTTGCAACGCTTTCAGATTATTAGATGTTATCGCGAATGCAGCAGATGAAATATTAACATTCCTACCTGTCCTATTGTAATTACATGAGTGCAGTGGTCTAAACATGCAGTGGAGGAGAAAAAAGCAGAGGGAACGAGACAGACAGAAAGACATTCAATAGTAATATATCCTGGTCAGATATTTGTTTCTCTCAGCTTTGTATGTATCTTTATGCAAGTGTGCCAAGTTTTATAAATTTAAAAGCTGTGGTTGTGAAGTACAACTGGTGTTTTATTAGAATATCACTCACATAGTGTCATGTGATAACATTTTAAGATCAGTCTCGTCTCCAAGCCTCTATAATGCACTGAATTCAATGAATTGGCAGCTATCCCAGGAGAATGATGAGATTCTATTTCTAATCCAAAGCGAGATAAAAAAAGCGAGATAAAAAAAAATGAATGCTTTTTCTTTTTTTTTTTTAATTAATGCAAATCAAATTTAATTCGGAACATTTTTGTTCTTTATAGAACTAAATGTAACTACATATATTTGTATGTCAGTAGCAGTTTTTTTAACCATAGTTTATAGCCTGACTAATGAATTACTTTTCATATTTGGATTAGTGGCTTCAGATTATTAAATATAAAGAATTGAAAACACATATTGCATTTCTGGTAGAAGACCCATAAATACACACAGAACATCAAAAAATAATAATAAAGATTGCATTCAACTGAGTAATATTTCTTGCATTGGTTTAATCCAAATAATTGAAATTGCTAAAGCTAAAGCTAAAGCTAAAGATCACTAAAACAGTACTTAAGAAGCCTCTTTGATCTTTTCAACAAATAAGCACCCGAACTACTTATGCTGGCCTTACACAGAACTTCAAATGCAATTTCACTGTAGCAGACAAATTTCCAATGTCAGAATAATACCATGAGAGTTCTGCTAGAGTTGCGGTGTGCTCCCCTTATCTCTATCGTTTGGTATAAGGTGGCCATCAGAGCTGTCTTAAGTTAGTCTTTCTCTCGTGTTTATGTTCCGTGTTTAATATTAGCATTTGTCTTTAGCCTTGGCTCATGCCAAGGGCATCACTTTGTGTTGAAAAGTGGTGGGGGAATAAGGGCTGGTTTAAACAGTCTTCAGATAAGTGCCCCTTTTTCAAATACATTTTTTTTCTATTTCTGTTTCTAATTTTGGATTTTAGTTTTTACATCAATTCTCAATTAAAAGCGTGTTGTAATTCCTGGCAACTGCATTTGAGTTCTAATTCTGTGACACGGCAGGAGCCCCTGCCCCTTCCTCTTCGACTTTCTTTGTCACAGCCACCACAGTTAACGCACGCAAATCGAGATAGGATTTTGGCGGGGAGTAGAAAATTGCTTAACACACGACCTCGACTCAGCCAAGGAAGGACGTTTTGGGATAAGGCCTGAACGAACATGTGTATGATGGTACAGTTTTCTGAACAATTAAATGCTTCCTAAAAAAAAGTGGAGACTTTAGAACAACTGCGCCCTCACATAGACAGTCAGACAACGAGAAGGAGATCTCCTGTGGATGATTTTAAGTTCTTTGCACGCTTTACTAGTCTACTGAAGCGACAAAGACGGCGAAAAGAAAATGTAAATATTCATGCAGGCCAGGGCATAACAGTAGCCTGTATTGGATGGATTTCTATTTTTACTGTGTAATAGTATGTAGCCTACTTTTTTGCCATGTCATCACCATTCATATCTATACAATGTGTTTATGATCTAATTGTTTACTAGAGCACAAACTTGTTTACAAGAGCACAAAGTTCCTCATAGATCTAGCCTCTTAATTTTGCTCTCAAAGTGCTACAGATCGATGCATTTAACTTTAAAATGTACATAATGTTCTGCTGTGGGAGCATGTCCCCAGATCCCCCAAGGTCTACCCACCACAGTCTCACAAAATCCGGTGGGAAACACTGTGTATGTAACTTTTTTACCCGAGCGATAACAATATATATCACTGCCCTAAAATGTGACAAAATAGAAACAACTGAAGGAATAACATTAGCTAAAGATAAATCAACGTCCTTTGCTATATGTGCCTGCACATTGTGTTAATGACAATAACATTTCATTGAATTAAGTTAAACTGCCTTTTTTTAAAGTTCATGAGTCAAGGTCAACCAATCATGACTCATTCTAAGCCTATAGGCATATAAAGGTTCAAATATCGATATAAACATTAATTAAACTGGAGCAGGGATTCGATTATTTCTATAAATTTATCCATAATTTTAAAAGAAATTAAAATCATTGATTAGATTTTTTATTCATTCTTTTAAAACTCCGCACAATCTAGTTTTAATTATGCTTTTAAAAAGTGATGGGACAAAATCGTCCATTTCAAAAGGTGTCCCCAGTGTATATGACACACTCATGCAAATAGTGACCCTGCAAGATCTCCCATCTTTACAAAAAAAACTCCAATGACACAGTCTTTAGATGTGAGAGGGTGTCAGGATTTAGTCTTTTAAAGTCTTGTCAGTCTTTTCAAAGTCTTCTAGTGTATGGCTATGTAAAAGGGTGTCAGACTTTATTATTTTAAAAGTCTTTTCAAATTCTTCTAGTGTATTGTTACCTTAAGTGTGTAGGCGACGGTCAGTCCACTTGGATATGTGTATTCATCTTACCATCGGAGAGAGACACAGAGCAGTGAATAGAGTAGTATTTCTTCTTTAAAGAAGATTTTTTGACCTCATTGTAAACATGTCTGGACTGCACCTGCGGAAACCTTGTGAAAAGCTGCTGACAGAATTCATACTTTTACATTCTGCGTACCTTCAGCATAAGGGATTCGCTTTTCAAAAAGGAGCAGAGCAAGGATGAAGGGTGGTATAAAAAAATAAAAAATAAATCAATGGAGCTTTTCAAAGGCAACAAGAAAACCGGGGCCTTAGCCTGCAATTAAACAAGAGAGCTCCAGGCACTAAGGCGTGACATACTACTGTGCAGGTGCCCTCTGCTTTACAGAATCAATTACACAGTCGATACAACGACATGATACAATTCCACAATGGAAAATGGAATGTGGATGTAACCCACATACACTATGTGTATAATAAGCGTCAAAACGGCATGTTTACAATAGCAAAAGGTCTATAAACTGTGAGCCATTTACACAAACAAGAATTCTTTCTTATAAAGTAAAAAAAAGTTCCTTCAAAAGACATTTCTGTCTGGCACTAAATGAAATGCATTAATTTGACATCAGCCACATATACAGTATATGATTAAACTGCCTGAGCAGGAATTGTGCTATATGTTTTTACTATTTAAAAAAGCTTTCCTGTTACATTAGAAAAAAAAAGGTGTTTTCAGTAAGGTGGAATTATAACAACACTGTGACATTTTAGCCCTCAAACTAAATGTTAGACTTCTGTGACAGATTCCTCTATGTCCTGCTGCCTTAATGGGGTCAGCAGACCCCTGCTACCAACACTGCCAGCCACCCCCCGCCCCTTACTGAAAGGGCACATGCCCCCCAGGAGGGTCACAAAGACTATGATGTCTGGGAGAGTTTGCAGGCTAGCGCCGCCATGGGGGCTCCAGGGGCAGATGTCGGTCTTGTCAGGCTCTCTATCCACAGGCTGGATGGACCGAGAGGATGATGGTCTGTGGTCTGTGATGGAGAGCTTTCCTCCCCTCGCTGAGCCCCCTTTTTCTCATATTCATGTCAAAACCATGCCTATCTACCCTCACTTGCTGCTTAGAACGTAGGAAAATGAAGAAGAGACAACACTGGCTTCCTATGCTGTAAATTGTAATGGAGAGACCATGCGGCAATGCTAGGAAGATGTATGAGTGAAAGCAGTAGCTAACGGCTACGTGATATCTTGTCACTCAGGTCTAATTCCACGTTTGAAGTTAATGAGTCTTGACAAGCATTTCCCACAGCCCACACACACCTATCTCATCCCTGCTGAATACTTTATTACACATCCACGACACTTCAGCACTGATCCATCAAGGCCAAAGTCCCATAGTGCTCAAATATTTGCTCGCCTTGCACTTATATAACCCTTTAAGGCCCGCAAACCGCTTTTATTTTAACTCTCCGGTTCTGACGTTCTCGCTTTATCCTTGACCTCTTTTCCTCACTCCCTCTGTTATCTGAAATAATGTCAAGGCCTCCTTACAATCTATTCATCAGAGCAGAAAGAAGCTGGCGCTGACATTGATAACAAAAAAAAATACCATCTGTGCCTTGCAGGGGTACAGAGAGAGAGACACACAGAGAGAAAAGAGAGAGAGGGGTCTTCGAATGAAACTGGCTCTGCTGTCTGCCTCTTGTCTCTCCTCGTCAATGCCATTTCAATTGAAAAGCGCAGTGGTAATTAAATTCCGGCAGGGGTTAGGGGCAACTGTGCTGCGCGCTGACAGGGGGCTGCCCTGACATAAAGATGACACAATTGAGCAGGACAGAGGGGGCGCTGGGCGGAAAAGGGAGGGTGGGAGGGTGACAAATGTGGTTTATTCCTATATACTGCAAGACGCCCGCTACTCAATCTTCATGACATTTAAAAACTGAAAATGAAATGGAAATCCAAAACTCATAAATCCCCAAATGACCTTTTCCTAAATCGGGGGATATTCCTTATTAGGTCCATATTCTGCATGTGCAGCGGTTGCAGAAAGAGATTTAGCCATGCTATGGATGAAATGAAAGAGAATTTGGCAAAAACTTGCAGCGATGCTGCTTGTTGATCCCCAATAGAGCAGCAGTAATCCAGAGGCTCCAGAGAGGCCACACTCCCCTCCCATCCCCACCCCACTGACCCCTTCCCATTCTTCATTAGCTAAACAACAGCCAATTACCTTCGTATTACAGAAAGGAATGGTAAATAGCATGCTTTATGCTGAAATTAAACCTGAAAAGAGGCTAAATGTTTTTGATTTACCTAAAATTAAACAAAATTACAAAAACTATTACAGAAAAATACCATTGTGCCATTATTTAGTATGCCCATGTATAGAAGCCACCTACTATCTGTCTTGTTAATTGTGATTTATGAGAAAAAAATAGGCCCAATGTGTTTGTTTGTTTTCCCGTTTTATTTACTACCTAGTCCCATGTTCTTCCTGGACACATTCTCACCAACATTATGCTGGATGCAAATATATAAGGCACTCGCATTGAGCCTCTCTGTAAAGCTAAAAGAAGCTATATTCAAGCTACCAACTATTTGTTGGTGCTTGAAGAGTTTAATTTGAGAGTTTATGATGATTAATTAAAAACATTTGTATTTATTTGTAGTCTGGGACAGCAATTCCGTTATTTAAAAAAAGAATGTGTGTAATTCTGATGCCATCTACTGGACAAACAGCCACATAGACCCTGTTGCGTCTGGTGTTGAAGCGGCACATATCATTCCAATTGATGTTCCGATCAACAATCTCAAACAAAAAATTTGATATTCAGGTGTTCTACTGAAGAACTATGAAAAAGAAACAATGAGATGTCTGTATTATTATTATTATTATTATTATTATTATTATTATTATTAATAATAATAATAATAATAATAATTCAAATAATTTCTCTTGTTTCAACTCTTGTTGTTATTATTATTATTATTATTATTAATAATAAGAGTTGAAACAAGAGAAATTATTTGAATTATTATATACTGCAACATTCTCAATCGACGATGGAGTGTCTCATAATCCACTCTAGACACCTCTGGAGGTTGTGTACATCTCTTCCAGTTCTAGAGGCAAGAACAACACAAAGTTCAGATGCTCTTCAGCTGCAGCCAATGGTAGGTTTCAGTAAGGTCTTAAAACCTGCAGAATATCCTCCTTCAAAGAAACAGGCGAGTGCTGCTGCACACCTGGACCACCAATACTTGTTTCCCAGCAGTCAAAGCCGTAGTCCTTCAAGTCCTGTATTGTACTCTCAACTACCTTGCAGTCCGTTTCTACAAAATAAAAACATACAAACCCATGTCAGGTCCAGCTACAAGTGGAATAAAAAAAAAAAAAAGGTAAACTCATCATAAGCTGACATACAGTACATCTGCATCATGCTGCAAAAATGACTAAATTCACCACAGTGGTGTTTTTCAGGAGTCAGGAACAGGTGTGAAAATGCGAGAAGCCCTTCTAATTAACAGAACAAATCCACATGAGCCACAGGTGACAACTGGAACCATACAAACACATCAAAACAAGGACTTTGTGACGTACTGGGGAAAAAAGGAGATACAGCCATGGAAAAAATTTAAGACCACTGCCCATTTTTTAAAATATAATATCTGTATACAATTACATTTATATTTAATACAGGATAGTCTAGTGGTCTGGGTGTCTAACTCCCAGCCGGAAGGTCGTGGGTTCAAGCCCCAGAGTCGGCTTACCTGTAAGCATCCTTGAGCAAGATGCCTAACCCCTATCTGCTCCATGTAATTACATTGTTCTATTAAAATTATTTAATATGTACTTTTTTACATTTTTGATATTTATATTATTATATTTACAAGAATATGCAGTGGTCTCTTAATTTTTTTCATGGCTGTATAGTCAATTCACTGCAACAGTGTTTTCATGAGTCACAATGTTAAAATTTCTAGTGAACAGAAGAAGGCATACAGTAGCAGAGGTTACATGACTGTAGCCACACCCTATGCATTTGCATTAAACCCTCGGATGTAAAAAATATGGGTCTGCAGTAAATGCAGTTTCCCCGAGTATAGATATGGTCAGCCCCTGCTATGTGATAACAAGGTGGCAAGTGAAACGTTCTAAAGCCCAGAAAGGCCTAGACAGGGCAAACATAGCTGTAGAGAAGCTTGAGTTAGCATGACCTAACATGAACCTTAGTGAAAACATAAAGACTTCCGATGTGTATGGCAAAACAGACTTGCTAATATCAAAGTGTTTGGTCCACAAGAATCTCTGAGTAGTTTAGGAGAGAGGCACTGGATGATATTATTTTTTTAAGTTAAGTTAGAAACATACTAACTGCAAAAAGTGCAAATGTGAAACCTTTGGGTACATATTTAAGGGATTTAATATTAATTAACAGTATGGGTGTTAAGGGCTGCAGGCATAAACAAAGACAGAAGACAAGTTCTCTGCCTGTTTGTTTTGTCAAAGAGAATTATAAACAGACTACACTCACACTCACTAATGATATATATTCAAATCCCTTTTTCCAGGGACTGAACAATGAATGAAAAAGATAAATGGAAAAAGAACACCAGTTGTTAACAGGAGGCTCATGCTGTACTGACTCGTACCTAAAAACTTGTAAATGTGTCCCAAACAAAGTGAAAATGAACACTGATCCACCATGCCTACTGAGATAAAGAAGTAATAGGTACTAAGGGGCATTGAAAGATAGACACGTAGCAGGTTTTACATTACCAGGTCTAAGAAGGGTTATGCCACAACCTCCACCTCCAGCACCTGTCAGCTTGCTGTGGAGTCCCATGGACAGAGTAACCTGGCAGAGCTGGTCTAGCGCAGGGTGTCCCACACCCATCACATTAAGATGGTGTTGGTTGATATCAATAAGCTCCTGTAATGTAAAATGATGCGACAAACGATATAGTCATTTATTACCTTGGACTCTTAAAAACTCTTACACTACTCTGTTCAAAAGCTTTAAAACGCCATGTGTGTGACAGCATTGTATTCTGAGTAATCTGGACTATCAAAGATTAGAATTATTTAGAATTATTTGAAAGAGCACCCATAAATAGTGTTGCAAGCAAAAGATGTCGCAAGCATAATTTGCCACAGGTTTTGTTTAGATAAGAGGTAAAACAAATTACCGGCTCATGGGGTAAATCATTACTAAAATACATTATTATTTTAACAAAAAAAGTACCACAAAATGTCCACAATATGTAAAACAGACCAATAAAGCGAGGTGATTTACACACATTTACATAATTTATCCATACCTCTAGGACATTGTAGTGCTCCCCTGTGATGGGCTGACTGGCCATTTCAGAGAGGGTTCTCTCACAAGTGCAGGAAATGGCATCAATTGAATCGAGCACAGGGTTCATGATAGAGGGAAACTACATAGGGAAATTAAAATAAATGAATACATATACCCACAGGGAATCAATATGGCTAAATACAACAATGCATTCAATGTATTCATATTCATATATTCAAGTATAGAACTGTACACACTAAAATTACTCATTGTATGTGTAAAATATACTGTAGATATACAGTACACATACAAAGATGTAACATAAAAACCAGGTTTGACTGAATATTTTTTTGTACCTATGTCTGAGGGAGAGATATGCACACTTGCTGTTGTCACCACACTGTAGCAACAGCGCACAGGGATGCTACCTAGGAGTTTTATTTTAATGTTTTATGAAGGCACTAAATGCCAGGCACTGAGTGTCTGCCGTGCGAAAGCCCTGACGATTACATTAATTACAGTCCCTGAAAGCAACACATGGGGGAGAAAATAAGCATTTAGTACCTTGTTAATTTTGTCCTTCACCCCAGCAACCAGTACCTTTGTGCTGCGGGGTACTTTAGTATTAGTGAGGAGGATTCTTAGCAATGGCACCCTGGAGGAAAAATACAGATGGATTGGCTTGTTCAGGAACTGCTTTCTTAATACACAAATAAATCTTATCAGTTACTTTTTGTAACTGTTTTGGCAAACTAAATAATAAAAAAAAAAAATTGTGTTCCAATAAAAAGTGGGCCATTCCTCACAATACCTGCTTAATGGTATTATCTTTCCAGACAGGAATCTCAGCATTCCACCTGCATGAAGCGGAATGGAGCTCAATACAATGATAGTAGAATACTAAGGTACTTACAATATTGTAAAACAGGCAGTATTTGTCAGAGAAGACACTGATTTTAAATAATCTCGCAACCCCCTCTTTGAGGTAGAGTGCAGTACGATATAGTACTAGGATATAGTGTTAAGAGCCTACCCCATGTCCCAACGGCATTGTCCACCCCTGAAGGGTTACCATGGATGATCATCTCTCCTTGGAAAGCCCAACTATTTATGAGCTCCATATCCTCCTGACACCACCTAGAATGGCACATATAGTTGAGAAACTTCTAGCAGCCTTACTACATCACAAAGTCCAACCCAAAGACGTGAATCATATTAATCATGATTAATTAATTAATCAAAGTGCAAACACAGCACATTGCAGAAAGTGTGTTTCAGTGCCTTATATTTTACCTGGCAGTGTATTCTGTATCTTTGAGGGGAGCAGGTATTGCTCCACTTGCGGAGAGCAGAGCAGCAGCAAGACACACAGAGAAGGATGCGCTGGACCCCAGGCCTGCTCCAGTAGGCAGCTCCGACCACACCGACACAGTCATGCTGGGCAAGTCCCTTGAAATAACAGACCATTTTAGTGAAGAAAATCTTCACTAAAAACTGATGCAGAAGGTGCTGTAATTGATCTGCTGACCACTTGAGGCCGCTAGAGACCACTTAAATAGAACCTCACAGCTGAGCACCTCCCAAACCACTCATGACATGTTTGCCGGTTTGCCTTAAGACAGCTACTGTCTGAATTCAGCCAATTGTAGGTGTGTAGGCAAACAGAATGGCTGCTGTATATTGCTAGGAGGAGCTACTGTTTGACAACACAGAGGATAAAAGATAACCATTTGAAATAACAACAGATGAAATAACAGACTGACTGCATATGGCTCGATTGCTCAAGAAGGACACCAACGCTCATTGACACTTTCTGATACCAGGTGATTATAAGAAGAAGATTTGATTAATACGGCTTTGACTGTTGTATAGGATTAATGGGGCACAATTGCCAAACTTAACAATAGGATTTCATAGCATCTATGTAACACAAAACAAGAATAGCATTACTGTTTTGTAACCAAAAGAAAGGTGTTACTGACTGACACTGACTTTATTGTGACTTTTTAGGAAAAAAAATATGAATAACTGCATTCCCGTCTACATGATCCTTTTTACTAGGAGGAGCAAATAGTTTACATATGTAACAGAAACCTGCTCAGCTCAGCTGTCAGTGTCAGTCAGGGAAGCTGCATCGGCCAGACAGGTAGATACTCTAAACTAATTGTCCGACAACTCCTTTCCCAAGGGAAGCACATATCCAGACTTGTTAAAGGAGGGAGGGTGGCCCAGTGCCAGACTCTCATTAGTGGCCATCCTGTCAGAACCCATCACCTGGCTCAGACACGCCAGCACCATGTCAGACCTGATTAAGCCCGCTCGCAATCTGCTGCTCTAATGCTCCTAAGCATATCCCCTGCTTGCAGATGCCGGACTCTCAAAAACTAGCACATGGCCTGTCTTTTTTGGTCTCTTTTTTCCACCTTCATTTCAAGCAGGAGAAATTTTTGGAACTCACTGAAAAGAGACAGAATTTACTCCTGCATGTGCCTATACACCCACAGCTGTTCGCAGCTGGAACGTTTTATGGTTCCATAAACTTTTAACATGAGGGTTGGCACGCAGTATATCTTTCGTCTGGGTTTAAAATTATACCCAACAGTGTTGTGACCAGTGCAGAGTTTCAATTCAAGAAGCCAAGGTTGGCACACCACTGTACACATAGACCTAGTTATAAAAAAGCTATTGTCCTGAAACTCATCTCATCATAAATGAACAGCCTAAAACAAAGGAATGGCCTTAAATGAATAACTTGCCAATTCTATTCATTCTTGGAATATCTATTTAAACTTTCATAGCATAATAGCATGTAATACTTCTCACCCGGATCCAAATAGTGAAAGGTAGATGTAAAGGAAAGCTAACGTGCCCATTCTACGAGTGTCCAGGTTTCCATTGGTCACACCAACAAATTCATGCAGTCTTCTGACAAGTTCAGCATCCAGCAGTTTTACCTCCTCTCGTTTACTCACTATGAAAAAAAACAATAAAAGACGAGGGATTATTATTTTTATTTTTTTACTATAGTGACATTTTTTGCCCCAACTCAACAAACTTACTCGACAGACTGTTTTAATGTGAATTGCCAATCAATGGTAAAAGTCCAATAAGCAGTTTCCCCAAAAACAACAGCAGATCATAGACTGTATACTGCCCTCTACAGACGTAGATGCAGCTGTGCCAGTGCTAACCCTATGAGTAAACATGGCGACCACTGCTACCCATTGGTCACCTATGCAGTTAAAAATAGCTAATTCTGTCCCTACAAAAAGTTAACTCTTTATCTTAAGAGTGTACATATTTCAAAACACATTTAAGATAATATACATATTATTTTAGATTATATTCTATTTATATTCATCATCGTAAACCTCTAATAATATTTTCTACTTATTTGGACACTGATTTATAGGTGAACAACCCCATACATTTCTAATACTATCATAATGAACAAATTAATTTGCTCTATCTATACAGTTAAAAATTAGATTGCAGAAACAGTACTGATCAAATTAACCTAAGTACAGAATTTTGGCAGTAACCCGATCACAGCTAGTACTGTACAGGACCTTGACTTGAGAGAATGTGTGTGCTATTTAATGGCAGGTGAATCCTGCAATTATATACACTATATATACTGTACATACAAAGTAATTTGGGTGAGATGTGGGACATACAGTATGTTGGCAGTGGTTCCACAGTCATTTAGCATTTAAAATAGAGCCTTCAATGTTTTCACCACGATTTAGGACTGGAAACTTCTACCCCTCAACAACCCTTACCTCCCGAATCCAGAATTAGTTGCTTCAGTTCAGAGAGGTCCCAGGACAGGAATGTGTCAATGTTTGGAAGGTTAACACAAACTTTACCAGAAGAGCTGGCTCGCAGCCATAAATATGTTCTCAGGTTCAAACTCACAGCAAGAGCCACCTGAAAGGGAGAACTACAATCAGTGCATGGCAATGACTGCACATTATTATAATAATATACTAGTTATAAAACATGGGAGACATTTTACCAGTCACTAATTATTTGATAAAACACAATGCCAGTATTATAATGACTATATATGGAAACAGTTATACATGTGTGTTGTTTGTGCATTTTTATCCTGACCTACCTTTCCGTGTACAACTGCATGCTCCCCGTGGAAGATTGCTTTTCCAGGAGCAGACACGATGCATTCTTTGACGTGCATTTCCATAAGACAGTATACAGCCTACAGAGAAGAAATGCCTGAGGAACTGGATCAAGTTGAACTTTCACCGCCCAGGGGTAACGGATGTTAATCCCCACGAAAACTTCTGGACATATACGATATAAATCGCGTTGTTGCTAGCTATGGTTTCAGGTTGGCAGAAATATATTTAGCAACGTACTTTCAGAATCACATTCAACCACCTAGCCAGACGGCACTGAAGTCTCTACTCCGGGATGAACAGTCAAAACACAGGCACACATGATGGTGAGGGGTGAGCGGCTTGGGTCTGTAGCAGCCAATGAGCAGCCGCACTAATATCACACTATCCAATCACGCAGAGGTTGTGTCCCACGAGCTACAAGACTATGCTCGTGCCATTGGTCGCGCGATCAAGCGACTTCCCAACTTTACTACGGATACTACAAAGTGACAAAAATAAGTTGACGCGTATTTTGCTTCTTCTGGTACTTACTGTAATATGTCTTCGCTTACAGTGAGATCCTCCCATTTATTCTGTCTCCTGAGGACATGCAAAGGGATGAACCTGCATCGGACAAAAAATATAGAAGGCTATGTAAGAAGGTAGTTGGATTTGTTCATTGTCAAGCTGTTCGTTGTTTACCAATGTGGTGGCTTCTTTATAGTTGTTTAGCTAGCAACAATGCAGGACTCTTCCCTGCAATGATGTTATGGCATGTAATTTCACACACTAATAATATGTTTATTATGGGACAACGCTATTTTATTAGTTATGCCACTGGAGGAGACATCAGGGTGCCAAAAATATACACCAAAACAGGGGACAAAGGTTGGTCTTTTCTGCCTTGGTGGTACTTAGTTTACATCAATTTAAATGTAATTGACGGACATTTACTTTTTAATCATTCTTTACCTTATGTTCATATGGAGGTTTCTCAAGCACATTTACGGGAGAAAGAAGGCCAAAGGAAGATAATGTGTTTGAAGCATTAGGAGCTACAGATGAATTATCATCAGCTATTGGGTATGTTTCTGTATTGTTTATTATTGCAAATGTATTTTGGTTTGCCTTTCTAAACGTGACCATCTTAAATTGTACATTGTAGCTTGGCTCGTGAGTTCTGCATTGACAAAGGCCATTCATTCATATACCAGCTGGACAAGGTTGGAATATTGTCTTGTATTCATAATCTCTATAATTGAAAAAATAAATATTTTAAGGATTACATTTTTCCTACAGATACAGTGTATTTTACAAGATGTGGGTTCAAATATTGCTACCCCCCGGTCATCTGCAAGAGAAAGTCACATACGTAATATTCTTTTTTTTTTATATGAAGCCATACATAAATACGCACAAGGCAATAGAAATAAATGCACATCTTCACACAAGTTTATATTTCAACTATTTCATTCTAGAGAAAACCAAGTTTACCCCGCAAACCGTTGCAGACCTTGAAGCTTGGATTGATAAATTCACAGAGGATCTCCCACCATTAACCAACTTTATACTACCTGTAAGCTCACTGAGACATTTGGCTAAAAGGTTGGTGTGGGAACCCATTGCTTATGCATTAACATAAATGTATTACATTTCACAGTCAGGTGGAAAGAGCAGTGCAGCGCTACATGTAGCACGGACAGTATGTCGCAGAGCAGAACGCCGGTTAGTAGAAACTGGTTTCTTTGCAACATGGTCTTATTTTTCCAGATGCACCGGTTTAGTCTTGATTTATCTGCTTTACTATTGGCTGACTGTCATGTTTTTGTTCCAGTGTAGTGCCAATTGTGCGTTCAGGAGAAGCAGATCCAGATGTTGCTACATTTTTGAACAGGTAGGTGTATACTAACAGGAACATTTTACATGTTTTCAGTGTTCTCATCTGAGAATTATCTTACCTCATATTTTCACCCAGACTGAGTGACTACCTGTTCACAGTGGCCAGATATGCAGCCATGAAAGAGAGTAATGAAGAGAAAATCTACCAAAGACCAGAATAACAGTATCCAAGAGGGACGATTAAAAATGGGGTCATCAAATTATTCATTTTCTTACTTTATTATAAATATTAACCTTTAATCAATATTAAACCTTTTATCAGTAGACCACATTTAGCAGACAAATGTTATGTGATGACAATAAACAGAATCAAAACCCCCAATACATTATTGAATTGTATTCTACATGCATATTTGCTTTATCAAATTTAATATACACATTTCTGCAAAATGCTGTTACAGAAAAAAATAAAAAGTTAACCAATTGGTGCTAGTAGTTTTTATATACATTACAGATAGTTTATAAATATTGATAGTATTCCAAAGATCACATTCTCCATTTGTTGTTTTCATAACAGCCAGTCTACACAGACAACTCATCTGACTTGTTTTGTCACAATTTTGTTAAAAAAAAAAAATGAATTGTGTGCTTACAAACTGTAAGAATGTCAGAGCTTTTGGACTGAGCATTATGTTTCCACCTGCACAGTCACAGGATCTGGCACCAGCCCTGGCTTTTCTGGGAGAGGGTGCTGGCCCACGTCATTAGAGACAGATTGTGGTCTTCATAGGGTGGATAACGCAGATAGGTGACATACTCAAACCGCATGCTCCTTAACAGACATGACTTCCTGTGAGAGAAGGTGTCAAAGCTGTACCGTCCATGGTAAGCACCCATTCCACTGGCACCTATAAAGGGAGATATGATGGATTTGATATATTGTGGGAAAGCTTTAAATAATCAGCCTAATTTTTCAACTCATTCTTTAATAAGTTGATAGGAATGTGGCAGCGACATACCAACTCCACCAAAGGGCAGGACCACCATTAGACTCTGCAGGATGCTGTCATTGGAGCAAAAACTTCCACTAGAGGTCTCACTCATTAGTCTTGAAATTATCTGCATTTCCAGGGAGACGAATGCATGTAGACCATATGTACTGACAGACAAATAGACAGACAGATAAGACACTTTACCTTGCGGTTGCTGGAGTAAGCATACAAACAAAGAGGTTTATCTTGTTTGTTTATGAATGAAATGGCCTCATCCACATTGTTAATGCTAAGAATAGGAAGAACCGGTCCACAAACTTCATGGTGCATGATAGTATCTGACTCCACAACTTCAGTTAGAATTGTTGGAGCTTAGGACAAAAATATATTAGAAACGGCAAATACAGTGCATGTTACAGGCTGATGCGTTTACAAGAATACCATAGATGATATTACCAATATATTTCTCTGCTTCGATCACCTGCCCACCCACAGCCACCTTGCCTGCTCTCCAAAGCAAATTTTTGGTGTGGTGGAAGCTCTCAGCGTTAATGATGCGGCCAAAGCTACGGGACTCTCTGGGATCAGGGCCATAGAACTTTACCAGGCAGCACTTCAGGGCCTGGACCAGCTGTGCTTTCACAGCCACATGGCACAGGATGTAGTTGGGTGCCACCAGACTTTGCCCGGCATTGTGGAAACATGCCCAGGTGATGCGTTGTGCGGTGCTAGTGATGTCACACTGCTGGTCCACATAACATGGGTTCTTGCCCCGCAAAACCAGGGTGACCGGTGAAAGTGTGCGAGCTGCTGCCTGAGCTACCTTCCTCCCCTCTTCTCGGTTTCCTGGGGATATACACTCATTTATTGCACGATTGAAAAAATAATAAAAATAATAAAAATGTTAACTCCTATTTACCTATGAAAAAGACATGATCAAATTTCAGTTCCACAATCTCAGCCAACTCGTTAACACTGGCCAGAGTCACATGGAAACACTCCTAAAAAATTAAATTAATAAAATTGAATAAAGTACGATTCTTGTTTGGTAACTTCTGACCACTGACTGAAGGCATATTTAATCTTATGACTACTTACATTGTCGAGGTATGATTGGACGAGTCTATGTAAAAGTACTGCTGTGTGAAAGGTGTACTCGGAGGGGTTGATAATTGCACAGTTTCCTACAGAGACGAGTACAAAGTTGATGGTTGTCAAATGGTGACGTTTGTGGAGGCAGGGGGTAAGTTAAACATATGTTGGCTGCACCTGCTGCTATGGCTCCTACCAGTGGCACCAGACACATCTGGACAGGACTGCACCAGGTCCCTATGATGAACACCACCCCAAGAGGCTCATTCACCACCAGGCACTCATCCAATGTAGTCGACTACAACAATCAGAAAATCTTTAGCCCAAGATAAAGGCTACTGGTTTTTTGAAATTAGTTAGCCTCATTACTATGCAGTCTGAGTAATAGAAGAGAATCAACATCAGTCGCAATCTTAAAATAAAAGCACTGAATTTGGGATACTGAATGTTCTTTGAAAATAATAGTAAAAAAAAACAAGGTCAGATTCAAACAATACTGAAAAGGTTTGCTTTGCGTTAAAACAAAGACACACATCTCACCAGATTCCTTTCCACATGCTGTGGCTGCATCCACTTCTTCAAGTTGTTGATGGCATGGAGAGCCTCATTCTTGACTAAGAGGATTTCTGACACAATCGTCTCAAACCTTGGCTGGTAAAAAGCAGATACATAACAGCTAGGAAGGTATGGACAAAAGAATTTTTAAAAACGAAATTTTTTGAAACACTGTAGAATCAAAATTACTTCAAAGCTAACACCAACCTACATACTGACGGTAACTAATCAGTGTATCGGTCTTTATAGCACACCTTATGGAGGTCCCTTCCAAGAGTGTCCACAAAGTCACTTTCATGCTCCTCCATCATTCGCACTATGGCTTCCAGTTGAGCCAGTCTAAAGCTTTCCTGGATTGTGCGTCCAGCTTGGAAAGCAGCTCTAGCCCTTCTCACCAGACCCCCGCACTCCAATGGAAAAGCCTTCAAGCAACTTTCCCCCAGCCTGGTCCTAAATAATATGGAATGTAGAATTAATAGAATATTCCATATCATATTATAAAGGTCACTACCTTCTGCGTGTTAATGGAATGCTTTCTTCTGTTCAAGAATTTGGTGGAGTTGGCTTTTTTAGTGTTAATTAATAAAGTCAGGGTTGCTGTCTCTTGCATTGCAGAGTATAGTAAAACGTATCATAATTCTAGCCATTCAGGTGATCAATATTGAGGCAAATGTTAATTATTTTTGCTGTTCAAAATATAGATATAAAGCCCAGTAGATAAACAATAGCAAAGCACACATTTAAAAGCTTAAACAAATCCTAACGTATTGCATATTTAATATCTATCAGATTTTTGGTAAATTTACCTTCGTAGCTTATACCATCGCGATGGAGAAGGGCTCGGCGGACTAGACATGTTAACGATTCCAGCAGTAGACGAGTCCAGATTGTCTGGGCGCTTTGAGATTGTTTACTCACCTGTCATGAAGCGGAAACAGTAGGGACCGTAAAATTCTATGGTTTTAATTTGATACCGCCGTAGTCAACATAATCCGTTGCAATTAAGAGTCGTTCATGAGATATGATGATCATAATATATTAAATGCTATATTTCAGTAGGCACATACCAAGCGTGATACAACTTCTATTGAAGGGTATTCATCGAAGATTAGCATAGCAGGTGTGGGTGATTAATTTATTCATAATCCTTCATTTCGAGAAACTGCTTCAAAAAAACACGTGCGCTGTTAAATAAATTGTTTTATATGATTTGGGAGAACATTAATGAGCAATTGTGTTATTAAGAACAAGTATATTACACATGGACGCGTTTAATACAGAAATCAATATAGTTCACATTGTGCCGCCAGTTTCACAGACACTTCATGAGAGGCCTGCACATTTCCCGGATTATTATATTAGCTAAAAAGATAACATAAACTCAAGTTTGAGCAGTCCACTGGAACACTTACACGTATGGCCTACATTTTGTATTTATTGACATCATTTAAAATTGATGAGTGACCTCATCAGTCGCAACAGACAGAGGTATCTTACACGCCATACACTCAAGGCAGCCCCATGTAATGTTACAATGATGGTTATCATCCCTTATTTAGAAAACTGGTTGGAGAAAAAAGGAGCACAGCAGCAACATCCTCCATACTGATTTGTCAGTGTGAGATGCAGCTTTCGAGCTTTGACCTCGTGTAGATTATAGATTAATACTATTATATAAAGTGGTCATTCTTTACTTAAATTCTGATTTATTTTTTTCAGTCATGTTAGTTTCCATTCTATTGGTTAAAGACATGACAACAATGGCCAAGGAGCATGGCCATAGTCCTCCATTCATAAAACCTTTTTGCATAATAGAGAACTTAGAATTAATCTTTTTTTTTAAACTTTTCACTAAAGAATTTAACCCTGTTTGATGCAATAATTAGGCCTTCAAGGAAACATTCACTCATCTCTAAAAAGTAACAGAGCAAAATGTAGTGTGCAAGATTTCTCTAGAAGGGGACAATACAAGCAGTTGGATTCAGTTAATGAACAAGTCCATGACATCGTGTTGGGATATTTTCACCTCCCATTCTTTTTCACATGGTTTAAAAAGTCCACAGAAATGGGAGAGCTCCAAAATGACACCCTCCTTGGTTGCTGTAGTGGTAGTACAGTGGTTTCAGCTGTTCGTCTTAGTGGGAGCACAGACGAGTGCAAGTATACTGCCCCATCTGTATGGCTTGATTCCAAGACTCATGGTACACTTCGACATGATGCATGGAGGAACATACATGAGGCACTCAGCATTGTTCAAAGGTGTAGTGAGAGTTAGTTGATATACACAATTTAATTTGCCTTCTTTTGTTCTAGGCAGAAACAGAAATTGCAATTAAAATCATAAAAATGTTCAGGTTGCATTTTCAAAAGATTTTCCCAAAAAATCCAGGGGGGTACATTTTTGTCTAAAACAACTGTTGCTTCACCAGATCTGAGACAAAGTCTTCTGATACATGTCCCGGAAACAGAAACGCAATGGGCCACAGCCTTGGAAAGGTAGCTGTATTGTCTGCATTGGTGAGAATGGAATGAGGTCACCAAGATTTACTTCCTTAATCCATATTAGACATAACGTAGTCAAGACAACAACACTTAGCTCAAGACGGAGCCATTTCTCCTTCATGGAAGTTGAATATGTGGCAACGATTTGTCTTGTCTTTATAAAAGGTGCATCATGTCCAGTAGCACTGAGTATGTATCTAAGACTTATCAGCAGAAACTACTTGGATACAGATTCCAAGCTGGTATTCAGTTTAACGATGCATTATTTGTGTAGGTTTTTTATGTTTTTTGTTTTGTTTGAGTGAGTTAGCCATGGGACTAATGGCTTGCATTGCATCTGTATTGCTTTCCAGTTCGGGGGAGAGTTAAATATAGAGGGGTGATTCTATTAGGCCTGAGAAAACATTATCTATTTCAGCATCAAGTTAACTACATATTGGATTCAACTGTTGGAGTGCTAACATGAGATGCTGAAAAACTACAAAAGGATAAAACAAAAAAAAGGGTTCCCTCCCTTTTTCTTTTTTTTCCTATCTCAGTACAGGATATATGACACTGTAAAAAACACGATTTCATTGACATGGACGGGCTAAAGGAGCCATTCAAAGATGGCTGGAGTGGACCTTCTACAGGTGCTGGAGTGAAGTCAAGCTAATCTGGTTGGAAGTAACACAAACAAAAAGGAATTCATGAGCTTCTTTTTTGATGGTTGCCCTTTTGTTTTGGTAAAGCTCCAATAATGTGACACGCCTCAGTCCAAGGTAACCGTGGCGCCCCCTGCCCAGGTCAGCTGCATGACAGAGCTCTGCGGTGCAGACTGCCCTTGTGCAGATACGTTAGGAGAGCTCAAAGCCGGTGTTCATGCTGATGGCATAGCGTAGCTTGTCACGCAGGATGCTCTTCTTGCTGTAGTTAGGAAGTTTGAGCAGGTTGAAACAAGTGGAGGAGGTGGGGAGTCGTCCACCGGGCTCCTTCTTCCGGATGGTGAAAAACCCCCTGAGGACACTGCCGAGGGTGTCTCCAGTGTCCTGGACACAGCAAACAGAAAAGGAAGCCCAATACACTCCATATCATTAAGAATACAGCTGAATTGGATTACAATGATTCCACGCTTGCCACTGGGTTGGACTCTCTGAAAGTCTGACGAATACATTTCTGGCATAGACACCTCATCTCTATAACTTTTTGCAAAATAGCAGATGTTCCCACTGAACTAATGCTACATATCAACTCTTCAAAACAAACACACTTACTTGAGAGTCACATGAGAGTGGAGTTACAGTAGCACTTTGCTACTAGGCAATGTGGCTCATGAGGAATGCAGTCTTTAGTAGGGGGTATTTATTGGCCAGAGAGAGCACAGATTGGTCCCTGTCACACATAGACACTGCATGGGGCATGTGCATGCATATGAGTGTGTGCTTTGTCTAATTGCATCTTGGATTCAGAATGGTTGTGCTACTAAAAGCAATTGGAGGCGAAATGCCGATTCTGTTCAGGTAGTACAATACATTTAGAAATACAAAACGGGAGGTTTTAAATTGAAGCACCAAGTGACGTTTTACACATAAAATATATCTGATATTCATAAACGATGTAATATTATGATAAAGATTTTAAATCATGTACACTCCCATGAGATGTAGATTGAAATTGTTTATAGGTACATGATGAGCCATTTTGGTCCCCCTGCCATGGAGGTTGCCATGGCCACCGATAAGGTTAGTATTTGCTTATGTATATCCACACCAGTAGGTTTCAGTATACAGTCAAAGAACCAGTGTTTTTTGGGGCAAAGTGCTTATTGCCACTTTAAAGGTCCAGTGTGTAATATTTCAGAGGATCTAGTGACAGAAATGCAATATAAGATCCATAACTATGTTATCAGTGGTGTACAAAGACCTTATATAATAAACCATAATATTGTTATTACCTTTTAATGAGCCATTTCTATCTCCATTGAGGGGACACCCCCTTCTATGGACGTCGCCCTGTTGCGTCGCCATGTTTTCTACAGTAGCCCAAATCATACAAACGGCTCTACAGAACGCGT
>JAOEHI010000024.1:2273134-2291648 GCA_025447815.1 Percopsis transmontana
CCATAGCTTCTCCTTCGTGTTTGCAAAGGGAGGGGTAGGCCGTGAGTGACTGGCTGTTTGCAATTCGCAACGCTCACTACTAGATGTCACTAAAAACTACACACTGGCCCTTTAAAATACTTCTAATCTTCCACACTACCATTTAAAATGTTGTTTCTTTCTACTCTTCTTTCTTACCTGATCATCTGAGACCTCCACACAACGAATGGAGAAAGGCGGTTTGAGGTAGGCAAAACCTAGAAGAGGTGGCCTTGAGCAGCTGGTAACAAACTGTAAAGATAACAATAGCATAAGATAAATTGTATGCCTATCTAAAATACAATAACAACAAAATACTGCATTCTCAAATGAAGTTCATACAGCAAAAACGCACTATGAAGACAAGCTGTTAAAAGCCTCTCTGACGACAGTTACCACCATAAGAGAGCTTACTTTGAGGAACATAGCCCTCTCATCAGCATTGAAGTCACTGGACAGGATGTCCCACAGCCAGATGATAACCCTGTGGCTGCTGTGGAAACCTCCATAGTACACAGTGTGCTTCCTATAAGAATAAGCATTATTAACTACTGTAGTATTTACAATACATTTAGTACTATACACTCTTACTTAAAATAAAAAACTATTCTGATGTGAATAGATGTAAAATTACAGAGAAAATAAATTGTGGGTCACATACTTCAGGTCATCTAGATCAATCTCTGCATTGTCCCCGGAGATGAGACGCTGGACCTCGGGGGTAGAAAACATATGCAGCCATTCGGGGTTGATGATACTGCGGAAGCCACGGATAAACGCTGCGGTCTGCTCCTTAATCTGAGTGTGCATCCGGAAGTGTGCCATAAGGTGGATGTAGCTGATCCTGTAGTGATGTGAATGGTAAAGGGAATAGAGAATATGGTCAGATAGAGAATACTGTAAGTCACAATGATGCAGAATGACTAATGACACAAACAAAACTTTTCAACTAAAGATTAGTCATTGTGCTAATGTTCACAAAAAAGGATAAGAGTTTACACACTTGTTTTCATTGGTGACTGGCATGGTCTTCCCTCCAGGTATCAACTCATGACAAACAAGCTGCAAGGGAACATTCACAGGAATGTAAAACTAACAAGCCATGTTGCTGTGTCAAATCTGTTACATCATAGTCGCACAAGGCTTTATAGTTCGTACCTGCCCCATGACGTCTTCATCATAGGATAACGTAAGCCCTAAATCGCCTACATCCCCGTCATAGCGCTGAAAAGTAGAACCAAACTGTTTGTTACACTTAAGTATATTAACTGAATCACGGACAGTAGGAAATAAACCTACCTAAATAGGTAAAAACAATTAGAGCAAAACAAAATGAATTTTTTTGTGTCCTGCCTTGATGGATGTGAGGTTCTTGTAGAACTCAGAGTCCAGTGAGGGAAGTTCATCGATGGAGCTGTAGAAGGTGCTGTGGTGGTGACCCAAGACTTGACTGAGGAAGAAGGAGGCAAAGGGAACATCTACAACAATGCCCTGAGGACATAGAAGAGGAAAACTCACATTAAATGCCGCAGCACGTCTGGTATTCAACCAACCTAAGTTCTCCCATGTGACCCCCCTCTTCCGAGGCCTTCACTGGCTCCCCACCTAAGCCCGCATACGATTTAAGATACTGGTGTTGGCCTACAAAGCAGTAAAGAGATCTGCCCCACTCTAAGTCCAAGCAATGGTTAAGATTCCAGGCCCCAACCAGAACACTTTGATCTACCACCTCGGCTGGCACCTCCATCGCTTTGAGGTTGTACCAGTCGCTCAGCCCAGTCTCGACTCTTGTCTGTCCTGGTGCCGCAATGGTGGAATCAGCTTCCCGCAGCAGTCAGGACAGCAGAGTGACTACCGATCTTCCGCAAGAGAAGATCTTCAGAATCCACCTTGGTACTTCAGCCACCGATCTATCTACCTCATAGCACTTTCACTAACAGAAGTCCTCTATAACGATCCTTTATCTTCCGTTTATCCTCCTTTCCTTATTAAAAATAAATACATAAATAAATAATTCTTCTCTTCTCATTTATGCTCATTTAGATCAGCTCTTAGCTGGTATTTAGGCTGCTAGCAATTCATTATTTTTGGGGACTCAATGATATTTTAGTAGGAATATATTGAGTGATGTATACTGCAAAATGCATTAGCTAAGTAACCATGACATGATGCTGTCCTTATTCTAAGAGAATGTTGTTACATTCAAAAACTGATGTTTAACCAGTTCAACTGTTGACAAATGTACTGACTGTAAGTCGCTTTGGATAAAAGTGTCTGTAAAAAATTCTGTAAATGTAAATGTAAATTAAATAGAGAAAAGATCCAGGACCAGATAATATCGCTGACATTATGTACCATCGAGAATATCCTGACCGGCAGCATAATGGCCTGCTAGGGCAGCTGCACCGCCCTGGACCACAAGGAGCTACAGAGGGTGGTCAGCGACGCAGTGCATTTCCAGGTCTGACAGAAGTGCAGTAGTAAGGCGCATCGCATTATCCGTGAACCCACCCATCCCAGAGTCTTTAATCTCCTACCATCTGGCAGCCGGTACAGGAGCAAACTGTCAAAGAATTATGTCCTTGTTCGTGAAGTGCGCAAATATAGCACATCGAATAAACAACCATGATACACATGCTTTTTTTATTTTGTGATTTAAAAGGACAAAGACTGTAGTCTTTGTCATGGCGCACCGGAAAATTTGCGAAATTGTCATAACGTCTGCGTCAGTGCTATCGTCGGCCTTGTACCGTCGGTAAAACTAAAGCCTATAATCTTTAAAAATAAAAAGTATATTGTTTAGACATAGGATTTAAAAAAAATTCTATTTAACTATTTAGCTGTGTTGATTAAGTTGGGCCTATTAATTGTGTAGTACAGTATATATAAAATAATATCAATTTTTTTTAATATACAGTATATACTGTATGTATTTTTTTTGTAAAGAAATGTTCTATTTAATAAAATTTAGTATATTTAAATGGACACCATGCCATTCCATATATTATATAAATGTAAAGAATCATTATCAGGACAAAGAGTTTCTTATTTTTTCCATTGTTATGTGTTGAGAATGAGAATGGAGAGAGCCGTAACACACCTCATACATGGCTTTGCCAAGCATCTTTCCCACAAACTCGAAGAGCTGCAGATGGTTCTCGTGGATGTAGGATGTTGGTGAAGGATATAGTCTTTCATTTCCACTTGTAGTCTATTGAAAGCAAATATGGTAAACAATCGGTATACTTAATGCTAGCAGCAATAGTATTGTAAATGGGGCAAATGCCTGAAATACCTTAAAGAGGTTGAGTGCAGGGTTAAACACTTTCTTAATGATCTCCTCAAGAAATTCTTTGAAGACACCATCTTGGTCTATACCAGCCTCATCTACTCCAAGGTCATTGACAAACTTCACGCGGATGACCCCTTTAATAGAGTTCACTGGCAGACGGCGAAGCTGGTCGTATCCATCCTTAGAAGAGGGAATTACATTCATTGTTATGGGATCACTGTTTTACCATTTTAATAATTCCAAAACGTCCCTCATACCTCTAACATCCGTGAACGTCGGATGGTAATATGGGTAACATGTGGAGAGGCAGAACTCGTTTCCACCAATCCTAGATTCTCTTTCTCTTTTGTGACGATGTTCCGGAACAACAGCACCCTCTAGAAATTATAAATAATGAATATAATATGAATGACATTACAACTGCCTTCCAAAAGGAAATTCTTGGTAACCGTTAACTCACATTTTTATGTGGAATGACATGCGGGATATACTGTAGTAAAAGCTGGGCTCTTCTCTTGCCTTTCTCCAGCTCTTGGAACAATACGCTGGGTTTCAAGTCCCTGAATGCAAATAGATAGTAATTTCTTTTAGACCAAGGTGCATTAGGTGGTGGAAAACAATGTCCAGGAATTAGATGTACTAAGCATTTATTTACTCCAACCATGCACAGTAAAAAGCTGGTTTGCAAATTAGTTTGTGTTGGCATGGCAATTTGTTTATTAGCATCAGTTAGTTTTGTGTATGGGAAGAGCAAATGCATGATTAGTATTACAGTATTCATACTTTTCCACCTCCGAATAGTGGGATCACATACCAATATGAAAAATAATCCAATGTGTTGGTGAACCCGTATCTTACTTGCGTAACCAATGGTCATCAGGGGAGAATTTTCTTCTGCAGTCCCGTTCATAGAGCACCATCTGCCAGCCGTGAACACTGTGAAACAGCTCCAGTTTTTCCCCTTTGGCATTTTCTGTTACAAATTAATAAACAGATATAAAATACATAACCAACGGCTTTAAGCAGAAACAAAAGCTATAAAAAGGACCAAACAAGTCCTCAATATAGATACAATTTGATCATAACAAAAATATAACTACATTAGCACATTTCTTGAATCTGGAATTTTCGATTTATATGAATACATGTTGTTGAGGACGATGGAGCACTTGCTATGAGGCCACACATGTACCTAAGATGCCATCCCATATCATCTTGTACACAAACGTGTTTAGAAATGAAGAGATGGTGAGGAGCTCTTCAATCTTGAAGGAGGTCTGTTCTTCATAGACCTCGATATCATCCAGAATTCTGCAATATATGAAGTATATTATAAGCATAGTTCAAGTATTAGTTCACAAACATTTCTGCCCTCTGTACCATATGCAGCGCGAATCTGTTTGGTATTCATGGAGGCAAATTACGTGATGAGGTGCCGAGAGCAGTCACAGAAGAGCATCAACATGGCCAGGAGCTGCTTGGATTCATCTGTGTCATTGTTCAGGCACTCCATGAACAACTTCAGGCCTCCCTGGGGACCCAGCTCACAGATGAAGGCCCACAGCTTAGGCAGTAGTTCATCGAGGTGTGTCAGGCCTATAGAAAGAAGGACAAAGCAGACAATGAAATGTGTGTCTGTGTATGTATGTGCGTTTGTATATTTAAAGTTAACACTGTGGCACTGACCAGTGAGGATCTGAAGGCGTATCTGCGTCAGTGTGGAGAGGGCCGTCTGGTAGAGCACACAGATGCTGCAAACCTTCTGGACTTCAGCTGAGTCAACTCTCTTCCCTCCAACGGGCTTCAGGATGTTCCGTACAGATGCAGACTTCTGAAATGCTCTCTTGAAGAGACCTGTCAAAACACAACATTCAGTTAATACGATTCAAAAATACTTATCAAGTCAAGTTTATTTATATAGCCCTTAATAACATTACAGTCTCAAAGGGCTGCACAGGCCCACATTTCACATAGAAACAAACAACACCCCCTTTACCTATTCACTGATAATGATTTAATCTATTAATAATGGTTTTGCCCTGCTTCGTCTGTCTGTTAAATATTCAATAATATGAAACTGATTGAAACTGGTTTGTCCACTAGGTGGCTTTAGGACCTGCAGTATAAAATTGTCGAGGCGTAACGCCAACATGAACTGTGTGAAATTTCGCTGTACTGTAAACTCACAAGCTCCACTCCACATCACTTTATAATCAGTCTGGATAAAATCAGTCTCGATAAAATGACTCAGCTTGTAGTTGAAAAGTTCAGTTAATGATGACAGCAAAAAGTGCCTGCATTAAAAAAAAAACGTTCTAATAATTTCAATACCTATGTTCCTTTACCGGTTTAAATGGAGGGCAGACTGTAACTAGCAAATTCGTGGAAAACTGCACAGAATGCTATACATTTAATTTCTATGAGCAGAAGTTCAACTTACTTTTAACTGGTAGATTGTTCTGTTGTGAAGTGCTAGGCTGCTGGGGTGGGGGGGTGGACTCTTGGCTCTCCAGCTTTTTAGAGAGGACGTCACTAAAGAGTGTTCGGATGACAGCAACACCCCACAGGTACTGCAGCTGCTTGGTTACCAGTGGCATTGACTCGTTTAGACTACCAAGAACAGATGTTAGAAACAGAGTTGAGGTTAAGTCAGGTGTTCCATTGTTCCATTTCATTTATAATTTTAATCCAATTCAATGATGACATCTCTCACTGACCCGTAGTCTACGGTTTGGGAGAACCAGCCAAGGACAGGGTGCCAGTGGGTGAGGTTGGATTTTTTTTGGGATACATATCCCTGGCAGTAGGACAACATGTCGGTCAGGTCCTTCACAAAATGGTTGGCCTCATCTTCTAGGACTTTCTCATTAAGGTAGCCCAGGTGAATCAGGTTACCTAGCATGTTTACACACAGAAGCCCAAACAAACCATTCTAAAACACTATACAAGCCACATGAACTAAAATGACCTAATTGTAACAATATAATATAAAGCACAAGCTCTAATTTCCTGTCAGGACACTTAAATATATATCCTACCCAGTAAGCACAGTGTGTGGCTTCCTTCCAGGCACACACAGATGTCTAGACATTGCTCTTCCCGACTGAGAAACAAGATGAACTTCCGCAGCAGGTCGTGAGCTTGGATGGTGGCCATGCACTGTCCAAACGAATCAGATTTTGATTTCATGAGACAAAGGCACGCCTTGTGCAGTACAGTAGTTCAAATTCCTATATGCCATTATAGTATAATGAATGAAGCTCTACAGAAGAGTTTACCTCTGGGGTAAGGGTATTTAGGTGGGATATGACTGCTGGAACTGACATGATGTGAATGAGGAATGATCTCAGCAGGTTATCAGAGAAGTGAGCAGCGATGACTGGCCTGCAGAAAATATACAGGCAGGTTTAGAAGGAGGGATAAATGTTAAATAAACAAGGACAGTCACAGCAAAGTAAAAACCTTGTATAACAATAGTTATACAATGTAATACTGGTTTCAACTCTAAAGGTAATTACAGACCCAAATGAAGGAGTGTCCCTTTAAGTCATTATCCTGCTATGAATCTTACTGTACATATCACATGCTCACATCTCACCTTAATGACAAAGTGAATATTGCTGTTAAAGTGCCCTTGGTGAGCGAGGGTCTAGAGCGAGCCAAGCCATTGGTGAGCAGGATCTACACAGAAAAAAAAACATCACAGATTAAACATCACAGTTTCAAGAAATGGCAGGAAAATAAATTAGAAACAAAATTACACCATTAAGAGGCTGTTACATGTCTGGTGAAAATATTTTAGCTGTGATACAGCACCTGTAGCATAGAATAGAATCCCTTTTGATTGAGATGACCCATGATATTCTCACAAATCCTGGTCAATGCCGGTCTGAGAGCTTCTCCTAAAATAAAGAGTAGATTTGTTTGCCTCTAAATGCGTCTCTCTCTTCTTAAGCCATGTCACATTTAAATATATCATCCATTATTCCAACATTATTCATAAAGCACGCTGCATGATTTCCATTTGCATGAAATGCAATTGGATGCAAAACAAAAGACAAACAAATCAACCATAATGTGTTCTTAGCCTCACCTTTCCCCCGTACTATCCTCCAGGTTGATGTGTCTGTGAAGGTCACTAGCATGGTAAGGTACAGTGTTACCATTTTATTGTCCTGTAGAATGTCCGGCTGTAACACACAGAAAAAAAATGGATATGTAAATCACTAGGCTATATACATTGTACAGGTCAAGATCAAGTTCAAAGCAATACCTACTTTTAGGGTTTTCAGCAGCTGACAGGAGACCCACAATATATCTTTAATCTGTTTTAGCCAGGGAATGGTGAGGTCTTTTGACAGAGCCAATGACACGTACCAAACCTGACAAAAAAAGAGGAAATAGCACTTGAAACAATAATCACAAATACATCTATTAGGAGTGATAACTTAAATCATACTCACTTTGGGTTCGTTTTCAATATCCATGCTGCCAAGTATAGCACGGCAAAGCTTCTCAAAACGCTGTGTAGTACATAGAATTATAACAGAAAATGTGTTTAAAATGTTAATATAATTCAGAAGAAATCACCACTATTAGAGCGGATGTTTGCTAACTAATGGCACTTGTCTGCGTACTAGCCTTGTTATAAATGCTTAATCTAAATGTATGCATTACTTGTGTACTCGTGTATGTAACTTACCGACTTATCCTCCTGGCGATAAATGAATAACAACTTCCGAGCAATTTTGAAAATTGATAGTGCATTTCGTTTCGATGTTCCAGCCTCAAATGCTTGAAAATAGTCATCAACCTCTTTCCTGGTAAGACAGAGATAAAACCGAATGTTAAGACATCCTAACGACAAAGTCCTAACGTCACTTTGTTAACAAGAACAAATAAATAAATGGACCAGCAAAGACAAAGGGTCATGATAAGACACATAATTATGCATAAAGGAAAGGCAGCTAAACAAACCCAGGAGATTAACAGTAGTGTTGTCCTTGTCGGGGTGGTGGACAGGTGTAGGAGGTGTTTTTATTCTAATTTGATACAAAACCTGGTTTGAGAGAGCATGTGTTTTATGTGCACAATGTGCTGGTGAATATTACTATATTTTAAACACGAAAATGAAAACTAGGAACCAAGACTACTTAGTCTTTAAAATTAATTACATTAAATTCAATATTAAAGCACAGACAAAGTCACTGAAGTAATTTGGGAATATTGTAAATATTTGGGTAAACTGAGTTCTTCTGAACCTGTTAAGATCTTACTTTTGATGTAGGGACTTTTGATATCTAGACAGCTGGCAGTACTTCCAAATAATCTTAATTTGTACACATTTTAGGGAACACCAAAATTGTCAGCAAGGCATTTTTGAAAAAAAGCCAGGTTATCTGGGTTACTAGGTATCGGATGTGTTGCAGGAGAAAGAAATGTACCTTATCTGCTTCTGGAGTTTGCAGCGACAAAGATATCTACGAACAAGGGCTTGGATCTGGGTTGCTGCTTTCTCCTTCTCCTTTTGTCCCTTGCGTTCTTCTCGTGCCTGCCTGGCTTTGTCCAGGAACTCTGACTTTGAACTCTGAGCTGC
Organism: Percopsis transmontana; assembly: GCA_025447815.1. Classification (NCBI taxonomy): domain Eukaryota; kingdom Metazoa; phylum Chordata; class Actinopteri; order Percopsiformes; family Percopsidae; genus Percopsis; species Percopsis transmontana. Next base: position 2,282,041 of record JAOEHI010000024.1, read on the forward strand.
ACTAAACATTGTGCACCCTACATCAGATAGGAAGCCAAGAAAAATTAGAGACTGGCGGTCTGTCTGTACTGTGTACTGTAGACATAAAGTTACAAGTTTATTTCCCACGTTTAAAAAAATTAACAAAGTAGCATTGGTAATTTTAGTTCCAGTATGACAATGGGACAATTAAATGCAATATAGGTTTAATAAAACAATGAATTTACCTGCGATAGGTCCCAATTATGATGTTGACTGAGCCTTGAGGCACATTGGAGGCTATATCTCTGCAATCATCTGGGAGTCATTGAGATCCATATAACAGTAAAGCAGGGTCAAAGCGTTTTATCAACTTGTCATCTCTGGAGAAATGGGCGATAGTAAAGATGGAGATGTTAGCTATGGTAGCACAGATAGCTAGTCCGTCGCAAGTAGGCTTGATAATGTTTTTAAAGAGCAGTTATAAAAACAATTCAGCGGTAGATATCTGAAAACTAGATTGGCATGGGTCCTTGGGCAATGACACCCTTATAAACATGAGCAACATACCGTTTCAAAATGTAAACAATAACAGCAGTCCAGTACATTGACTGCAACCATTAATCCCCTGTGTCGCATTAAATGACTCCGGGTTGTTACTTGAGTATCCGCCTAAGAATGGTGAGGTACTTTTGTACAGAATGCCTGACGCATAGGGATTGTTTTCACTTAACAAACCGATTTTTGTTATTAAACGTGCCAATGTAAATGTTACACCAAGACAGGGGAATAGATATGTATTCACTGTATTGAAGGGAATCTTATCTCTGTTACTCCTTCAATGGCGGGTCTAGTTTATGGTAAATTGACAGTTCTATGCTTGGCATATCTTTTAATACACTAATGACTTTCTTTAGAAATGCGTGAGTGGGGATGACCGCATACAGTTTGTCGTCTTTGGCTTTATCTTAATCCACTCGCACTCTATGCTCGCACTACAGTCTCCATATAAGAATGACTACACCTTTAAACGTTGAACAGGGACGTTAACGTCATTTTGTATAAGTGCGCAGTGTTCGTCAGGAAGGAAGTGGGTGTTAGCTGGCTAACATTAGCAAGCTAAACTTCCGAAGTTTGCTGTGGCTTCTATGGTAATTGGCTCATTATCAGCTATATAGAAACATATTTCCTGTGCTATTTTAAGAAAAGGTTCAGTTACTTTAATGGATTTGATGTTTTTATCTGCGTAATATCCATACATATATACAATTGCTAGCATGAGTAACTTTCTTTAGCATTAGCTATAGCGTTCTCTGTTCCAAGTCTTTACAATATGGGGTAACATGTTTTTTTTCAGGGCATCGAGCCGACCCTGTTAATATACGGTTGTGACGTTATCAACACCATCTTGTTTAGAATTCTAATAATGTCGGCACATTTTGGCTGTGTGTTAATAATGTTGCTATCATTGACCCAGGTGTATATTTTTCCATTCCCAGGAAGAGATGTCAGGTGAGAGTGTTGTGAGCTCGGCGATGCCGGCAGCTACAACCCGAACCACTTCTTTTAAGGGCTCAAGTCCCAGTTCGAAGTATGTGAAGTTGAATGTAGGTGGGGCATTGTACTACACCACCATGCAAACCTTGACGAAACAAGACACTATGCTCAAGGCCATGTTCAGTGGCAGGATGGAGGTTCTCACAGACAGTGAAGGTAGGTTTCTGATGGGTCTGTTTCACACAAATCGATAAATGACTTGTTCTGCCATTTTTATGTTAAAATCCACCTTAATCTCATTCGTAGGATGGATTTTGATTGATCGCTGTGGTAAACACTTTGGAACAATCCTAAATTATCTCCGAGATGGCGCAGTTCCTCTCCCTGACAGCCGTAGGGAAACGGAGGAGCTGCTAGCTGAAGCCAAGTATTATCTTGTCCAAGGCCTGGCTGACGAGTGTACAGCTGCTTTACAGGTACAGATACTAGGCTTTCTTCCTCATAATAAAAGGTCCTTTTAACATGTTTGCTATTACCTTCCACCAGGTGTCATCATTACCCTAGATCTAAATCAAGGGATGTACAGTTATTGCGGTATCTCCGCATGGATTTGAATTTGTGTCAAAACATTTTGTTCTGTATCATTTTTATTATGATCTAAAAATGACCTTTGTCGTTTAGAACAAAGACACGTATGAGCCGTTTTGCAAAGTGCCTTTGGTGACGTCACCTAAGGAAGAACAGAGGCTCATTGCGACCTCAAATAAGGTACAATTACACCCACACGGTCTCACTATATCCCTTTTCAGTATCTACTGATGCATGTTGTCCACATTATGTAACTCTACCTGCTTCAACAGCCCACAGTCAAGCTCCTGTACAACAGAAGCAACAACAAATACTCCTACACCAGGTGAGGCTTAACTTAAAAATGGTTAGTTTGTATGCATTATGAAGGAACTTATGCTAAAAACCATTAGCTTGTGTTCTGTACTTCTTTGTGCAGCAATTCTGATGACAATATGCTGAAAAACATTGAGCTCTTTGACAAGCTGTCCCTGCGCTTCAACGGCCGTGTACTCTTCATCAAAGATGTGATTGGTGACGAGATCTGCTGTTGGTCATTTTATGGTCAAGGCCGCAAGATTGCTGAGGTGTGCTGCACCTCCATTGTTTATGCCACTGAGAAGAAGCAGACAAAGGTAAAACACGGTCACATTCAGAAAATACCTGCATTTTCACTTAAAGGGCTGGGTTTTAGTTGTGTTGTGGTGTTTTGTGACCAACATATCAGGATACAGTCTAAAATTAAAAAAGATGATCCAAAGCCCATCATGAGATTTTACATATTCGATCATATTTCAAAGTATAATATATTTCAATATAACACGATATTGTAAAACTCCATTTGGAGTTTGAATTCATAAGTAGATATTGTACATGACTTTGATAAGGTAACAATACAGTGTCGATAACTCCCTCTCCCTCTTTTCCCCCCTCCCCCCAAGGTGGAGTTTCCAGAAGCTCGAATCTATGAGGAGACCCTCAACATCCTCCTGTACGAGTCTCAGGATGGGCGAGGTCCGGACAATGCACTATTGGAGGCTACAGGGGGCGCTGCGGGGCGCTCCCATCACCTGGACGAGGATGAAGAGCGGGAGCGCATTGAGCGCGTTCGTAGGATTCACATCAAACGTCCTGACGATCGCACACACCACCACCAGTGACCTCTCTTCTCCCACCATGTGCGCCGACTCCGCCGGCCCTGTGCTCTCTGACCCTGGACTGTGTTTGGACCACGCTTTGTGCCTTACAACACCTCGCGCCTCTCTCTCCTCCACTTCTACTCACCTTTCCTTCTCCAGGAGGCTCATGCTTGGGGGGCGGAGGGGATTGAAGTGGTGAAGTGTTTTGGTCTTTTCTTTTTTTCTTCTTCCCCCTTTTGGGCTGTACTGCCTGTCACCTGTGCTTAGATATGTGTTAGTTTTGCTTATTCTTTGGATGTTAGTCACAATCATTTCTATCACTGTTAGAGTGCGGAAGCCCACGACCATGAATTTTGTAGATTTAGCACAGCGCCGAGCTACATTTTGATGTGCATATACTGTAAGTGATTTCAATGGTAATGGTTTTAAGAATAGCATATTTTCACTATCATGTTTTCATTTGCGGACCTTCATTACAACAAAAAGCAAGATTTACGATGAGCAGCTAAAAAACAATTTTTGCTTCTCTTTAGGATGGTTCTGTTTTAATTGGGGGTTTTTTTGTCAGCGCTAAGCAAGCCAGGTGTTATGTTACGCATGATGGCACGGTTTTTATTCATACAAAATTGTAAAAGAGGCGCTTTTTGAATCCTTTTAGTTTTTACTCATGATTTAGAACTAATTTAGATGGTTGGATGCCATGGTTCTTAAGTCTCTCCTTCATACCCAGATGAATCTGGTCTCCCTTTAGTCCACAAAAGCGATAATTTTAAAAGGTGGGAACCCGAGATGTGACCTAGGTGTTAAATGTACTGGGTTGGTTGAATGATGGATGCTGAGGTTGAAATGAATGGCTGTAACCAGAGACCTCCCCATGGTCTTGTACAAGCTTTTAACAGAGCATGAAATTAGACCTGTCCATCATTGCATTCATCAAAGAATGTACAGTTTGCACACAATAGATTTTAAATGTCTGTTGGCAATCACAGTACTACTTAGTTCTTGTGTACAGATGTAAACATGTGTGTTTTACATATATTTATACAAACTTTATCACAAATACATTTCTACAAACTTATTTACTGAAGCTGTTTTTTAATTTGCATAATATTCATTACCAATAAACATATAAAATTATGATACATATGGCTTCATTATTCAGAAATCAGCATGCTGTAATACTTAGGTTTGGAAGTTTTGCAGAATATTTTACTTTATATATATCATACAGCAGGAAGATTTGACAGCAAAAAATCTCCGTGCCTACCATTCAATGTGTCAGTATATGGACTTATATGTAGGCTACTAGGAAAGGCACATGTTATACAGTCAAATTTTCTAGCAACTTCCATACCCCTTTTATGATTAAATATGTAAAAGTTCTAACACATTAACATGGTCCAGAGAGTTATGAGGTGTTTCATATGTCAATACTTGAAATCCAATTGTTGAAGCCTTTGCTTTGCTGTAGCACCAGAATCAGCAAACATACAAGCAGTGAAAGAAGGGGGATGCAAGTTAAACATTGCAAACTATTACTGAATTATTACCATAAAACAAAACCACATATGCTAGCTGATGTGGTGCTGAAACATTCGGTCTATTCTATGAACAGGTCACTCTTTCTGTTCCGATAAAAAATGCAAGGGTTTCTTGTGTGCCTGTGCCTTAACACTCAACAGTTCACCGAGCCCGGGCTCTTGTGGCCACCTACAGTGGGAAAAGAACATTTCAGTCAAAATGTTTGCTATTCGCTCTACACAATGTGTTTAGATGATAGGAAACAATAAAGCAGAAAATGAGTCGCTGGACCAACAAGCCACCATCATTGCAGGATGTTACCCACCACCATGAGATGTCCATTCTTGTCTTTGTATACCATGGGCTCTTGACCAGTGCTGAAGTCTACAACACCCTCTTTCCCTGCCTGGATTTCAATCTTAATGCTGTGAATCAATATACAAATGTATTGTAGATCAGTGTAAGAGGCCACTTGAACAGTATAGTCCAAGAATTCACTGGACTTCTTTTCCAGACATACAGACAGACATATATACATATGAGGAACAACCGAATGCGTATAGACTCACCTGCCTTGGACCACTTTAATGACACTCTGTTTGTTGGCAACAACACAGAGTTTGGTCAGACATTCATAAAGGTGGTCACAATGCACTACTAGGTCCCCCTGAAATACCAAAAAAATATATTTGTCATGATTACCTACTTTACCAAAAATTATCACTGGAGTTTATGTGCACTACAATGAATGGTGGACAGCAACAGGTGAAAACTAAATGTAAAGCAGGATCCTAAGTAATACTAACAAATCACAGGACGTATTGCATGTCATACATATTTAGATACCTTCTGCTTTGGGTCTTCACGTGTAATGTGGAATACAATAATGCCATCAGATAGGTTACTGACCGAAACACCTGAAATTGTGGACATTTGTTAGCTGAAAACAACACTCCAGGATATTTAGACCATTGAAATGGTATTGTACTAACCTTTGAGGGCTGCGTACAACATTCTCTGTTTGATCTTGGCTTCCTCTATCACATAGGCAGCTGTCTGAGTGAGGACTAGCTGTCGCGGCCTTGGTTTGAAACCATTCCTGTCATACTTTATCACTGGGACGCTGTACTGAAGACACAGAATCCAAAAGACCAAGTAGTATTTGATGTGCTGCTATTTCTAGTGTGTTCTTTTGACATATACGTCTACCAATGCAAATATATGAGCTATACCTTAATACGCTCATTACGAATCATCTGTAGAACGTTCACATTTATTTCTTGTTCACCTAAAAATTGTGTGAGAGTTATTGTTTGTAAGAAAAAGCAACATTGCATTAAACGTTGGTGGTTACTGTTGGGCCTATACTCACTAATTCTGGTATCCAAAAATGGTTGAGCAATGCTCTGTGGGTAACTGTCCTTTTTTCCCTTAAAGATAGCACTGGTAATGATCTTCATCTGAAACTGAGGAAATATAAAATATTAAGCTGTTCAGATTAACAAACATTGTGATTCACTTTGACTGTATAGTGAGGTGATATACAATAATATCTACCTGTGCTTTTTTCTGCGGGGTTATTCCTCTGACATACTTCCTCACCATGAGGCGGGTGTGAAGCTTACGCAGCACATCAGATGCCTGGGTCAGATCACAAGTCCAAAGTCATCATAACACTAATGTAAGGTTAATAGAAATAAAGTTGATAAATACAGTATGTGTACCTCAACCATCACAGAGGGAGGCTTCAGCCAGGTGGTTTTATCCAAAACAGTCTTTGGCAGGTTGTTTTTGAGTCTGTTCAAGTAACTCTGTCTCACAAATACTAAATATTCAGAGTTATCTGTGCTTTTTGCTTCCCCTCTGGTCATGTAACCTTTGATGAATCTGAAATAATGTATTCATGAAAAAGTAACAGCAACCCGATAAAGAAAAAATGTGATGAAAAGTATGATTATTTATATAATTTCTTACTTCTTGATAACTTTGACTGCCCACGCTCTCTTGTCTCTCTCCTTCCTAGCTTGCGCTCCTCGCCAACAAGTTTCAATCTTAGTGGCTGAGGAATATCAAATATTGACACATTCATGTGAATTCTGTTCAGTCTGAACACACAAAAGCATTATACACCCAAATCTATATACAAAAGGTTGTATTTACCAGCTTCTTTCTGCTTTCTGAATTCTCCCTTCACTTTGTATCCTCTGTACTTTGCCTGCAGCTTTGTTGCTGAAAGTTTGAAATATGTTGTTAAAAATCACAATATATTTTATTTTCAAAATCAAATGCTGAGTAAAAAACATTCCCAGCTGATTTGCACCCACCAAGATCATGTTTGCATCTCTCATAGGCATCCTCTGTGGCAAATAGTGTCTTTGGATAACGTATAAATATTTTGGTTCTAAGGGCAAAAAACAACTGTCATTATGTTGTATTGTTATCTGACGCTACTTTGTTAAGGTCAAAGAACTGTTCTCACCGCCCCATTTTATATTCATTTGGCAAGTAGCCCAGATGTGTGACCAGCACCTCCACTCCATCGGCAGGTAATCCTCTCCAATGGGGCCAGGTGGCCGGACACAGGGGCTTATACCTTAAGGACAGAGCGAACCGGCTATTATTTAATAAGCATTACAGTGATTAAAGGACATCCTCTTCACTTGAATGCAAAGCACGTGTTGTGTTCTCTGAATGTCTCCTGTCTATGACACGTACCTTTTTAAGAAGACATCGTATCTGCGGCGATAGGCAAAACCTGCACGTCTGACTCGAAGGTGCTCCAACAGACCAAGGTATTTCACTTGGTGTCTAATAAGCGCTTCATCAAACTGGCCTAAGAGAGAAAGAGAGGGAAAGAGAGAGAGGGGGAGAGAGAGAAATAAACAAACAAACAATTTGTTCTGACACTTATCAACTTGGTAAGAGAATTTCTCGCTCTGTTTACACACCTGGCTTCTTGGACTCATTGGATTTCAGACAGCGGACGTACCAGGCCTCTTTGGCCATCAGGATCTCTGTCAGCTTCAGCAGGCTGCTCTTAAACTGGGTCGCCACCTACAGTCACAGACTGGGGGGGTCATAATCCCTAACAGCTCATCTGTCAAACACATATGGCTTACAAAGCAGACAGGACTGGCCCTGACAGAGAAGAAACATTTCAGTGGCTTCTAAAGAATGACAAGGAAAATGTGGTGTCATAAGAATCACTCTAAATTAGGTTTACAGTGCACTGTTCAATAGCTATTGAAATACATTGACTTTGTGAGAAAAGGGAGATCTAGGGATTGAAGGGTTTGAGAGCTCACTGTCTCTGGTCTTCGCCGGCTGTCAGGTTCCATGGAGGAGAAACACTCTCTGACTATGGCATTTTTAGATTGACGGATCAGCTATAAGAGGGTGGGAAAACATAAATATCTGTCAATGCATATACAGTACATTCGTGTGAGAAGGTGTGTGTGTCTGTGTGTGCTACAAAGTTGCCATTTACCAAATTTATGGCATTCCCTCTTGTATTGTTTAAACTAAGTCAGGATGGTTAATAATTAAGGAACCATTTGAACTGAATCCCCTTTGGGTCCCATTTGTTGTGTCACATATAATGCGGTCTGAAACATACGGACCAACCTCTTTTAAGTTCCTGTACAGAAGATCATTGTTTTTGTCCAGGAAACCTAAACACAAGATAGACGTAAATAAAATAAAATGTCCGTTGAACACTTAAAAAAGTAGTTTAGGTAACAAGGCCTGACATTGTGTTTTCTCTTACCAACAACACAGTAGGTGACCTCCCCAGCATAATGCAGTAGACGGAAATCTCCCCTCTCCAGAGTCTTACGTGTCATCTTGTCAGCCAGCTTGTGCCTGCAGTCAATGGGGCAGGAAGAGACAGAGGCATGAAGAGTGAGAGGTATTGCGGACCGAGCCTAAGCCTTCTTCTCTGTCAGCTCACTGTGGGTGAGACAAGCCATCCATCAGCAGCACGGTGATGAATGGATTTAGACCTGAGTGGGGGGGAAGTTTTGAATTGCACTAAAAAAAAGGGCTTTGTATTTAATTAAAGTGACTGGCCAATGAATAAATATACAAAGCCAAAGCAGTGGTGACATAAAGATCTCATAAATATTCATAGGAATGAAGGGATTTTTGTCTTTTTATCTATCGGGACATACAGGTGTTAGAATAGATTTCACTCACTGAATAGACCTACTGTAGCCAACCTCTCGGGTTCAAGGTGGACGGAGCTATCCTGCAAATTTGCATAAGTCAGCAAACCTTATACAATTAACCAATCACAAAGAAGTTATCCCTAATTATCCAAGTGAACTGCAAACACCAGTGTGTGTGTACAGGGTTCTGTGTTACCCACGTGACAAAGTGTGGGTGATTTCCGATCAACTCCTCCAGTCTCTCCAGAAACGTGAGGTCTGTAGCATCCCCTGGTCTGACACACTCCTCGTCCTAAAGAATAGTTACGATTAGCACAGACCCCATTTATGACCAGAATTAGTGGTACCATTTGTTCTAAAGTTTGCATTATTTCAGTTTTCTTATTGCACACCAGGATTGCTATGATTCCCCTGTGTCGCTCTTCCACCAGGTCGCAGATGATCTTGTTGTTGAAGAACTGAACTGGCTCCCACTGGAAGATTGAAGAAAAAACAACAAAGTCTGTGAGGGGATCCCTACTCAGGGAGCATGTGTGTGTGAACACGCTTGATGAAACACACCTCAATATTTTCAGCCTCATACTCCTCCTGCTCCGACTTGAGAGTCAGCTGTATGAAGAGCTGCTGCAGTTTCTCATTGCAGTAGTTTATACAAAACTGCTCAAAACTGAAAGAATGAAAAAAATATTCAATTACACCAATCAAAAAGTTGGATAGGATCTGAACAGAACGTTCAGCTATTCATACAGCACAATTTATA